>CM069151.1:34554660-34673578 GCA_035221665.1 Okamejei kenojei | reverse complement strand
ACCTCAGCACGGCGGAACTAAACAGCAATGTCCCCCATGGCAACTGGTGTAAGGAAGAAAACGGTGGACTTAGGATCTGCAGAGGGGCAGAGAGGAACAGGACGATAAATAATTGAAACCAGTGTTATAATATAAATAAAAATACCAGTGTGCAGCACATGTTCCCCTGGATAGGTCCATGAACTTCCAATTTCTGCAGAGTGTCCTCTGTTCCGATGATATTGTTTGCTCCTGGAAGATAAAGAGAATGAGGATTTTACCCAACATGCCAACTGAAGCGTCGTCCTGAGTGAACCTATTGCCTTCTTTTTGGCAACATGGTCCCTCTCATTCCATTCCTTCTAATGGCAATTGTGTAAGTGCCTTTTAAATGCTGCAATTCTACCTGTCTGCACTGCTTCCTCTGGCACATTTAACTTTTCCCACTGCATCTTAAACCTATGCCCTCCTGGTTTTACACTCCTGCTGCACTGTCCAGTTTAAACTGAAAGACATTATTGCCATACAGGGAGTACAGAGGAAGTTCAACCAGACTGATTCCTGGATGGGCGGACTTTCTTCTGAAGAAGACCTGGAAAGACTCGCTGTAACTCGCTAGAATTTAGAGAAGATTGAGGGGGGATCTTATAGAAACTTACAAAATTCTGTAAGGGGTTAGACAGGCTAAATTGCAGGAAGAAATGTTCCCGATGATGGGAACTCCAAACAAAGGGTCTAGTTTAAGGATAGAGGGACCGGACTTTTAAGGACTCGAGAAGGAGAAAAACATTTTTCACACAGAGAATGGTGAATCCGTGGAATTCTCTGCCACAGAAGGGTCCGTTTTGAGGCCAGTTCAATTGCTATATTTAAGAGGGAGTTAGGTGTGGCCCTAGCCTAAAAAGGGATCTTGGGGTATGGAGAGAAGCAGGTACAGGATATTGAGTTGGACGATCAGCCATGATCATATTGAAATGGCTACTCCTGCACCTAATTTTCCTCTGGTTCATTTTTCTATGGTGCCCTTATACATTGACCCTATGCTGGTCAGTGGAGTGAGTCAGAGAATTGAAAGTTACATTTCCAGTGACCACCATACTACAACCAATCTCTGTCTCTGTCCATGTATCCATTGCCAGCACTCTGACCATCCTCCCCTCAAGCCTCCATCCTCACCCTCACATTGGGCAAGTATCAACTGCACCCGTTGCAATGACCAGTGCCTGCAGACCTTCTGCTCTGCACCCACTGGGTTCCTGACAGTCCACATATCCCCTTCCTGCAACTCTGGTTCCTGTGAAACGTCACAGTAGATAAATCTCTCTGTCCCGCCTGATTGGAGGAGAGTCTCCAACCTCAACTTCCAACTCAAGGCAGCGCTGAGATGAGTAACCCTAGACAACAGAACATTTCCTTCCACATCTCCGACCAGTCCCAATGTCCTCAAATTCCCCCATGTTCGCACATCCCAAAACTGTGACTGTGCATTTTATTCCCACAACCAATATATTTCTAAAGCACCTGGAATCATGGGCCCTTTACCTGCCACATCACTGGCAAGCAGGCGGTCAGACCAAAACGCACACCACCATCATGCTTCCTTTCTCGGACCTGAATCACAAGAAAACAATCGTCATTAGTGTCAAGTTTCACGGTGAAGGTGGGCAAGATCCTGCTGCCATTCCCAACCTCTCTCTCTCCCAGCTCTCTGTGTCGATGAAGGTTTACAATGCTGTTTGCCATCCTTATATACGTGTAGTTCTGCATCTTTGAGCATTTGAACCATGGAATCAACTCAATTGGCTGCAAAAATCTACGTAAAACTCCTGCTGACCAATCACTGACTGTCAGATTAGAACAAGATGAACAGGACGCCACAGAAATGTCTTGTGCGCTCCAAGTGTGACTGTAAAATGTGGCACGTCCTGAAATGCTTGAGGAATGGAAACTAGTTGAAAGGTTTTATGGTCCCATTATGTGTTTATGGTGATAGGGTCTAATGAATATTATCACAGGAACAAATAAGATGTAACATTTAGACATATGCTTTCAAAAACAACATTATTGACCCAAAACACCTCACAAAATCCTTTACTCACTCTGGTCTATTTCCTCTCCATTTCCCATCACGGTGGAAAAGTTCACATCCAATCCACAGACCTCTCGGGAAATTTGTAATCCCATTTTAAAAAAAGACTGGTTCAATTTAGCATCTTGGCGGCCACTTTTCAACATGGAGCTTGGAGTGAAGTCTGGTCAGAAGGAGCATGGAAGGATGGGGTGATCCTGGGACTGCTTGATGCTTGTTTGTATTTCCAGGCACACAACTGAGGGGAAGATGCCTGCAATGAACATGATGTGGGAAGGAATCACAATGAATCTCCCATCGGGGGTGGGATTGATGGGCCAAATGGCCCTTTCTTTTCTGGATTTCTCTTGTTCCCCAATCACTTCAAACACACTATAGGCAGAGCAAGTGGTCATTTGGACCCATTGTACGTTCAGCTCCATCCCCGTTTTCCACATCCCCCTGGTACAATCATAGAATAAACTACAATGAACTGCACAGCAGGAGGCCATTTGCCCCACCCTATCTTGTCATCTCTATTATTCCATGTTATCCATGTCAGCACAATTCTCCTGCTCTTCCCTGAACCACTGGAAATTATTCCTTCACACGTTCAGAACCAAATAATTTGAAAATTAATTTGACTGTTTCCACCAGCCTTACAAGTCCGTGTGTTTTCAGATCATGCAAGCCTACCTAACAAAACAAATAGAGAATTTACTTCCAAGGAAGGAAGCCTGAGGTGATGGTGAATATTTTTTTATTAGGACTGTAGGTCTGTGACTAGGTGTGCTCAGAGATCATATGGGCCAATTGCTGTTTGCCATTTATATCAAAAATGTGGAATGAAAATGTACAAGCATCATTGTAAGTTTGCAAATGATATTAAAGTGGTTTCATATCTTAGAACTAATGAGGCTTTCAAAAATTACAGCAGGATTTTGATCTCTGCTGCAAGTACCTGAAGTTAAAGCTAATGAGATTTTAATGCAGATAAGTAATAAATGTTGTATTTTTTGGGTTAAACCGGGAGAAGCCAATGTCTAACTCAAAATGCCATTATAGCACATCCTTTGCGCTTGTCCAAACTGTATAACATTTTGAAAAGATATTTCTGGAATTTTTACAAAAGCTATTTAAAAACACAAAATGAACTCCAAAACAGAACTGATTATCTTCGGATTCAATAGAAGAGGGAAGTAAACTAACATATTCCAAGAAGCGTTTCTTTAGCATTCGTCTAATAATCAGCAAATAAACTTAATACATACTCCCATTTTTTGGATAAAACCGCACCTACGCCAACGATTCAAAATGTGGATTTCAAGTATGTCAGAAACGCTACATCTTGAAGGAAATTAGATGCCTCCTACTAGGCAAAGTAGACCTATTCTTAAAAAATTTGGTCTCTTATATCAAACTTTTTAATCAGCACATGTGCAACTAACATAACCTTAGAAATTAAATGGTTTAGAACCGGATGAACGGATGGGCAAAAAAATACAAAAAACAAAATAGGTCTATCTCTCTATTCTTTCATTTCTTAACTTCTCCTTCTCTTTCAATCTTTAACGTCTCAATCTCTATCCTTTATTTCTTTTGCTTTCTTTTTTCTACTCGCTTGATTATCTATTCCGACACTCTTTATTTTCTTTTTTTTCCTCACTGTTTTCTTTTATGATTAAATCAAAAGTTTGAAGTTGTACAAGAATGGAATAGTATGTTATGTATAGGTAATCAATACCACACTATTGTACTTGCTTCTAACAAAAATAAACAAACAAAAAAAAAACAAAAACCAGGAGAGGCTGTTACAGTGAATGGTAACAGCCCTTCAGAGTGTTTGCATACCAGGTTCAATGTTCCCTGAAATGGTGTCATAGTAGATTAGTGTGGTTAAGATGGGCTATCAGTTTCATTGGCCTTCATCATCAGCATTGGGGGGACTCTCCCAGGATATAACACTGCTTGGAGGAAGCTAATCATTCGCTGGAAAGTTGTGCAGAGAAGATGTAATGAGGTTTGCTGCCAGACTCAGGGACTTGAGCAATTGGGTAATGTTAAGGAAGAATTGGAGTTTATTCCATGGAGTAGAGGGAGATCTTATTCGGGTGGCATAAATCAGAGGGGAATAGAAAGGACGAATTACACAGTCCTTTTATGCAGATAGGGGAATCAAGAAATGGATTATATATGTTTTTGAGGTGAGGGGGTAAGATTTAATAGGATCCTGAAAGGCAACCTTTTCACATAGAGATTGAATTAATTGATGACATTTCCAGAGTAGGTTGTTGAGGCCAGTTGACTATAAGAAACAATTAGAAAAAGAATTGGACAGTACATGGATGCAAAGGTTTAGAGGAAAATGGGTCAAAAACAGGCAGATGGTACTAGTTTTAGTTTGTGGTCGTCTTGGAATAGGCATGACTGTTTGGGGACAAAGGGCCTGTTCCCATTTTGGGGCTGCATGACCTCTGTGACTCTGTGACCTCTGTGACCGGTGAATCCATGGGGTCTCGTGAATCTGAGAGATCCGGTGGGGATTAATGTGTACGTAATGTGGACGGACACCGAGCGGTGCCGGTGTAATGACCCCTCGATCAACCCCGATACTGATTGTAAGAATTACAGACAGGTTAGCCGCATGTTGTTTCACGGGGCTATGCGGGCTGCGGCGCCACAATCTCTCATATTGTACTTCACTCTTTTCTTCACAGGATGAGATTACAGGAAAAGAGAAAATAAAAATCAACTGTACTTAAAAAAACAGTGAAAGGATTGCGCTGTATATATAACGGGGCGCGAGTACCGGTCGCAATCGCCGACACACCCTTGTGGACCGACACAGTGGAGCAGCTTTTATTCTATGTTTTCTTCTTGATCACCTGCGAAGAGGCTGTATCCTTGCAAGCCCCTTCATCACATGGTGTTTGTAATTGTTGTTTTCACTTCGCTTGAACGATGGCTTGGTCCCTGTTCAGGGGTGCTCAGTCTCTTTCCTGAGTGTTCATGGGTCTTTCCGGACATGCAGCCTTGCTCCGTGTTTGGAACCAAGGCTGTGATGTGTTTCAGACTGAGTGATCTTGTGAAACGACTCAGAGCATGGCAAGTCGAATATTGGATGGTAAGTGATCATAATGAATGTCGAATGCTCGAAATAGTTCGATGGGCCGAATAGCCCCCCCCTTTTTCTGACATCTTACCCGTGTCCAATAAATGTCATTGAATCTCATCCATTACACTTGTAAATTCCTTCACTAGTTTCATCTCACAATGTCTGTGGGATAAATCTGATCAGGTCTGGGAGATATCTCTATCTTCACAAGCCCAGAGAAATGCCCAGAACCTACTTGATTGTAAAACAGATGGATCCTCAAGACATCTCCCTACCCATCGTTCTCCTTTACTTTTGGCTTTCTCCATGGTAAAATTGAAGATAATACACATAGAGGACCTTGAACATTTCCTGCAGCTCCACACTAGATGGATGACTGTTTTGGTTTCTGAGGTCTCCGATACTCTCTCTAGATATACATTTGCCCTTAATGTACTTTATAAAATCACTTTGTATTCACTGTAATATTATCTGACCAAGCTACTCCCCTGCACCCTTTTTGCCGCTCCAGATATCCTCTTAAGTATGCTCCCCAGGCCCCAAATGCTCCGCCAGGGATAAACTTGATCGCAGCCACTTATACTGCACCATGCCTCTGCTTTTTCCTGATTAAAGGAATGGGACAGGTCCCTGATCCACAAATTAAATGTTCTGGAGCAATGGATAAATACATAGAACTCTAGAAAAAGGTTGATAGATGGAGGTTGTTTGTGGGCCAATGTTGTTCAACAGGCCTTTTCACACTAAGATGCCAAGAGATCAACATGTCGCATGTTCCCTGTCAGAGTGAAGAGCAAAAGCTGGCTGGAGTAGAAGACATTCAATGAAAAAGTGAAATAGAGACTTAGTAGAAAAGAAGGGCATGTCAGGTACAAGCAGCTGGGCTCAAGTGAATCCTGGAGCAGTATAAGACGCAGAGTATTCTTGAGAAGCAAGTCAGGAGGAAAGAAAGGGCATGAGATATCATTGTCAAAAAAGATTGAAGGAGAATCCACAAGAGATTTGTAAATATTTTAGGAAACAAATAATTAGATTCCATTAAAAAAGATTGAGGTTAACAAGATAATAGAATTAATGATAAAATAGCAGAGTCCCAGCATGATTTGTGAAGGGGAGATCTTGTTGATGAATCGCTGGAATTCATCTGAAGACGTAAATTATCAAGCACAGACAAAGGAGAGTCAGTGGATTTTTTTACCTAGATTTTCTGAAAACCTTTGATAACGTTTCCCATGTGAGGCTGCTAAGGAAGATGAGAACCCACGTTATCAAAGGGCAGGATACTTGCATGGTTAATCAGGTGGCTGGATGGCAGAAATCAAAGAGTGGCAATAAAGGGGGCGTTTTCTGGTTGGCTTCCATGACTACCAGAGTTCCACTGGGTCAGTGTTGGGGCCCCCCCCCCCCCCTGCTACTCTTCATGTTGTATATAGGATTTGGATAGTTGATTGAAGGGTTTTTTGGCCTAGTTGTTGGAGATGATATGAAACAGAAATGGTGGGACAGGTAGTGTAGAGAAGGCAGGGACGTTGCCAGAAAGACTTCACAGGTTTGGAGTGTTGGGCTGAGAATTGTCAGAAATATATTGTGTGGGCAAAAGTGTGGAGCCATCCATGTTGTATCTAGCAATAAAAGTGGTAGACTATTTTCTAAATGGGGAGATCATCCAAAATCGGAAGTGCAAAGGGACTTGGGATGCGGTGCAGGATTCTCAAAAGGTTAATCAGCAAGTCGATGGTAGTATGGAAGCAAAAGCTTGCGGCATAATTTCAAGAGTGGATAGACAACAAAAACAGGGGATGGAAAATACAAAGGCTAGGTGCGGTCGGGCCCATTTGGTTAAGTGTGAACAATATTGGCACCATATCGTGAGGAAAGATGGTACTGACTCTGGAGAAGGTCCAGAGGAGGGTATTACAACAACTATCCCAAGAATTAGTGGGTTAACATATGATGAGCATTTTATAAGCACAGGCCTGTATTCGCAGGACTTGAGAAGATGAGGGGACCTCATTGAAACTTACCATATAATGAAAGGCTTGGATTGAGTGCAATGTGGGAAGCATGTTTCCGCTAATGGGAGAAAGTTTTCATAGCCTCAAGCATTTAAGAGCATTTCGTTACGAAGGATATGAGAGGATTTCCTTTGTCAGCGGGTGGTGAATTTCTGTGGAATTCTTTGCCCATAGAAGGCTGTGGAGGCCAATTCAATGGATATTTTTAAGCAAGCCAGATATATTTCCTTGATAATGGTGTCAGTGTTTCGGGGAGAAGCTGGAGAATTATTTAGGAGGGAGAGATGACTAGGAAGCCCCCAAGAAAGTTATAAAGGCGGTGTGGCAAGACTGTTTATGCAGAAGCTGAGCGGTTGCAGTAAAACCACGGCTGATCTCCAGAATTGTTTGGGAAAGGAGAGTTACATAACATTGTTGCTGGTTAATCACTTCTTTCTGAGAGCTGATTCTTTATTTTCCTTGTAATTTTTGAAATAATGATCCATATAATCTTGTGGTGAGTGAATGTTGATAAAGCTGGAAATAACGGCCCAAAGCACTTTGCTCAAAATCTCATCATGCACTTGTTTTTGGGATATCATGAGTGTTTAAAACCCCCTGAAGCATTTAATGTGGGAGTAAGACCTTAGTGTATATTAGGATTCAAAACGTGTCCAGAGCAGCAAGGACCAGCAGGGTTCCATCCAAAGGGCTTCGCTGAGAGTTGGTTTATTTAGCAACATTACTGAGATGCCTCTGACAATATAATAATGACATTTTACCGTTGGCATTCTGAGGATCATTCACCCACATTCTGAGTCCTCTGAGGTAGAACATTCTGAAGATTCCCAACCTTCTCCACCAGAACTTATCTCTGCTTAATCGAAAATGTGACCCCCACCCCCTGTCAAGAGTTACCAACTGAGGAACAGCCTACTCATATCCCATCCTCAATCCCTCTCTCAATCATTAATACATTTGCTCTAAGTTTCCACTGAGTTTAGGTCGGTATTCACCTGACGCTACGCGATAACTGCACATACTCTTCGCCTTATGGGCGATACTACAGTTAATGGAGTACCGTGCATCATTCTTGTGAGAGATGGGAGTCACGTATTCCCTGCCTTAGTAACTGAGGCCACAACAATGCCCTGAACTGCAAATATGGTCCTCGCCCCTAAACAATAGGAATTTAAATGAGCGTGTTTGCTTTTGTTCCCCAGTTATCTTAAAATTACAAATATAATGCTATTTGACTTTATCATTGGTTTGTTTCACCTACAGATCAAATCTTACTTACAATATACCAGCCCTAACTTCATCGATACCAACCAAGTGCCTGCTTATGTTAGACCAATTTGTCTGAGTTTGTTTCATATCCCATTGAAGGTTCCTATCCAAATGTCTTTTGAAATTGTTCTTGTATCTGTCCACAACCATTTTTTGGGGGCCTGGCATTTCATTCTTATATTTAAATTTCTTTGTGCAATAGTTTGCTCATCAGATCCAATTTTAAATCTAACCCCCTCTCACCTCTCTCAAAGCCGTTTATTTGTCTTGATTTTCTTCTCCGCCTGGGAAAATAGATTTTGTGCATTCATCCTGTTAATGCCTTTATTATTTTACACATCATCAGGAGGATTCAAACCCCAATCTTCTTTTCCCTCACAAATAAAGCTAGACTGTCCAAAACATTTTTCCCTTTAAAGCCTCAATCCTCGGTTTCTGGCAAACATCCCATAAATCCATGCACAAACAAACATGACCAACAGCTGGATTCATAACTGGAATGGTAGTACCTAGGCTATCTTTGGAGCCCTCCTTGAATAAAGAAAACAGCAGCCACACTGCCCATTCTTGTGCGCTTCAGCAGTGGCTAACGATCATGCATCTATATCAGCATGGCACCTGCATTTTTACTGTAAACTTCCCACAATGTTCTTGGATTCATGCTTCAAAGATGTGTGCTTAGACATTCTATCTATCAGCTCCTCTGCTGTAATGCGACTATAACCAAGAGGCCCCCGTTAACTTGTATTGGCTACCAGTCATCTGTCTTTGCCCAGAGTAAAAAGAAGGCAGAAATATTCATCGGCGGTCTCATTCCATCTCCTATGGCACCACAAATAGATGTTCCCTTTGGTATATGATAGGCCATGCTGTCCCCTTGATCAGATTATAAGGTCAATACGAGTTAGTAGCAGAAAGAGACCATTCGGCCCATCAAGTCTCCCTCCTAAAACCCATTCTCCTGCCTTCTCCCCGTAAACCACGACATCCAATCCTAATCAGAATCTTCTATCTAACTACTAACTATCTTAAAAATATCCATTGACTTGCCTCCACAGCCTTCCTGTGGCTAAGAATTTCCACTGATTCACCACCCTCTGACTAATGAATATCCACCTCATCTCCTTCTAAAGGAAATGCTCCTTCCAATGCTGAGGCTAAGAACCTTTGTCCATTAGTGAAACAACCCTTTCCACATGCAATCTATCCAAACCTTTCACTATAAGGTTAAGTGTTCAAATGAGGTTTCCCCCTCATCCATCACAGTCCACTCCAGCGAGTACGGGCCCAGTGTCATTAAAATGCTCATCATATGTTAACCCACTAATTCTTGGATTATTTTTGTAAACCTCCTCTGGACCGTCTCCCAGAGCCAGTACATCCTCCCTCAGATATTGTGCCCCATATTGCTCACAATGACCAAAATGCGGCCCGACCCAGCACTTCAGCATTACATCCCTGTTTTTGATGTCTTTCCCTCTAGAAAATTAATGCAGCATGCCTTTGCTTCCATACAACCTATTCACATGCAGATTAACTTTTGAGAATCCTGCACCGCACTCACAAGTCCCGATTTCCGATTTCTGTGATTATACTACTCCACTCCATTTAGAAAATAGTCAACAACCTTTATTGATTAAGTACCAAAAAGCATGACTCCACGCTTTTCAACAATATATTTCTGACAATCTCTGCCCACACTCCAAACCTTTGAAGTCCTTCTGCAGCGTCCCATGGCCGCACAAACAACTCCATCTATCAACTTTTGCCAATCCTATCTATTTATCCTCCATGCTCCTGAACATTAATTTGTGGATCAGGAAAAGTCCCATTACTTAATCAAGAAAAGCAGAAGACATGATGATGGTAAAGGGCGGCTTGGGATCAAGTTTATCCTGGAGGAGCATTGGTGACTGGGGAGCATACTTTTGTTAGGATATCGGAGGGCAAAAATGGAGCATGGCGATAGCTCGGTCAGATAATATAAAGTGAAAACAAAGTGATGTATAAGTATATTAAGGGCGAAAATCCCATACCCCTGATTCTGGTTTAACCTCAGCGCTATATCTATCTCTTTTTGGAATACCTCCAGTGAATTGGCCTCCATTGCCTTCTGTGGGAGAATACTAGCCTATTGGGATTAGAATTTACTTCATGGAAGAAGCAAAGAGGGTGATTGTGGAAGATTGTTATTAGGACTGGAGGCCCGGTGACTAGACAATAGACAATACGAGCATCAGTAGGCCATTAGCCCTTCGAGCCAGCACGCACCATTAAATATGATATGGCTAGACATCCCCCAATCAATAACCCCCCGTTCCTGCCTTCCTCCACATATCTCCCGACTCCCCAGAGAACCTGCCTCACCGCCTTCTGAGGCAGAGAATTTCCACAGACATACTTCACCACACTCTGTGAGAAAATTGTTTCCTCATCTCCCATCCTAAATGGCTTACTACTTATTCTTAACCTGGGGGCCCCTGGTTTTGGACTCCCCCTACATTGGGAACATGTATTCCTCATGTATCCTGCCACTAGCCTGTCAAACCCTTAACAATCTTAAATGTTTGAATGCAAAAAAGATTGGGGTATGATCCTCGCTGATGAGTGTAAAATAATAAAGGGCATAACAGTATGAATGCACACAAGCTAATCCCATGGAAAGAAAATCAAGACAATAACGGCTTTGAGAGAGGAGAGGGGATAGATTTAAATTGGAATCGTGATGAGCAACTATTGCACAAAGAAAATGTAAAACTAATTAACCACAAAATTGAACTCCAATACAGACTATATCTTTGGCTCAATAGAAGATGGAAAGTAAGACTAACTAAATTTACCAAGAAGTTTCTTAATTACCAGTCTAATAACAGCAAATAAACTTATACACCCATTTTGGATAAAACGCACCTACGGGCCAACATTGCCAAATGTGGATTCAGGATGGTCTGAAACGCTAATTAATCTTGAAGAAATTAGATTCCTCCTACTAGGCAAAGTAGACCTATTCTTAAGATTTGGTCTCCTTTTATATCAACTATTTACAAGCACATGGTGCAACATAACATAACCTAGAAATTAAAATGGTTTAGAACGCGATGATGGATGGCAAAAAAAACCCAAAACAAAATAGGTTCTATCTCTCCTAAACTTTCAGATCTCTTTTCCTTTACTTTCCTCCTTTCTTTCAATCTTTTAACTTCTCTCTCTATGCCTTCATTTCTTTTTGCTTTTCTGTTTCTACTAGCTTGACTATCCATTCCGACACTCTTTATTTCTTTTTTTTTTTTTTTCTCACTGTTTCTTTTATTAATTAAATCACAAGTTGGAAGTTGTACAAAATGGAAATATGTATGTAAGTATTAGTTAAGCAAGTAACCACACTATTGTACTTACGCTTCTAACAAAAATAAACAAACAAAAAAAAAACATACACAACCAGAGAAGGCTGTTACAGTGATGTACTGCCGCCTGCGCAGAGTGTTTTGCATACAGGTACATTGTTCCCCTGAAAGTGTGTCATAGAAGATATGTGTGGTTAAGATGGACTATCAGATTCATTGGCCTTCCATCATCAGGGCATTGGGAATAGCCCAAAGGGATATAAACACGTCTGCTGAGAAGGCATCATTAAGGCTGGAAAGTGTGCAGAGAAGATGTATGAGTTGCTGCCAGGACTCAGGGACTTGAGCAATTGGGAAATGTACGGAAGATTGGAGGTTTATTTCCTGGAGGTTGAGGGGAAGATCTTTTCGGAGTGCATTAAATGCACGAGGGAATCGAAAGGATGAATGTACACCGTCTTTTAATGCAAGTAAGGGGAATCAAGAATGGAGTATCTATGTTTGAGGTGAGGGGTAAGATTTTAATAGGAACCTGAAAGGCAACCTTTTCACATAGAGATTATAAATGGAATGGACATCCAGAGTAAGGTTGTTTGATGCAGCGGTACTATTAAGATCAATTAGAAAAAGATTTGGACAGTCATGGATAGCAAAGGTTTAGAAGGAAATGGGTCAAAACAGCAGATGGGACTAGTTTAGTTTGTGGCCTAGGATAGCATGACAGTTTGGAACAACAGGGCTTACCCATGCTGCATGACTCTGTGACACAGTGACTCTGTGTCCTCGTGAATCTGTGAATCTGAGAGATCCGGTGGGGATTAAATGTTGTACGTGAATGTGGACGGACACCGAGCAGTTGCCCGTGTACATGACCTCTCTGATCAGACCCCGATAACTGATGTAAAATTACAGACAGGTTTAGCGCTCATGCGTGTTTTCAATCACGGGATCTATGCTGTCTGCGGCGCCCCCAATCACCATAATGTACTTCAACAATATCCACAAGGATGAGATTACCGGTAATACGAGAAAATAAAAAATCAACTGAACTTAAAAAAAACAGTGAAAGGATACGCGAGCAGTAATACGGCCTGGTACCGATCGGTCCGGCCGACCAACCTCTGTGGACCGACAACAGGGAGCAACTTTATCTATGTTTCTTCTTGATCACCACAGAAGAGGTCTGTAGACTTGCCAGCCCTTCAGATCACATGGTTGTTGTATTTGTTGTTTCACTTGCTTGAACGTGCTTTAGTCTGTCAGGGGTGCTTCAGTCTCTTCCTGAGTTTTGTTTCATGGGTCTTTCCGGAATGCCAGCTCTTTGCTCCGTGTTTGGACCAAGGACTGTGATGTGGTTTCAGATCTGAGTGATTTGTGAAACCGACACTGAGCATGGGCAAGTCGAATATGGATGGTAAGTGATCATAATGAATGGTCGGAATGCTCGAATAGTTCGATTGGGCGGGCCGAATGACCCTTCCACCTATTTTCTATGTTTCAATGTATCTGTTTTTTATGTTAAATAGAGCCACAACAATAGCCACCCCCCTTTTTTTCTGACATCTTACCTTGTGTCAATGATGGTTCATTGATCTCAGCCGAGATCACTGTAAATTCTTCACTAGTTTCTCACAAGTCTGTGGATAAATCTGAACAGGTCTGGGAGATATCTCTATTTCACATGCCAGAGAATGTCCAGAAACCTCCTTGATTGTAAAACAGATGGTCCTCAAGACATCTCCCTTAAACCATTCGTCTCCTGTACTTTTTGGCTTTCTCCATGGTAAAATGAGAGAGTGAAATACTCATTGAGGACCTTGAAACATTTCCTGCAGCTCCACATAGAGATGACTGTTTTGGTTTTCTGAAGGTCCCTATACTCTCTCTAGATATACATTTGCCCTTAATGTACCTTATAAAATCACTTTGTATTCACTGTAATATTATCTGACCAAGCTATCTCGCTGCTCCCTTTTTTTGCCCCCTTCTGATATCCTTCTTAAGTATGCTCCCCAGTCCCCAATGCCCTCCGCTAGGGATAAACTTGATCCCACCACTTATACCTGCACCATGCCGTCTGCTTTTTTCCTGATTAAGGAAATGGGACAGGCCTGATAACCACAAATTAATGTTCTGGAGCAATGGATAAATAAATAGAACCTTGAAAAAGTTGATAGATGGAGGTTGTTTGTGGTCAATGGATGTTCAACAGGCTTTTCACACTAAGATGGCCAAGAGCTCAACATGATCATGTTCCTGTCAGAGTGAAGAGCAAAGCTGGCTGGAGTAGAGGACATCAGAATGACAAAGTGATATTGAGACTTAGAAGAAAGAAGGCATGGTCAGGTACAAGCAGCTTGGCTCAAGTGAATCCCTGGAGCAGTATAAGGACGCAGGGGTATTTTTGAGAAGCAAGTCAGGAGGATAAAAAGGGGCATGAGATATATCATTGTCAAAAAAGATTGAGGAGAATCCAAAGAGATTTGTAAATATGTTTAAGGAAAGCAAATAATTTAGATTCCATTATAAAGGATGAGGTTAACAAGACATAGAAGTTAAATGATAAAATAGGCAATGTCAGCATGATTTTGTTGAAGGGAGATCTTGTTGATGAATCTGCTGGAATTTCTCTGACGAAGTAATTAGCAAGACAGACAAAGGAGAGTCAGTGGATGTTGTTTTACCTAGATTTTCTGAAAACCTTTGAATAACGTTCCACATGTGAGGCTGCCTAAGGAGATGAGAACCTCACAGTTTATCAAAAGCAGATACCAGCATGGTTCATCAGGTTGGCTGGATGCGGAAATCAAAGCAGTGGCAATTAAGGGGGCGTTTTCTGGTGGCTGCCAGTGACTACCAGAGTTCCACTGGGGTCAGTGATTGGGGCTGCAACTCTTCATGTTGTATGAAAGAGGATTTGGATGAGTTGATTGAAGGTCTTGGCCTAGTTTGTAAGATGATATGAAAATAGATGGAGGGGCAGGTAATGTAGAGAAGGCAGGGACGTTGCCGAAAGACTACAGCAGGTTTGGAGTGTGGGCTGAAATTGTTAGAAATATATTGTTGCAAGTGTGGAGTCATCCATTTTGGTACTCGCAATAAAGGTGTAGACTATTTTCTAAATGGGGAGATAATCCATAAAATCGGAAGTGCAAAAGGTCGTGCATACTTGGGAATGCTGGTGCATGATTCTCAAAAAGTTAATCTTCCAAGTCCCCGAATTGGTAGTATGGAAGGCAAAGGCATTGCTGGCATATATTTCAAAGAGGGATAGACGAACAAAAAACAGGGATGTAATGCTGAGGTGCTGGTCCGGGGCCGCATCATTTGGATAATTTGTGAACAATATTGGGCACCATATCTGAGGGAGGATGTACTGGCTCTGGAGAAGGTCCCAGAGGAGGTTTACAAACAACAATCCCAGAATTAGTGGGTTAACATATGATGAGCCATTTTATAGCATGGGCCTGTATTCGCTGGACTTGAGAAGGATGAGGGGGACCTCATTGAAAACTTACCATATAATGAATAGGCTTGGATTGAGATGCATGTGGAAGTATGTTTTTTCGCTAATGGGATGAGAGTTCATAGCCTCAGCATTAAAGAGCAAAAAAAAAGTTCCTTACGAAGGAGATGAGGAGGATTTTCTTTGGGGTTAGTGGGTGTGAATCTGTGGAATTCTTTGCCATAGAAGGCTGTGTGGAGGGCCAATTCAATGGATATTTTTGGAGGGCGAGCGCAGATAGTTTCTTGATTTAGTAAGGGAGTCAGTGGTTTCGTCGGGGAGAAAGCAGGAGAATAGTTTAGGAGGGAGAGATAGACTAGGGAACCCAAGAAAGTTATAAAAGGACGGTTGGCAGTCGTTGATTATGCAGAAGCTGAGCGGTTGCAGTAAAACCACGGTGATCCTCAGATTGTTGTGAGGGAGAGGAGAGTTAAATAAACATGTTTCTGATTAACGACTTCTTTCTGAGAGCAGATTCGTTATTTTCCTTTGTAATTTTGAAATATGAACAATTTATCTTGTGGTGAGTGAATGTTGATAAAGCTGGAAATAACGGCCCAAAGCACTTTGCTCAAAAATGCTCATCATGCAATGTTTTTGGGATATCATTGTGTGTTTAAACCCTTGAAGCATTTAATTGTGTGGAGTAAGGACCTTAGTGTATATTAGGAGTCAAAAACAGTGGTCAGAGCAGCAATGACAGCAGGTTCCATCCAAAGGAGCTTCGCTGAAGATTTGTATTTTTACAACATTTACTGAGATGCTCTCAACAATATAATAAATGACATATCCGTTGCATTCTGAGCTCCACATTCTGAGTCCTCTGAGGTAGAACATTCTGAAGATTCCCAACCCCGCCTCCACCAGAACTTATCTCTCTGCTAAATCGAAAATGATGACCCCACCCCTGTTCAAGAGTTACACAGACTGAGGAAGCAGCTCTCATTATCCAATCCTCATCCCCTCTACTCTCTCATTCATTAATACATTTGCTCTAAGTTTCACTGATTTAGGTCCGATTTCCTCAATCCCGTCTTCAATAAAACTCATCCCTCATTCCAAACATACATCGGGTGAATTGATGCTGCAAACCGACTCGATAGGCAACGTATTCCCTGCCTTAGAACAGAGGCCAAAACAATTGCCCTGAACTGCAAATATGGTCTGCTGAAACATTGAGGAATTTAAATGAGGCGTGTTTTGCTTTTGTTCGCCCAAGTTATCTTAAAATTACAGATATAATGCTATTTGACTTTTATCATTGGTTGTTTCAGTCAGCGGATCATCTTTCTTACAATATATTCAGCCCAACTCATCGATAACCAAGCCCAAGTTGCCTGCTTATGTTAGACCAATTTGTCCTGAGTTGTGTCTCTTATCCCATTGAAGGTTTCCTATCCAAATTTCTTTGAATTTGTTCTTTTGTATCTGCCACAACCATTTTGCCTGGCAATTCATTCTTTATATTTAAATTTTTACTTTCGGAGTCACGTGACTACGTGAAGGGACCCCGCCAGGACGCATGCGCGACATATCGTCGAAACGCATTGCGGAAGCGACAGTCGGGAGGAGCGCCGCTCCTCCAGCGCGAATTTTGAAAAATTACTGATGGTAGTCTTTACCTTTTCTGGTGAGCTTGGCGACTCGGTTGTAATTTCTGTTTCAGGAGGAAGCACCATGGAGTACGCGCAGGGGAGAGCAGCAGCTGATACCGCTGCTGTGGAAGCAGACAGCAGCGATGCCGTCTCTCCAGAGCTGCAGGTGCTGCAGCAGCTGCCGGCTTCTCGCCGCATACAGACCGCAGGGTTAACCACCCGGAAGTCGGACAACCACCCGGAAGTCACAGGTCCATATGACTCGGCTGGGTCCCGGACCTGAAGACACCCCGTTCACAGATAGCGACGGCGGGCGTCTTTCCCGCAGGAGCGGATGGGGAGCAGTGCTCCAGCGTGACCTGCTTATGCAGGGGCAGAGTCACAGTGGGTCTCTTCGCAGACCCACGGCAGGATCCTTTCAAGGACTGCCAAATGTCATCACCCTCGCAGGGGAGCATTAGGGGTCAGAGCAGGGCTGACCCTGAATAAGGCAATGGCTGAACAGTCAACTGTGAGGGGTGCCAGAAGAGAGAGCAGCAGAAGATTGTGGGACACATGCTGTATCAACTCAAGAAGGATGCCTATACAAAGCTGCAAGCCAGTAAAAAATATACATGGCTACAACCAGCTACAGGAGCAAGCCATTAACTTTATGGCTGGGAAGCACATTGCTCCAGTTAGAACTCCATTTCTCTTAAAGTACCCAGCATTCTATGACCCTATCTGGGGCAACAGGAGCCCATCTATAAGGAGCCCAGGAGGTGAAGCTCCAGAGGAAAACTGCTGGCTGCTAAAATCACAGCAGTACCAGGACAACTGATGGGGTTGATTTGGCCTGAAGAGTTACGTGATGCTCTAAGCAGACTGTGTAATACAACAGTGGAGATTTACAGTTACAGGAAGAGCATCATCAAGAAGTGCGGAATTATGCAAGACAAGTAGCACACAGGCGCCAAAATTGCTGTTGGGTGGACCTCCCGAAGCAGGTGAAAGACCTGCATGAGGAAGCCAAGGCTAAAGCCTGATCAAGGTGCCAAACACCTCTAAAACCCACTATCAACAGTGGGCAGCACCCCTACACACCCACCAGACATCGGTGCTATGGAAGACCATCTGGTGGTGGAAAGCTCGAAGGCCGGCCCACCTGCACAGCGGTCTTTCAGACCATGGCCCAGCCCCCGCCTTCATGGACAAACGCGCCAACCCCACAACGCTGCAACACAATACCAGAAGAAACAACTGCGGAGACAACCCACACAACACCGGTAACCATGGAGGTAGGTGGGTCCTGATTGTCTTAAAAAACATTGCATGTCTGATTCATTAAAGTTGGGGGACGGTTGCACTTGTTTCATCATGTGTGCTGCACTTTTACCTCTGAACTTTTACATACTCGGAAGTATTCAGAATTACAAAATTGAATTTGTATACACGAAAAACCGTCCCAGTTCAGCATACGCCTAGCAGGAAGTTTCATACTTCACAAAAAGAAGAACAGCAGGCCATGCTGAACTGTTTAAGACTAAACACAAAAGGGATTGAGAAAACAATCAGAGAATTTCAAGAGTTCGTATCAAATATATTTAAAAAAACTAAAAAGATGGTGGTTGCCGTATCATTACAGATTTTGTACCGAACTAAATACTTTCCGTTCAGTAGGTCGGGCTGGTGCCCATTTCAAAAATAGACACGTTTGTCACACACAGGGACATCGTAAATACCTGAAATTTATCTGGATGGGACAGCAAATGGCAGTATGCCTTATCCAATGGGTTGTCATCAGCACCCAGGCTATTACAAATTTATTAAAACCACTTTAGCATACTTAAAGAAACATAACCATATCGACATGGCTTACCTTGATGAATATTCTCATTGTAGGTGAAAATTGGAGCTGGCTACATTGGTGGTATCAGCCACAACAGAGAGGTTTAACGTACATCCAGATAAATCAAAATTGGAACCCTCCACTACCATGGATTATTTGGGGTTCACTATTTGACTCTGTTCATATGTCAAATCACCTTGCCACCAAACAAAGTGACAGAACTTGATGGGAGTATGCAAAGCCTCACTGGCAATCAGGGAACCATCCATTCGGCAAGGAGCAAGAGTGATTGGAATTTGTGGCTGTGTTCCCAGCATCACAATTGGACCACTCCATTTATTAAAACTTGGAAGAGGGAAATTTTAGCTCTCAAAAATCAATACAGGCCATTTCAATAGGCCCTTGCAACTACCAGGGAAAGTAAATTAGAATTAAACTGGTGGATAGAAACTGTTCCATATTATCCTAACCCCATCTCCCCATTCTATATCCTAGGGTAACATTACAGACTGATGCCAGTGCTAAAGGTTGTGGGAGCAACTAATACCACGGCAAGTTATGGTGGCAGATGAGTGCAAACAAAAATTATTCTGTTTACAAAAGCACTAGGAATAATTATCTAGAAATGCTGGGAGCGTTTCATGGACTCAGGGCCTACTGCTCAGATGAGCACCAGTTGCATGTACGTACAGATTGATACCACACAGGGGGGCCTATATATAATCATATGGGTGAAATAAAAGTCGATAATCATGTGATGAATTGCCTAATAATATCTGGCACTGGTGTCTGGGAGAGAGATTTGGATCTCAACCACTTACCTTCCGGTAAGCTAAATACAGTGGCAAGACATCAGGTCACGTAAATTCAACGACAACATTAAATGGATGTTGGAATCGGAAAGTGTTTACAGATATTATAGACCGGTTATGGGACACCAGATATCGACCTTTTTAGCTCCATTCGGACTAAATTCACCAACTACCAACATATGCTGCTGGGAACCAGACCCAGGTGGGCAGCAGCGATGGACGATTTTCTCGCTGCATTGGGGGGGGGGATTTGTTTTGCTATGCATTTTCCCCTTCTGCCTCATCTGGCGAGTCTTACAATTATTAAACAAGACGCCGCAACGGGTACCATGGTTCCCAACAGTACAAAGATGGTCTCAGAACCCTGCATCTGGATCAACAACGGCCAAGGAGGTTGGCACACCCCGTGTGGGAAAGTATCCGTGCCATGACTGTATGAACTTGTTGATTTGCAGTTTCTGAACAGGCCATTTCTGGGATACGGACTCTCCGACCAGGACTATCAATGCCATCTCAGCGTCTCGTGCAAGGGAGTCCACGAGAAGACAGTACCTGACATATGTCAGGAAATGGGAAGTGTTCTGCACCAGGTGGACGAACACTACATATGACTCAGCCACCAACACTGGAA
This sequence comes from Okamejei kenojei, assembly GCA_035221665.1. Taxonomy (NCBI): domain Eukaryota; kingdom Metazoa; phylum Chordata; class Chondrichthyes; order Rajiformes; family Rajidae; genus Okamejei; species Okamejei kenojei. Next base: position 34,653,417 of record CM069151.1, on the reverse strand, counting down.
GTGCTGGAGTTCTGGCCACCCTTCATTTCGATGAAGGATTGAGTTACAGTGCCATTATTGTGCAAGGAGTGCCCTATCTAATATCTGGGCAGAGGGAGTGATCACCTGGCTATAGGATCACACCCACTAGTTACCTAAACAAATGAGGGGTATTTGTACTCTATTCCCCCCAGGCCCAGATACACCCATATATGGGACATAGGTAGTACACCATGTTACGAGATGGACACCAATATCGGGGCTCACTCTGGACAAACTAATATCCTAGATGGGAATGATTATGGCACTTTGGATCAGCACAACGGGTCCAGTCCTTACACAAGCTAGAATAGGACGTCATGTCTGTCACAAATGGCAGATTAACCTGCTACATACAGGGTACTTAAACTAGACTGACCCGGTTCCTTTGGCCAATATTAGAGTTCTGGCCTATCCCTGCAGATAGTCGGCCCTGCATAGTGACACATACTTTCCAAATATATAGTCACCAAGACACTTATGGGCACGGAGAGAGCTTTCTCATTAGCCATAAATGCCCTCACCTAAGGTCACAGTGCAAACCATATCCAGATGGTTCGGGTGGTATTACGTGCAGTGGTGAATACTAATGTTTCAAATCTCACTCCAACAGGGCTGCATCTACATCGGACGCTAGGATGATGGGAGTTCCTATGGACCACATCCTTGCCACAGCGGGGTGGAGCAATGAACGCATTCAATGCTTTATAATAAACCCGTGGCCGATCCTGAGACGTTTGCAGGGAAAAATTAAGTTCTGAAAAATAAATTACCCAATGTGGGGCATATTATTTTAGGTATGAATAATACCTTTATTGTTTTTCAGCACAGTGTCGTGTGTGAAATACGTTCATCCTCCGTCCCAGAAATGGCAGTGTGTGAGCATGGTCTCGTTCCAGGGCATGAAATCACAGAGCTTTGAAATCTTCACGTAGTCACTCACGTGACTCCGAAGTAAAATAGTAAGATTAAATGAGAACTTACCAGTTTGAAGTTTGATCTTTATTTTATGAGGAGTTACGATGAGGGATTACGTGCCCTCCGCTCCCAAAACCCTCTATTATAAAGTTCAACTGGTATGGAAGTTCTCTCTTATCTTACTATATTAGTCTACTCTGGTATCTGTGATTTCACACCACTGCTTTGAAGAATGTCGCGCATGCGTCCTGGCGGGGTCTTCACGTAATCCCTCATCGTAACTCCTCATAAAATAAAGATCAAACTTCAAACTGGTAAGTTCTCATTTAATCTTACTATTTTCTTTGTGCAATAGTTGCTCATCAGATTCCAATTAAATCTACCCCCTCTCACCTCTCTCAAAGCCGTTATTGTCTTGATTTTCTTTCCCTGGGAAATAGATTGTGTGCATTCATCCTGTTAATGCCCTTTATTATTTTACACATCATCAGGAGGATCATACCCCAATCTTCTTTTCCCTCACAAATAAAGCTATAGACTGTCCAAACATTTTTCCCTTTAAACTCAATCCTTCCGGTTCTGACAACATCCTCATAAATCCATGCCACAAACAAACATACCACAGCTGGATTTCATACTGGATTGTAGTTCCTAGGCTTATCTTTGGAGCCCTCCTTGAATAAAGACAAAACATCAGCCACACTCCAGTCTTGTGCGGCTTCAGCAGTGGCTAACGATCATGCATATATATCAGCCAGGGCACCTGCATTTTTACTGTAACTTCCCACATTGTTCTTGGATCAGGCTTCAAATATGTGTGCTTTAAGACACAGCTCCTCTGCTGTAATGCAGACTATAACCAAGAGGCCCCCGTTAACTTTATTGGGCTCCCTAGTCATCATGTCTTTGCCCAGAGTAAAAAGAGAGGAGAAATATTCATCGGCGGTCTCATCCATCTCCTATGGCTCCACAAATAGATGTTCCCTTTGGTATTTGATGGGCCATGCTGTCTCCCTTGATCAGATTATAAAGTCATACGAGTTAGTAGCAGAAAGAGACCATTCGGCCCATCAAGTCTCCCTCCTAAACCCATTCTCCTGCCTTCTCCTCCCCGTAACCACTGACACCAATACTAATCAAGAATCTATCTAACTATGCCTTAAAAATATCCATTGACTTGGCCTCCACAGCCTTCTGTGGCTAAGAATTCCACAGATTCACCACCCTCTGACTAATGAAAATCCTCCTCATCTCCTTCGTAAGGAAATGCTCTTCAATGCTGAGGCTATGAACCTTCGTCCCATTAGTGGAAACATCCTTTCCACATGCAATCTATCCAAACCTTTCACTATATGGTAAGTTTCAATGAGGTTCCCCTCATCCTTCTCAAGTCCAGCGAGTACAGGGCCAGTGTCATAAAATGCTCATCATATGTTAACCCACTAATTCTTGGGATTATTTTTGTAAACCTCCTCTGGACCGTCTCCAGAGCCAGTACATCCTTCCTCAGATATGGTGCCTAATATTGCTCACAATGATCCAAATGTGGCCCGACCAGCACCTCAGCATTACATCCCTGTTTTGTAATCTATCCTTCGTGAAATATATGCCAGCAATGCCTTTGCTTCCATACTACCAATTCGACTTGCAGATTAACTTTTTGAGAATCCTGCACCAGCACTCACAAGTCCCGATTTCCGATTTCTGGATTATCACTCCATTTAGAAAATAGTCTACACCTTTATTGCTAGTACCAAAATGCATGACTCCACACTTTGCAACAATATATTTCTGACAATTCTCTGCCCACTCTCCAAACCTGTTGAAGTCCTTCTGCAGCGTCCCTGCCTTCTCTACATTACCTGCTCCTCCATCTATGTTCATATCATCTACAAACTTGGCCACAAAACGTTCAATCAACTCATCCATATCATTAATATACAACTTGAAGAATAGCGGCCCCAACACCGACCCCAGTGGAACTCTGGTAGTCACTGTCAGCCAACCAGAACAAAACACCTTTATTGCCACTCTTTGCTTTCTGCCATCCAGCCAACCTGATACCCCTGGTAGTATCTGCCCTTTGATGACGTGGGCTCTCATCTTCCTTAGCAGCCTCACATGTGGAACGTTATCAAAGGTTTTCAGAAAATCTAGGTAAACAACATCCACTGACTCTCCTTTGTCTGTCCTGCTAATTACTTCTTCAAAGAATTCCAGCAGATTCATTAAGCAAGATCTCCCCTTCACAAAATCATGCTGATGTCTGCCTATTTTATCATGAACTTCAATGTAGTTGATAACCTTATCCTTTATAATGGAATCTAAATTAATTACTTTCCTTAAAATACTTACAAAGTCTCTTTGGATTCTCCTTAATCTTTTTAGACAATGATACCCCATGCCTCTTTTTGTCCTCCTGTCTTCCTTCTCAAGTATTCTCCTGCATCCTTATACTGCTCCAGGGATTCACTTGAGCCCAGCTGTTTGTACCTGACCCATGCTTTATTTTCTTCTGAGTCTCAATATCACTTTTCATCAAATGTCCCCTACTCCTGCCAGCTTTGCTCTTCACTGTGACAGGAACATGCACATGTTGAGCTCTTGGCATCTTAGTGTGAAAAGCCTCCCACGTGTTGAACATCCATTGGCCCACAAACAAACTCCATCTATCAACTTTTGCCAGATCCTATCTATTTATCCATTGCTCCAGAACATTAATTTGTGGATCAGGACTGTCCCATTCCTTAATCAGGAAAAAGCAGGAGGCATGATGAAGGTATAGGCGGCTGGGATCAAGTTTATCCCTGGAGGAGCATTGGAGACTGGGGAGCATACTTATGTAGGATATCAGGAGGGCAAAAAGGGAGCAGGAGATAGCTCGGTCAGATAATATTAAAGTGAATACAAAATGATTGTATAAGTATATTAAGGGCAAATCCCATATCCCTTGATTCTGTTAAGCCTCAGAGCTATATCTATCTCTTTTGAATACCTCCAGTGAATTGGCCTCCATTGCCTTCTGTGGGAGATCTAGCCAATTGGATTGAGAATTTACTTCATGGAAGGAAGCAGAGGGTGATTGTGGAAGATTGTTTTTAGGACTGGAGCCCTGTGACTAGACAATAGACAATACGTGCAGCAGTTAGGCCATTAGGCCCTTCGAGCCAGCACCACATTCAAATATGATCATGGCTGATCATCCCCAATCAATACCCCGTTCCTGCCTTCTCCACATATCCCCGACTCCCCAGAGAACCTGCCTCCACCGCCTTCTGAGGCAGAGAATTCCACAGACTCACCACTCTCTGTGAGAAAAGTGTTTCCTCATCTCCATTCTAAATGGCTTACTCCTTATTCTTAACCTTGGGCCCCTGGTTTTGGACTCCCCCAACATCGGGAACATGTATCCTGCCTCTAGCCTGTCCAAACCCTTAACAATCTTATATGTTTGAATGAGATTCATCTCATCCTTCTAACCTCCAGAGTGTACAAGCCCAGCTGCCCCTTTCTCTCAGCATATGACAGTCCCGCCATCGTGGGAATAGTAAGATTAAACGAGAACTTACCAGTTTGAAGCTTGAACTTTATTTTATGAGGAGTTTCAATGAGGGACTACGTGAATAACCCATCCAGCCACATGTGCGTCAATCTTCAAAGCAGCGGTGTGAAATGACAGGTAATAGTGACTGAAGTATAATAGTAAGATAACAGAAGTCTAGAACTACCAGATGACATTCATGAGGATTGGGAGCGGAGGGCCATAGTCCCTCATCGTAACTCATCATAAAATAAAGATCAAACTTCAAACTCGTAAGTTCTCGTTTAATATTACTATTTTACTTCGGAGTCACGTGAGTGACTATGTGAAGATTTCAAAGCTCTGTGAATTCATGCCGTGAGAAACGATTCTACACAACCAGGACTGCTTCATTGACAAATGAGGGAAAAACATTCATAATGCATACAGTCATGACATAGATTTAAAACATGCTGATGCTGTTCAAATGAAGTAATAATAATATTCACATTTCTCAACCAGATGGAAACCATAACTAGAACGTCAAATAGAGTTGACAAATACCCCTGGTCTAGCACTGGGTTATTATAAAATGTTTGGAGATTCGTTAGTTGGACCATGCTGCAGCCGTAAGAATGTGGTCCAGCGGAATGTAAATAACCTTGCTGCTGATGTTGTAGCAGCCCTGGTGGAATGAGATCTGGAATCAGTGTCTACTCCTGCATAAACCAAACTCTGTTTTATCATCTGGAGTGGCCTGAACAGGTACGTTCTTCATTTGTGTGACTAACAAACATTGCTAGTTCAGAGCCTCGAAGGCTCTTGGTGACCTTGACGTATTGTTGTATATGTGTGTGCTCACATTACCAAAGGTCCCCTGGCATACCTTTAACTATTTTGAGACCTGACACCCCTTCTGCTCTGCTTAAGTAATTATAAACATAAATTGTTATATATTATTATTTACAGATGTAGTAATCCTGTACAATCGCAATTATGCAGCGACTGAACCTGCTGCGCTAAACCAGCGCCAGAAGGATAGCTACTTTATGAGCTCTGGCCAAAGTTAAGGATGTAGCTGGAGCCCCCTGATGAAATAGTGTCACAAAATGTCAACATCCCATACGGCATTGTACTGGTCCTGGGGGACCTTGTGTTAAAGATATCCTTACAAAAATGATATCCGGGGTGAACCCGACAGAGCGGGACTTGTATGCTGCAGCCAATTCAATGAGAAGGCACGTTGGCACAGTTAATGGCCGTACAACTCAATTATTGACAAAAGATAATTTAACATGAACTCCAAACGTCAGTAATCTATACTGTTTTCAACCGTACTGTTATGAGCATTAACCAAACTCTTTTCATCTCATGGAAAAGAAAAGTCCTGCTTTTTTGGTGCTATCCAAGCACTCTGAACACATAGAAGGGTAGATATAACAATCCAAGCCATAGGGCAGTCTATTGAATCGGCAGAACATAATTTGATTTTATTATGCAACGGCTGATTTCCCAAGCCTCAGGCTGAACCAGCAAAGTTATGTTTAAAATAACCATATAAGGTTGTATTATTATTCTTGACAAATCTGGAATCAAAGTTGCATAAGCCAATCACATAATAGGAACCTAAAGCTGGCTCTTAATGGCTTTATTTGAAGCCCTGATTGATGAAGGAAAATGGAGGAACACATAAAAGACCTTCCTTGTATCGAGAATGTACTTTTTGCCACTGTTATGCCACATATTTTGCAACTTGTGAATAAGCATGAAAACAAACATATCTATATTTGGTGTTCCATTGAACCAGAGTTTCATAACACGGTGTGATTCAACACCAATTCTGTGTTGTCATTGACCTATACTTGATGATTCTCCTGTGGCAAACGAGATTATGTAACCATTACAGGAGTCTTTAATTGATTGCACCCACGTGACTAACATATGCCACCATCATAATGTATCAACATGAAGTTGAGCCTGCAGATATGCATATTCACTCAATCACTCTTTAACCCATACAATGCCCGTAGGGTCTATAGATAGTTGATACCAATAAGTGAAGAATTAGTAGGTCATGTAAATCTGCTCCACCTCCAAACTAGAGATGATATTCGCAATTTCCCATCTTAGGGCCATTAGCATCATTTTGCAATATAATGAAATATTTACTGAACAAACTACTGGAGCAATACTGAATAATGTTTGTCCACCATTATGACTTTGGTAGGTTCAGCTGGTAATGACAAAGTTATGTTAACAATGACCTACATGGCACTTTACAGTTTACCATTTAGCAGGATAACAGTTCTCCCACTTGCACTGCTGAATCACATCTATTTATACTGCCAATTAATCTTAATTAATAGAAGGTTGCTTTATAACAACAAGGCTGTTACAGGGGTCTATTGACAGCATTCTGTTGCCCAGGCCGGCGTCAATGGCCTATTGAAAAGCTAAAGGTAAATCCCAATGTCCAACAAGTCTATATGATAACAACTTAATCTTAATTGGATAGAGGAGCACAGTTTCTCAAATATAGTTTGAGATTTAAACTGAATTTTAGCAAAATAGAGTGTTAAAATATCATCGAGACAGTACATACCCAGTGTTTTTGAACCCTGAGTAGTCCTCTTTGAATGCTTTCTTGTCATCATTCTGTTATATTGCCTTATCATAGCAATACCTCCTCCAAATATCCTCCATGATATATGGGATACACTATAAAATCAGTTGTTAATCAGTCATCTTTCATAATGAACAGGCCACGCCTGCCATCATTTTGTGTCTGCCATGAACGGCAACTCTGGCCCGATTTCCGAGCAAGTCTTGCAAGACAATCCTGGCCATTATAATGAGCCTGCCTAATTCTAACCTGCTTGGAATGCTAGTATTGTCCAGGTTTACATGGTTAGACCCCTCGTATTATCATAATGTCTCATCATTTGTATTGTACAACCAAGGGTACATCTTACCAATTTGTAAGTGCTCCCTTAGTTGTAGAATAGCACAGGTAGAGTGCGTGGAACCTCTGGCCAGCTTTCATGCTGACACCAGCTTCAGTGAACCGCTTACTGTCGATGAAGACGTGGGGTGCGTTGTCGCCGAAACTATGAATCCTTACTCATTGTTGGCCTTACTTGGTCCAATAGCTTGTGCTTCGTCCTCCAGGTTTCGCCTATGAATAGGTCTTTCCTGAATAGAAGATTCGGCAGCCAGCTCTAATGTCCCCCTGATAGCGGTGTTCACTGCATATGTGTTGGGATGGCAACCTTGATGCCAGGCATGGTACCTCTAGTACGTGCCCTTCATCCCTTGGGCATGCTCCACGGCTATACCCTCGGACTCAGCGTTAGATTACGCTGACCCGGCATGCTCTCCTCTTACATGAGGGAGACATTAAGCAGCCCTGCTACAAGGCACTGCTGGTGCGGCTTCAGCAATACGTCGACTTTGCCATGGACACGGTGTCAGACTAATACTGGCCCAGCGGTGTCCATGCCTGGAGGTATGCTGCTCTGCAATACCTCCAACCTTAAGCAGCCCTGTTACAAAGCACTGCTGGCGTGGCGTCTCCCATAGGCCACACTGCCATTGACTTGGCATCCCCAGTAAGCAGCCCTGTCTAAGGTGCTGCTGGCACGGCCTTTCACATAGGCCGGTACTGCCATAGCCTCGGCATCCCCATGAAGCAGCCCTGTGCAAAGGTGCTGCTGGCGCGGGCTCTCACATTGACCCGCGCTGGCACAACTCCTGCTGTAGGAGTGTATCTAGATGGAGCCTCCTCTCTATTAGGAGCTCCACCCTGGCCAACCTACAAAATGTTTCACATTCCCGGAGGGAAACCCTCCCAGTATCTGGGCTGACCATTTTTGTCGGCTGTCCCCATATCCTGGGGACCACTGCGGTTTAGGAACTGCATTGCTGCTGGATTTCCCCTCCCCGGGAACCCCAGCGTCCATATACATTCCCGCGGTAACCCTCCCGGCACCCGGGCTGACCAGTTCAGGTCAGTTTAACCCGATATTCTGGGAACTACTGCGGTCTGGGAACCGCATACTATTGGATTTCCCTTTCTTATATTCGATTCTTCTTGTTATAAAGGCCAACATGCCATTCACTTTCTTCACATCCTGCTGTACCTGCATGCTTACTTTCATAGACTGATGTACAAGGACCCCCAGATCTCGTTGTAGTTCCCCTTTTCGCCACCTGACGCCATTTAGATAGTAATCTGCCTTCCTGTTTTTGCTACCAAAGTGGATAACCTCACATTTATCCGCATTAAACATCATCTGCCATGCATCTGCCCACTGCCCCAACCTGTCCAAGCCACCCTGCATTTTCATAGCATCCTCCTCACGGTTCACACTGCCACCCAGCTTTGTGTCATCTGCAAATTTGCTAATGTTACTTTGAATCTCTTCATCCAAATTATTGATGTATATTGTAAATAGCTGCCGTCCCAGCATCGAGCCTTGTGGTACCCAACTAGTCACTGCCTGCAATTCTGAAAGGGACCCGTTAATCCCTACTCTTTGTTTCCTGTCTGCCAACCACTTCTCTAACCATGTCAGCAATCTACCCCCAATACCATGTGCCCTCATTTTGCCCACTAATCTCTTATGTGGGACCTTATCAAATGCTTTCTGAAAGTCCAGGTACACTACATCCACTGGCTCTCCCTTGTCCATTTTCCTAGTTACATCTTCAAAAAATTCCAGAAGATTAGTCAATCATGATTTCCCCTTCGTAAATCCATGCTGACTCGGACCGACCCTGTTACTGCTATCCAAATGTTCAGCTATCTCATCTTTTATAATTGACTCCAGCTTCTTCCCCACCACTGATGGCAGGCTAACTGGTCTATAATTCCCTGTTTTCTCCCGCCTTTCTTAAAAAGTGGGATAACATTAGCTACCCTCCAATCCACAGGTATTTATCCTAAGTCTATAGAACATTGGAAAATTATCACCGATGCATCCACGATTTCTAAAGCCACTTCCTTAAGTACCCTGGGATGCAGACCATCAGGCCCTGGGGATTTATCAGCCTTCAGTCCCATCAGTCTATCCAACACCATTTCCTGCCTAATGTGTATTTCCTTCATTCCTCCGTCACCCCAGATCCTCTGGCCACTACTATGTCAGGAAGATTGTTTGTGTCTTCCTTAAACCCCTGTCTCACTGTGCGAGTTGGCCCACGAGTGACCCCGAGTTTTCACTCGTGGTGATCACGTAGCGGGAACGTCGGAACTCGCACGAGCAACTTATCGACTCGTTGCGCTAACGGCAGGTACTCGGGAAACTTGTTAACTCGTGAAAAAAATCAAACATGTTTGATTTTTTCCACGAGTCAAATTAACTGTTCAAGTTAAAAATGGAAACATTTAAACTCGTTGTAATAACGTAGTGGCCCCGTGCGTTTATCTTAGTGTCTCGTGAGTCTACCGTGGGAACTTTAATAATCTGTTCTTTTGCTCGAGTAAAGACTGAACCAAAGATAGACACAAAATGCTGGAGTAACTCAGCGGACCAGGCAGCATCTCTGGAGAGAAGGAATAGAGTCGAGACCCTTCTTCAGACTTACCCGAAATGCCACCCATTCCTTCGCTCCAGAGATGCAGCCTGTCCCGCCGAGTTACTCCAGCATTGTGTGTGTCTATCTCCGGTGTGAACCAGCATCTGCAGTTCCTTCCCAATCCCACACTCTCGGCCCCGGGGGGTTGGATGGACCATCACACGTGGACACATCCCACCCACCACCCCAGACTTGCCCCTTCGGCAGGTCTTTAAGCCGTTCATTGAGACAGAGTGAAGCCACGGGGCAGGCGCCTCAGTAATAAAGGACAAGTGGCAGAAAGGCCGAAGATTTAGACACAAAATGCTGGAGTAACTCGGCGGGACAGGCTGCATCTCTGGAGCGAAGGAATGGGTGGCATTTCGGGTAAGTCTGAAGAAGGGTCTCGACTCTATTCCTTCTCTCCAGAGATGCTGCCTGGTCCGCTGAGTTGTGTGTGTGTGTCTCTCTCCCTCTCTGTCTATCTGTGTGTATCTGTGTGTGTGTCTGATGTCGGGTCCCGGTGGCCGCTCAAAGTCACCCGAGCTGCTTCATTCCTCTGAAGTGGTGGCCAGCTGCTGTCTGTGTGTATCTCTCTCTCTATGTGTGTGTGTGTGTGTGTGTGTGTGTGTGTCTCTCTCTCTCCCTCTCTGTCTATCTGTGTGTATCTGTGTGTGTGTCTGCTGTCGGGTCCCGGTGGCCGCTCAAAGTCACCCGAGCTGCCTCATTCCTCTGAAGTGGTGGCCAGCTGCTGTCTGTGTGTATCTCTGTGTGTGTGTGTGTGTGTGTGTGTGTGTGTGTGTGTGTGTGTGTGTCTCTCTCTCCCTCTCTGTCTATCTGTGTGTGTGTGTGTGTGTGTGTGTGTGTGTACTGTCGGGTCCCGGCGGCCGCTCAGTCACCCGAGCTGCTTAATTCCTCTGAAGTGGTGGCCAGCTGCTGTCTGTGTGTATCTCTCTCTCTCTCTCTGTGTGTGTGTGTGTGTGTGTGTGTGTGTGTGTGTGTGTGTGTGTGTGTGTGTGTGTGTGTGTGTGTGTGTGTGTGTCTCTCTCCCTCTCTGTCTATCTGTGTGTATCTGTGTGTGTGTCTGATGTCGGGTCCCGGTGGCCGCTCAAAGTCACCCGAGCTGCCTCATTCCTCTGAAGTGGTGGCCAGCTGCTGTCTGTGTGTATCTCTCTCTCTCTATGTGTGTGTGTGTGTCTCTCTCTCTCCCTCTCTGTGTATCTGTGTGTATCTGTGTGTGTGTCTGCTGTCGGGTCCTGGCGGCCGCTCAATGTCAGTCACCCGGGCTGCTTCCTTTTTTAAAATTATTTAAAATAGAGATCCATTGCAAAAAAGTATTTAAAAAATAAAACAACAAGAAATGCTTGGTTACTGGAGGATGCGCATTTTCCCATCCGCGCTGAAATAACTCAAAACCACAGGATGGAGATGTATTTTAACATTGTTGCTTTATTAAAACATACCTTCATTCACGGTTGGCTCAAGAGTAACGGGAGAGGAACTTGCTAACTCGGGAGAGGAACTTGGAACATCGCAGCAATGACATACCCGTGGGAACTCGTATTACACACTTGATCATAAACTTGCAGTCTCGTGCACAGCCACGAGTCTGTCACTCGGGGTACCTCGTGGGTCAACTCGCACAGTGAGACAGGGCCATTAGTGAAGACAGATCCAAAGTACCTGACTAGGAGTGTGCCTCAGAGTTCATTGCTGGGCCTTTTGCTGTTTGCTGTTTATATCAACAATTTGGGTGAAAATGTACAAGCATCATTAGTAAATTTGCAAATGATACTAAAGTGGGTGATATCTTAGTTACTGATGATGGCTTTCAAAAATTACAGCAGGATTTTGATCAGCTGAGCAAGTGGGCTGAGAAAAAGCTATTGAGGTTTAATGCAGATAAGTGGTTAAACCAGGGGAAGACTGTTACAGTGAATGGTATAGGCCTGGGGAGTGCTGACATAACAGCTACATTGTTCCCTGAAACTGTTGTCATAGTAGATAGTGTGGTTAAGATGGGCTATCAGTTCATTGGCCTTCATCAATCATGGCATTGAGTATAGCCCAGGATATAATCCTGCTGTAGGAAGGATGTCATTAAGCTGGAAATGGTGCAGAGAAGATGTATGAGGTTGCTGCCAGGACTCAGGGACTTGAGCTTTGGGAAAGGTTGAGGAAGATTGGACTTTATTTCATGGAGGCTGAGGGGAGATCTTTTCAAGGTGTATAAATCATGAGGGGAATAGAAAGGATGAATGTACACAGGCTTTTATCCAGAGCAGGGGACACAATAAATGGAGAACATATGTTTGTGTTCTAGGCAGATGGGACTAGTTTAGTTGTGGCATCTTGGACAGTTTGGGACAAAGGGCCTGTTCCCATGCTGCATGACTCTGTGGCTCAGTGACTTTGTGACTCGGTGACTCGGTGAATCTGTGACTCTGTGACTCTTACTAATACAACTGTGGTCACTGGTCCCTGTTATATATGCTCTGAACAAAGAATGACCAAGGTGGAACATGTATAAAAATGCGGGTTCATTCAGTCACGGGACAAAAGGGGAGTGAAGCGAGTGAGATCCGGCGGGGATTAAATACGTACGTGATTGTGGACGGACATGGAGCGAGTGACGTGTAAATGACCCGCTCTGATCAGACCCCGATACTGATGGAAGAGTAGCAGACTGGTTAGTGCACATGTGTGTTTCACGGGGCTATGCGGGCTGCGGCACACACTATCTCCATATTGTACGTCACTCCACCCCCTAGGATGAGATTACAGGGAAAAGAGAAAATAAAAATAAACTATACTTAAAAAAACAGTGAAAGGACTTGTGCTGTTATACAACCTGGTACCGGTACAGGGGAGCATCTTCTATCTATGTTTCTTCTTGATCACCTGCTGAAGAGGTCTGTAGACGTGCAAGCCCTTCATCACATGATGTTGTATTTGTTGTTTCACCTGTTTGAACGATGGCGTCATCAGTCAGTGGTGCTTCCGTCTCTTTCCTGAGTGTTTCATGGGTCTTTCCGGAATGCAGCTCTTTGCTCCCTGTTTGGACCAAGGATGTGATGTGGTTCGGATCCGAGTGATCTTGATGAAACCGACACTGATCGTGGGCAAGTCGAATATTGGAGGGGAAGTGACACTTGCCCACACTGTGGACAACTCCTGATGATTGGGAACAGCCTGATTATCTGGCCACTAGCTGGAGATAGACACAAAATGCTTGATTAACTCAGCAGATTAGGTAGCATCTCTTGAGAAAAAGAATAGGTAAAGTATTTGGTCAAAACCTTTCTTCAGATTGAGAGAAAAGGGAGAGGGAAAGTAGAGGTATGAAAAGGTTAAAAAAAAAGAGTTGGCACTGATGGCTGTGGAAAAATGGAGCCCACAATGGTCCATTGTTGGCTGTGGACGAGGTGATAATAAAGGGACAGATGGATACGAACAGTGGAACTGGGAGGATGGCTAGTGTGTAGGAGGGGTCGGGCAAGAGGGAATGCAAAGGTTATTTGAAAAGAGAGATTTTAATGTTCGTACCGCTGGGCTGTAAGGTGCCCAAGCAAAATATACGGTGCTGTTGCTTAAATTTACAGGTAGTCTCACTCAGACAGTGGAGGAGGCCCAGGACAGAAAGGTCAGTATGGGAATGGGAAGGGAAGTTTAAATGTTTGGCAACTGGGAGATCGTGTCGGCTCAGGCAGACTGAGCATATGATATCAGCAAAATGATCGGCCAGTTTGAGTTTGGTCTTGTCGATATATAGGAGCCACACCGAGAACAATGGATATGGTAGATGAGGTTGGTGTTGGTGCAAGTGCCGCACCTGGACTGGATTAATCCAGCTTTATTGTGGCGCCCATTTGATGGGCCAATTCCTGGTGAAGCCTTTGTAGAGGAAAGGAAGTTTGGAGACAGGGTGGATGGAAGGAAGGCTCTAGGAATACTTGTTGATAGGAGGGGTCACAATGCCAGTTGATGAAAAGGGAACTGGTCCTGTGTTTGTCCTCTGGATGTCAGATATCAGGACTGGGCATTAGGAATGTCCTGGAGAGTTTTTTTTGTGAAGAAAAAAAACAAGCTGGTCATTATTTAATCAGAATGGTTCAGGGTAGGAGCCTGTGGAAAGTGGTACAGGACAGTTGGCAGTCGTTGATTATGCAGAAGCTGAGCGGTTGTAGTAAAACCACAGCTGATCTCAGATTATTGAGGAGAGGAGAATTACATAATATGTTTCTGATCAACACTTCTTTCTGAGGGATGATTTGTTATTTTCCTTTGTAATTTTGAAATATGGTCAATTTAATCTTGTGATGATTAAGGCAAAACATCAGCCACAGTCTTGTGGGACTTCAGCAGTGGCTAACAATCATGCATGTATATCAGCAAGGGCAACTGTATTTTCACTGTAGCCTCCCATGTTGTTCTTGGATCAGGTTCCAGAGATGTGTGCTTTAAGACATCTAACAGCTCCTCTGCTGTAATGCAGACTATAACCAAGAGGCCCCCATTAACTTTATTGGGCTCCCTAGTCATCATGTCTTTGCCCAGAGTAAAAATAGAGGAGAAATATTCATCGGCAAGTCCAGCCAGTATAGGCCAATGCTATAAAATGCTCATCATATGTTAACCCACAAATTCTTGGGATTATTCTTGTAAACCCCCTCTGGATCTTCCCCAGAGCCAGTACATCCTTCCTCAGATATGGTGCCCAATATTGCTCACAAGACTCCAAATGCGGCCTGACCAGCACCTCAGCATTACATCCCTGTTTTTGTAATCTGTCCCTCTTGAAATATATGCCAGCAATGCATTTGCCTTCCATACTACCAATTCATCTTGCAGATTAACTTTTTGATAATCCTGCACCAACATTCCCAAGTCCCTTTGCATCTCTGATTTCTGGATTATCTCCCCATTTAGAGCATAGTCTACATCTTTATTGCTACTACCAAAATGCATGACTCCACACTTTGCAACAATATATTTCTGCCAATTCTCTGCCAACTCTCCCAACCAGTTGAAGTATTTCTGCAGCGTCCCTCCCTTCTCTACATTACCTGCCCCTCTATTTTCATATCATCTACAAACTTGGCCACAAAACCTTCAATCAACTCATCCAATTCATTAATATAGAACGTGAAGAATAGCGGCCCCAACACTGACCCCAGTGGAACTCTGGTAGTCACTGGCAGCCAACCAGAAAAAGCCCCCTTTATTGCCACTCTTTGCCTTCAGCCATCCAGCCAACCTGATACCCATGCTAGTATCCGCCCTTTGACAATGTGGGCTCACACCTTCCTTAGCAGCCTCACATGTGGCACGTTATCGAGGGTTTTCAGAAAATCTAGGTAAACAACATCCACTGACACTCCTTGTCTGTCCTGCTAATTACTTCTTCAAAGAATTCCAGCAGATTCATCAAGCAAGATCTCCCCTTCACAAAATCATGCTGACATCTGCCTATTTTATCATGAACTTCTATGTACTTCATCACCTCATCCTTTATAATGGAATCTAAATTACTTACTTTCCTTAAAATATTTACAAAATCCCTTTGGATACTCCTTAATCTTTTTTGACAATGATATCTCATGCCCCTTTTTATCTTCCTGACTTCCTTCTCAAGTATACTCCTGCGTCCTTATACTGCTCCAGGGATTCACTTGAGCCCAGCTGCTTGTACCTGACCCATGCCTTCTTTTCTTCTAAATCTCAATATCACTTTTCATCTGATGTTCCCTACTCCTGCTAGCTTTGCTCTTCACTCTGACAGGAACATGCACATGTTGAGCTTTTGACATCTTAGTTTGAAAAGCCTCCCAGCTATTGAACATTCATTGGCCCACAAACCACCTCCATCTATCGACTTTTGCAAGGTCCTATCTATATATCCATTGCTCCAGAACATTAATTTTTGGATCAGGACTGTCCCATTCCTTAATCAGGAAAAAAACAGGAGGCAAGGTGCAGGTATAGGTGGCTGGGATCAAGTTTATCCCTGGAGGAGTATTGGGAACTGGGGAGCATACTTATGGGGCTGTCCCACTGTACAAGTTCGTTCAAGAGCTCTCCCGAGGTTAAAAATTTAAAACTCGTCGAAGCATGTAGAATATACAAAGCGGGTACGTCGGAGCTCGGGACGTCTCTTAGTGGCTCGTAATGCTAATGGCAGGTACTCAGGAAACGCGGTAAGCTCGGGAAGACTCGTGAAGATTTTTCAACATGTTGAAAAATGTCCACGAGAGCCCCGAGTACCTACGAGCGGCTACTACTGTAATTCTCCGAGTTCGAATCAGAGGAAACTCGGGAGAACTCTTGAATGGGACTGCCCAATTAAGAAGAATATCAGGAGGGCAAAAAGGAAGCAGGAGATCGCTCGGTCAGATAATATTTTACTTCTGAGTCATGTGAGTGACTACGTGAAGAAACCCCGCCTGGCGCATGCTTGGCATTACGTCGACGCATGTGATGCTCTGACAGGGTGGAGAGCGCAGCTCCCAGTCCCATTCAAGAGTTCTCCTGAGTTTCCTCTGATTTGAACTTGGAGAATTACAGTAATAGCCGCTCGTAGGTACTCGGGGCTCTCGTGGACATTTTTCAACATGTTGAAAAATCTTCACGAGTCTTCCCGAGCTTACCCGCAGGTAAGTCGCTGTTGAACTTTCTTGCTAGTGGGTTTAAACTCTGTAAGTCTGCAGAGCCAGCTAGAGTGCTGATCTATTTTGAATTTTTTTTAAAAACTCTGTAACTCTGGCTCGAAATACGGAGCCAGCTAGAATGAATGTATTTTTAAACTGTGGTAATTGAATAGAACTCACTGGAACCGCAGTTTCCAATTTAGATCGGATCGGGAGATAAGCTGCTTTAAAAGCCGGCTCCTGCTATTTACCGCTATTTAGATCGGGTTTGGAGATAACGGCTGCGCTAAATGCCGGCTCCAAATACCCAGTAATTGTTAAATAAAGTCTGCTCTGAGTATATGTTACCAGATGCATTTTCTTTATGGAAATGTATATAACCCTGCGTGATACTGAGGTTAATACAAATATTCTGCAAGCAGAATGTGCCTGTCAGAATTACAATTTTAAACATCTATGGTTTATGCATAAATACAAAATAGTAAGAAGTAACTCTCCTCCAAGGGAGGACAAGAATGTGGGGGAGGCTGGAAATGGAGAAAATGCTTCACGCTTGATTTAGTCAAAGGTTCTTGACCCAGGTATGTCTTCCTGTAAGGCAGGCTCTAAAGGAGTTTCCATATGCTGAGCATGGTGGCTATGAAAATGGGATTCTGATTCTCCAGTACCTTGGTCTGGATGAGATCCCTAGAGCAAGATAAAATGCTCCAAATTCTAATCAGTCAAGGGTTCTAAAGACCCATGAGATTCTAAGGCAGGCTCCGAAGGAGTTTCCATACACTAAGTATGGTGCCTATAAAGAATGAGAATCTCATTCACCAGTGCCTTACATAGGTCTGGATGAAGTATTTAGAGCAAGATAAAATGCTCAAAATTAAAAAAAATTAAGGGTTTTAAAGCCCATGAGATTCTAAGGCTGGCTCCGAAAGGAGTTTCCATACACTGTGTACGGTGCCTATGAAAAATGAGAATCTCATTCACCCGTACCTTGTTTAGGTCTGAATGAAGTCTCCTAGAGCAAAGACTCGGGAGTACCAGGGCAGGATGAAACTGACCCTGAAGCTGGTGTCCCTACTTATGGGTATACACCAGAGCACAATAGAAACACTCTGGGTGTTCCCAATGTAGCACCAAGTTTTGCTATATTAGTATGGACTGGTTAGGCTATGGATGAACCTGGTGGCCAACATTATTTGGTTTCTCACCTACTCCAAGAAACTGTTATGACTGAAACAGTAAAAAAATATATAAAACACCCGTCTATTGTGCCTCGCTCAGGGTGCCAACAGTAACTCAGTAATTGGGCACCCATGAGTGTAACGATGTGAGGACAGGAAATGTGTTCCAGCATGTCCTCTAGCTGATATTCAGTTGGCATCACTGCATTTGGGGAAGACATACATGGGTCGATAATGTCCAATACTTTTAAGACATGCTTGCATTACTATGCAATGCATATTCGAACCCAATTGTATGATGAAAATTGCCATTTGGCTAACATTATACCCAAAAAATGCAGGATTATGTGGGCAAGCTATAACCAGATTTATGATTGATGAAAAACTGCCCAAACAATTATGATTATTTGCCTTATAAAACTGCTCATCCCTGCTTTGAGATAACAAACAGGTTGAATATGAACCCCTATATTAAGAGAAGGAGATCTTCTGGTTCATTTACGAAAGTACAGAAACGTCATTCAATCACACATGGAATTTCTGGGAAACAACCTCTGGTTGGTTGTAAAATTACAATTGTTTTGTAATTCTGCATTAAATCTGATCGACTTGGTGTTTGAATGTACCAGGAACTGGTCAGGCAGAGATAATATATCCCAGACACAAGTATGGGGGTTGCTGAGTCATTCTGGGACTCACAAACTTAAATTTATAGTTCAGTATAGGCATTTTTAAAAAGTACACTTCAACACTGTAATGAAGTTGTTATCACAAGGCTGCTATATGGCTATTATTAGACCTAAAAAATATGCCTTATTATTCAGGTACTAAGGGAGGGCTAAGAATCACATTATAATGACTTATCTAGAGGATATGTTAATTGTAAATGGGAGACAGCTGAAGAACTGGGTTCAGCAACCATATGCCTATTGAAAGGCTAAGGTTCTATACATCCAAACAACATGTAAGTTACAGGCATCCCAAATTATTACAAATGATTATTTGGGTTTTGTCATTACAAATGATTATTTGGGGTTTGTCATGAATAGAGTTGATATGTCAGTAACTTTACCAACAATTAAGGTTGGGGATGTTACAAATGCCTGTACTTGTCTTGGTAAAAAATATTATCCCACCATCCAAGAAGTAGCTATGGTTACTGGTAAAGTGATAGTGGTAAAGTAAAGTGATCGAAGTCTGCAAAGACCGGAGAATAAGCATAAAAAGTGTGCAGGTCATTGATTAGGTCCATGCAGTTACCAACTAAAAAGGTTGAGCTGAATTGCAATGATGGATCCTCAATGTTGCACAAGTTACTAGAAGTAAAAATGTGCTTGTTCAGTAGTCTTCAGTTGTATTACAGACTGATGGGAGCGCTCTCGGATGGGGAGCCAAGGACAGGAACACCGGTTGTGGTGGTCGATGGACTGTCCAAGACGATTAATTCTCCAAACACATGGTATGAATTATTTGGAGTTATTGGGGGCGTTTTATGCATTGATAGCTGTTTGTTCTACAATAAAGAACTTACATGTTCAATTACGAGTAGACAATACCACAGCTGTGGGAGAAGACACTATTGTGGTAAGACAACAGATCACGAAAGTTCAATGAAAATACAGAATGAATGTTAAAATTCAAAAAGTTTAAAAAAGATTGTCAGACAGTATGTGTACCAAATGTTGATCTGTTGTGTCTGGATTAAATCTCCAGTGGTCTAAATGTGTCTCATGGGAGCCAGACCCAGGAGCATTAGCGGTGGATGCATTCTCGCTACATTGGGGAAGTATAGTCTTTTATGTTTTCGCCATTTTACCTGATTAAGCAATGTGTCACCAAAATAGAGCAAGTCTCCGCTGCAGGCGTTTGGTGGTTCCAAACTGGTATTGCTTCTCGGCCTTTTGGCTAAGATCAAGTGTAGTATCTGTTCTTATCAGTTCAATATCAGATATGTCCCTTATCTAGGGACCATTACTATACAGCCATTGTTCCCATTGGTGCTCAGAATGATGATTCAGACATTCATGACAAATCCCAGGTGCAGTAATTGTTGGTACATCCAGTAACAGCAGAAGACATCCATTACATGACCGTATTAATTGTTAATCTGCAGGTTCTGATGGAATGTCGGATAAGACCATGGATGTCATAACTGCAGCTTGGAGATATAGACGGAAGAAACAATATATGTTTCATATAAGGAATGGGAAATATTTTGAATACAGGCAGATATATTTTATCATACTGCAAACATATCGGATGTATTGGAGTTCCTTGCTATGTTGCACCTGAGTTTTATTACCATTAATGGAGCTCAGAGTGCTTTGTCCTCCTATTTAGGACAATTTTCAGAACAACAATTTATCGGGTCTCATCTGCTAATATCCCGATTTATGAGTGGAATTTTAATAAAATCCTACCAAACCCAGATATACAGAAATCTGGGAAGTCAGTATAGTATATGCTTCGGCAATGGACTCCAATTACATCACTGTCTTTTCAGAAGTTAATATTTAAAGTGGTTATGCTGATGACATTAATATTAGCACAATGTGTACAAACATTACAAATGATACGGTTACATTGTATGCAGTTGTCGGTAGATAAAATGACGTTTTATGTCAATGATCTAAGCAAGCAAAGCAAGCAAAGCAAGCCAAGCTGGAACCAATGTAATCTTTATGGCAAACTCTGTCAACTAAACATTGTGTGTGGTTAAGCATCTGATTTAATATATATTGAATTAAGAATTCCGAGATTGTGAGACACCAATGTTCATTACCCACAAGAAACATATAAAAAAAGTGTCAGTTCAAACTATTTCTAGATGGATAAACAGGTTCTGGATTATCTGGAGTAGACACCGATGTGTTTAAATCTTACTCCACAAGGGCGGTATCAATGTCCGTGACAAAGGTGCAAGACATGCTGCTCGACCAAATTCTGGAGACCGCAGGATGGTCTAAAGAGGAACTTTTCTAGATTTTATGATAAACCTGTTGTCACAGTGCCAGGGTTGCACATGCTGTTTTGGGTTCTGCTCAAATTGTTTGCTTTGTTCCATATAATTTGTTGTAATTTCCCCAGGGATAGAGGAGTTATTACTTTTCTTTTTATTATTATTATTATTATTATTAAAATATTTATTGCATAATTTCAAGCAATATATATTATTTACTCACTACGGTGTAAACTCAAGCAGTGTGTCGTATGGAATGATCTACGGCATGAAAATCACAGAGCTTCAAAATCTTCACGTAGTCACTCGCGTGACTCCGAAGTAAAATAGTAAGATTAAACGAGAACTTACCAGTTTGAAGTTTGATCGTTATTTTATGAGGAGTTACGATGAGGGATTACGTGCCCTCCACTCCCAACCCTCATAATATAAATGATCATCTGGTAGTTCTAGTCTATGTAAGCCTTACTATCTTACTCCGGCTATTGGTTCTGTGTTCTTCACGCCGCTACTTTGAAGTATGCCGAGCATTCGCCAGGCGGGGCTTCTTCACGTAATCCCTCATCGTAACTCCTCATAAAATAATGATCAAACTTCAACCTGGTAAGTTCTCATTTAATCTTTCTATTAAAGTGAATACTTTATTTTGGGCACCCGAAAAAGGAACCACATCACCCCGATTCTGGCCTCTCTCCACTGGCTCCCAGTGCGGTTCAGAATCAATTTCAAATTCCTCCTTTATGTATACAAAGCCCTTAACGGGCTTGCCCCCACCTACATCAGAAATTTGCTAACCAACCATTCTACCTCCAAGTCCCTCAGGTCGGCCGACTTTGGGTTACTGACCATCCCGCGGTCCGGGCATAAGCTCAGGGGCGACAGCGATTTTGCGGTTGCAGCACCTAGACTATGGAACAGCATCCCTCTTCCCATTGGAACAGCCCCCTCCATCAACTTTTTTTAAGTCTAGACTTAAAACTTATTTCTACTCACAAGCGTTTCTAGAGGTCCTCTGAGGGTGCGCTGTATTTATGTGTGTATTGTTAGATCTATGTACCACTGTTTGTAAAGCACTTCGGTCAATGAGAGTTGTTTTTAAATGTGCTATTGAAATAAAATGCACTTGACTTGACTTGACTTGAATACAAAGTGATTTTGTAAGTATATTAAGGGCAAATGTATATCTAGAGAGAGAATAGGGGGCCTCAGAAACCAAAGCAGTCATCTCTGTGTGGAGCTGCAGGAAATGTTCAAGGTCCTCAATGAGTATTTCTCGTCTCATTTTACCATGGAGAAAGCCAAACGTACAGGAGAACGATGGTTAAGGGAGGTGGCTTGAAAACCATCTGTTTTACAATCAAGGAGATTCTGGACATTCTCAGGCATGTGAAGGTAGGAAAATCTCCCAGGCCTGATCAGATTTACCCACAGACATTGTGAGAAGCTAGAGAAGAATTTACAAGAGCTCAGGCTGAGATATATGAATCATCATTAGACACGAGTAAGATGTCGGAAAAATGGAGGGCGGCTATATTTGTGTCTTTATTTAACATAAAAACAGAAACATAGAAACTTAGAAAATAGGTGGAGGAATAGGCAATTTAGCTCTTCGAGCCATTCGAGCATTCGACCATTCAATATGATCATGGCTGATCATCCAAAATTAGTACCCTGTTCCTGTTTTCTCCCCATATCCCTTGATTCGGTTAGGCCTCAGAGCTATATCTATCTCTCTTGATTACCTCCAATGAATTGGCCTCCATTGCCTTCTGTGGCAGAGAATTCCACAGATTCATAACTCTCTGGGTGAAAAAGGTTTTCTTCATATCAGTCCTAAATGGCCTACCACTTATGCTTAATCTGTAACCCCTGGTTCTGGACTTCCCAACATCGGGAACATTTTTCCTTCTTTTGTGTATTACTTTCTTAAGGTGTTCTTAGAACATTTTTTAAAGAAGGGCTGCAAGGAAAAGCCTTGGATAGAGAATTGACCTCATGGAAGGAAGCAGAGGGTGATGGTAGAAGATTGTTTTTAGCGCTGGAGGCCCGTGACTAGGAGTGTGCCTCAGAGATCATTGCTGGGCCTATTGTTGTTTGCAGTCTATATCAATAATTTGGATGAAAATGTGCAAGGATCATTAGTAAGTTTGCAATTGATACTAAAGTGGGCGACATCTTAGATACTGATGATGGCTTTCAAAAATGACAGCAGGATTTTGATCAGCTGAGCAAATGGGCTGAGTAAAACCTAATGAGGTTTAATGCAGAAAAGTGTAAGGTGTTGTATTTTGCGAAGTTAAACTAGGGGAAGCCCGTTACAGTGAATGGTATTACCCTGGGGAGTGCTGGCATAACAGATACATTGTTCCCTGGAAATGATGTCATAGTTGATAGTGTGGTTAAGATGGGCTTTCAATTCATTGGCCTTCATCAATCAGGGCATTGAGTATAGCCCAGGATATAATCCTGCTGGTGGAAGGCTATCATTAAGTTGGAAAGAGTGCAGAGATGATGTACGAGGGTGCTGCCAGGACTCAGGGACTTGAGCTATTGGGAAAGGTTGTGGAAGGTTGGACTTTATTCCATAGAGTGCAGGAGGCTGAGGGGAAATCTTATAGAGGTGTATTAAATCATGAGGGGAATAGAAAGGATTAATGTACACAGTACACTTTTATCCAGAGTCAGGGAATCAAGAAATGGAGTACATATGTTTAAGGTGAGGGGCGAAAGATTTTAAAACCCGAAGGCAAACCTTTCACATAGAGGTTGATCAATGGAATTACATTCCTGAGGAGGTTGTTGAGGCAGGTACTACAAGAACAATTAGAAAACATTTGGACAGGTACATGGATAGCAAAGGTTTCGAGGGAAATGGGTCAAACACAGGCAGATGGGACTAGTTTAGTTGTGGCATCTTGGACAGCATGACAAGTTGGGCCAAAGGGCTTGTTCCCATGCTGTATGACTCTGTCACTCTGTGAATCTGTGACTCTAACTAATACAACTGTTACATAGGCTCGGTGCAAAGAATGTATAAAAATGCGGGTTTATTCAGACACGGGACAAAAGGGGAAGTGAAGGGAGTGAGATCCGGCAGGGATTAAATACGTACGTGAGTGTGGACGGATCCTGAGCGAGTGACGTGTAAATGACCTGCTCTGATCAGACCCCGATTCTGACGAAGCAGTAACAGACAGGTTAGCGCACATGTGTGTTTCACAAGGCACGTGGCCAGAGCTCCCACAATCTCCATATTGTACTTCATCCTTCCCTAGGATGAGATTACAGGGAAAAGAGAAAAAAAAATTCAACTGTACTTCAAAAACAGTGAAAGGACCCGCGCTGTTATACGGCCTGGTACCGGTCGATCGGCCGACACACCCTTGTGGACCGACACAGGGGAGCATCTTCTATCTACGTGTCTTCTTGATCACCTGCTGAAGCCTATAGACTTGCAAGCCCTTCATCATGTGGTGTTGTATTTGTTGTTTCACCTGTTTGAACGATGGCTTCATCTGTCAGCGGTGCTTCGATGTCTTTCCAGTCCTCTGGCGTACAAGAAGGCCTAATTCCATTCTTCTCCACATCTCCTTGAATTCTAAGATTCTGAAAACCGGGCTATTGTCGGATACAATCATTTTGGATAATGAGAATCTGTTTCCTTAATCTGGAGAGTCTAGATCTGGGATGGGGTCAACTTTCAGCATTTGGAAGAAGAGAAATTTGCTTGTGGAGAGGGTTGGGAATCTTCTGAATGTTCTACCTCAGAGGACTGTGGAGCTGAGAATGCACAGACTGTCATTATTATATTGTGGGAGCGTCTCAGTAAATGAAGCTCTCAGAATGTTCTTCTTCCTCGTGTCCGGCCATCTTCTATATCACGTCTTTCCGGTCGGTCAGTGACGGTTGACGGTCAGTGGTTGCAGAATTGGCTACTTCAGTCAGTCACTGTGATACAGTTTCTGTCGTCAGCATTGCCCGGGATGCGCCACGTAGAGGCTTCTGCTTGCATCCCGTCAGAATGTTGTAAAAACCCAACTCTTTTGTGAAGATCCTTTGGATGGGACTTAGAAACATAGAAACATAGAAATTAGGTGCAGGAGCAGGCCATTCGGCCCTTCGAGCCTGCACCGCCATTCAATATGATCATGGCTGATCATCCAACTCAGTATCCTGTACCTGCCTTCTCTCCATACCCCCTGATCCCTTCAACCACAAGGGCCACATCCAACTCCCTCTTAAATATGGCCAACAAACTGGCCTCAACTACCTTCTGTGCCAGAGAATTCCACAGATTCACCACTCTCTGTGTGAAAAACGATTTTCTCATCTCGGTCCTAAAAGACTTCCCCCTTATCCTTAATGACTTGCTGGTCATCGCTGCTCTGACCACGACGTGACTCCAAACTCTCACTAAGTTCAAGTTACATTTATTGTCATATGCACCAATTGGTACAGTGATATTTGAGTTACCATGTAGCCATACAAATAAAAAAAACACAATACACAATATAATTTAATATGAACATCCCCCACTGCAGAATCAATGTTTCCCACTGTGAGGGAAGGCAATAAAGTTCAGTTCACCCATGGTCGGGGCCTTTGAACCCTCCTCATTCGCGGCTACGGATGGCCTGATGTTCAGGCCCTCTCGCCAGGATGATCAGAACTCCGACGTCAGAATGGATCAGAACACACTCGCGGCTTGGAGTTTCCGAATCGGCCGCTTTCTACTGGTGACCGCGGCTTTTGAAGTCCACAGGCCGAGCTGGATGGAGATCCAATACTTGCGACCCCCGGCAAGGGGTCCCATACCTCCGCAATGTTAAAGTCAGCATCTCGCCCTCATCTAGAAGTTCCGCGGACCACAGCTGCACGATGTTAAACTCAGCAGGCCCAACACTCCGGAGCTCCAACACAGCAATCCCCAGCAAGGCATTGTCCCGCTCCGCGGTGCTAATTCAGTGCTGTGCCGCTGCTGAAGCTCTGGCCGGTCTCCGACAGCAAAGGCTGCATCAATCCAGTTGGTGAGCCGCGAGGGCGGGGGGAAAAAGATGCGACTCAGAGAAAAGACGCATCTCGATCCAGTTAAGTGACTGGGAAAAGGTTTCCCCCCCCCCCCCCTACCCACCACATGAAAAATAAACCATTAAAACATAATTTTAGACACACTAAAAATAACAAAAAGGGTGAAAGGACGGACAGCTGCTGGCAGAGCTGCCACACTCGATGGCGCCACCAGATGGTGCCATTAAAGTCCTTACTTCCACATCAATGCTTCAGGGGTTAAACACACAGTGATATCTTAAAATATTGCATGATGAGCATTTCTGAGCAATTTGATTTGGGCAGTTATTTCCAGCTTTATTAACAATCATTCATCACAAGATTAAATTGATCATATTTCACAATTTCAAAGGAAAATAACGAATCTGCCCGCAGAATGAAGTGTTAATCAGAAACATGTTATGTAAATCTCCTCTCCTCGACAATCTGAGATCAGCCGTGGTTTTACTGCAACTGCTTAGCTTCTGCATAATCAACGACTGCCAACCGTCCTTTACCACTTCCCACAGACTCCTACCCTGAACCATTCACACCTCAGTATTGAAACGATTGTTTGTGACTTCAGGGGGGGACACCTTGATGTTGGGGAAAATAAATATCTGTTTTCCCATCCACTCTTCCTCTTGACGTATCATAGCCATTCAGGAACTTCGATCATCCTCTTTCACCCCTCTCCATCACCCATGTCTCACTCACTCTCTCCTCCCTCCACCTCACTTTCTTCCAAATGTAAAACTTGTTTCAACTCTCTTTTCCCAGTCCCAAAGTATGTCTACCTGTAATTACACTCCACTTTTTCTTCTGGAGATGCTCCCTGGCCTGCTGTAAATCCAACATTTAAGTTAGGCATTCCTTCATCTGTGAGATTTTCCAATTAAATAATGAATAGGCTTGTATTTGTTTATTCACAATAAAAACTCTCCCGACATTCCTAATGCTGAGACATGTCCCCATTGTGAGTGCTCAAGCCTTTAGTGCTGAAAAAACTGTTTTTTGCAGAGGACAAGCACACGACCAATTCCCCTTTTCATCAATCAGCAGCTTGTGGAAAAAATGTCCCCCTCCAATCAACAACAATTTCTTGACCTTCCTTCCAGCCACCCTGTCTCCAAACATCCCTTCCTCTCCAAAGTCTTCACCAGGTATTGGCCCATAAATTGGACCGCACAATAAAGCTGGACAAATCCAGTCCGGCTATTGACCAGACAACCAGGCTGCTCCCAATCATCAGGAGTTGTCCACAGTGCGGACAAGAGTCACTTCCCCTCCAATACTCGACTTGCCCACGCTCTGTGTGGGTTTCACCAAGATCACTCGGCTCTGAACCACATCACAGCCTTGGTCGAAACACGGAGCAAAGAGCTGCATTCCTGCGGTGAGGCCAGAGTGAGGCTCCTTGAAAACAAGGCAGCATTTGACTGAGTGAAGCATCGAGGGGACCTGGTCATTCTGAGACAAGGATCATCAAGGATAGAATTTGTCAATGGTTGGATACATTCCCCACACAAAGTACGATGGCTGTGGTTCAACATCCCAGCCCCAGGGCATTACTGCAGGAGTTCCTTAGGGCAGTGTCTCAGATACAACCATCATCAGCTGATTCATCAATGACCTTCCTTCAATCAGAAGGTCAGAAGTGGGGACGTTCCCTGATGATTGCACAATGTTCAGTTCCATTCACAACTCTTCACAAAATGAAGCAGTTCATATAGCAAAAACGTTCCATCCTGGGCCAATAAATGACCAGTAGCATTTCCACATGATTGTGAGGCAATGACCACCTCTAAAGGTGAGGGTCTACCCGGAACAGCCAAAGTTGTTAATGTCACCAGTTCCCCCACCATTTTCAGCTTGGGGGTCACCATTGACCTGAAAACCTACTGGACTTGCAGCATTGACTTTGTGTCTGTAAGGACAGCTCAGAGGCTGGGGATACCTCAGCGAGTGATTCAACATTGACGCCAATCTCTTCCCATCATCTACAAGTTGTGAGATCAGGAACATTGTGGAATTCTGGAGCAAAAACAAAGCAGTGGAAGAACTCAGCAAGGCAGGTAGTGTCTGTACAGGGAAATAGACAGATGGGTTGGGATGCTGCTAAAGAGAGGTGAGTTGAAGGAATGGGGTGGGCGTGTGGGGCAAGAGATACACAAAATGGATTGGGTGGAGTAAATAATGAGAAACTGTTTCCAGTGTCCGTGGTCACAAAGTCTACAGGAGAACGATGTTGTGGTAATCTGGGATCTTCACAAACTTCTCAATGTGTGGAAATGATTGTCTAATGAATCAGAGGTGAGGTGATGAAGTGATTTCCCTCAGCGAGTGTCTCCCAGATTGATGAGGTGATGTAACAAATGCTGCAGCACATAACTCTGTGAATTCCAGTTACACAGCTCTCTCTCTAGCAGGAGCACAGACTAGAGGATGGAGATCTGAGATCATTGGCAAATGGGGCAGAGGGGACAGGAGGTTTGTTTAGGAAGTTGTCATGATCTGAAACTCACGGACTGAAAGTCTGGTGCAGATTCAACAAGAACATAGAGCATAAAACATAGAATATAGACAGTACAGCAGAAGATCAGGCCCATAATATTGTGTGGAACATAATGCCATGGAGAAAGTGAAAATAGGAGTGAGTGAATTGGTCTGTGAAATAATCAGTCATTTATTAAATATTTGCCTGAATGTTACATCATAATTGTTCCTGTTGATAATATTCACTGAATATATTCTGTTGTGTTGCTGCAAGTAAGAATTTCATTGAACTATCTGGGAAATTTGACAATAAAATACTCTTGACTCTTGACTTTAATATTATAAACAAATAATGGGACCATAAAGTGTTCAGATACAGTGCCACATTCTACCGTCACACTTGGAGCTCACAAGACATTTCCGTGACTTCCTGTTCATCTTGTTCTAATCTGTCAGTCAGTGATTGTTCAGCAGGAGTTTTATGTAGATTGCTGCAGCCAATTGAGTTTGATTCCAATGGTTCCAAAAGCCTCCAAGATGCCAGAACTACACGTACAGTGGCTTGCAAAAGTATTCATACCCCTTGAACTTTTCCAAATTTTGTCACGTTACAACCACAAACGTAAATGTATTTTATTGGGATTGTATGTGATATACCAACACAAAGTGGTGCATAATTGTGAAGTGGAAGGAAAATTATACATGGTTTTCAAATGTTATTAGAAATAAAAAACTGAAAAGTGTGCCGTGCAAATGTATTCAGCCCCACTGAGTCAATACTTTGTAGAACCACCTTTTGCTGCAATTACAGCAGCAAGTCTTTTGGGGTATGTCTCTACCAGATTTGCACATCTAGAGACTGACATTTTTGCCCATTGTTCTTTGCAAAATAGCTCAAGCTCAGTCAGATTGGATGGAGAGCGTCTGTGATCAGCAATTTCCAAGTCTTGCCAGAGATACTCAATTGGATTTAGGTCTGGACTTTGACTGGGCCATTCTAACACATGAATATGCTTTGATCTAAACCATTCCATTGTAGCTCTGGCTGTATGTTTAGGGTCGTTGTCCTGCTGGAAGGTGAACCTCCGCCCCAGTCTCAAGTCTTTTGCAGACTCTAACAGGTTTTCTTCCAAGATTGCCCAGTATTTGGCTCCATCCATCTTCCCAAGAACTCTGACTAGCTTCCCAGTCACTGCTGAAGAAAAACATCCCCACAGCATGATGCTGCCACCACCATGTTACACAATGGGGATGGTGTGTTCTGGGTGATGTGCAGTGTTAGTTTTCTGCCACACATAGTGTTTTGCATTTAGGTCAAAAACCTCAATTTTGGTCTCATCAGACCAGAGCACCTTCCTCCACATGTTTGCTGTGTCCCCCACATGGCTTGTGGCAAACTGCAAACGAGACTTCTTATGGCTTTGTTTCAACAATGGCTTTCTTCTTCCCACTCTTCCATAAAGGCTCGATTTGTGGAGTGCGTGACAAATAGTTGTCCCGTGGACAGATTCTCCCACCTGAGCTGTGGATCTCTGCAGCTTCCCCAGAGTTACCATGGGCCTCTTGGCTCCTTCTCGGATCAATGCTCTCCTTGCCCGGCCTGTCAGTTTAGGTGGACGGCCATGTCTTGGTAGGTTTGCAGTTGTGCCATGCTCTTTCCATTTTCGGATGATGGATTGAACAGTGCTCCGTGAGATGTTCAAAGCTTGGGATATTTTTTTATAACTTAACCCTGCTTTAAACTTCTCCACAATATCCCTGACCTGTCTGGTTTGTTCCTTGGGCTTCATGATGCTGAAGGAACATTGGTTGTTCACTAATGTTCTCTAACAAACCCCTGAGGCCTTCACAGAACAGCTGTATTTATACTGAGATTAGATTACACACAAGTGGACTCTATTTACTAATTAGGTGACTTTTGAAGGCAATTGGTTGCACTGGATATTATTTAGGGGTATCAGAGTAAAGGGGGCTGAATACTTTTGAACGCCACACTTTTCAGTTTTTTATTTGTAAAAAGATTTGAAAACAATGTATAATTTTCCTTCCACTTCACAATTATGCGCCACTTTGTGTTGGTCTATCACATAAAATCCCAATAAAATACATTTATGTTTGTGGTTTTAACGTGACAAAATGTGGAAAAGTTCAAGGGGTATGAATACTTTTGCAAGCCACTGTATATAAGGATGCAACAGCATTGGAAACCTCACCGAAACAGAGAGCTGGGAGAGAGAGAGGTGGGAATGGCAGCAGGATATGCCCACCTTCACTGTGAAACTTGACACTAATGATGAGTGGTTTTCTTGTGTTTCAGGTCCGAGCAAGGAAACATGATGCTGGTGTGGGTTTTGGTGCTGACCGCACTGCTTGCCAGTGATGTGGCAGGTAAGGTCCATTGATTCCAGGAGCTGTAGAAATATATTGGTGTGAGGAATGAATGAACGTGCACTGTGTTGGGACTGTGGAACATGGAAATTTGTGGACATTGGGACTGGTCGGGATGTGGTAAGAAAGATCTCTTGTCTGGTTTACACATCTCAGAGCTGCTGAGTTGGAAGGTAAGTTGAGACTCTCTTCCACGTCAGGAGACAGATTTCTCCACGGTGACGCTTCACAGGAAAACTGGTTTGCAGGAAGACGGATATTTGACTCTGTCAGGAATCCAGGGGATACAGAGGAGAAGGTTCAGCAGGCACTGGTTGATTGCAACGGGTGCAGTGTACTTGCCCGCTGTGAGGGTGAGGCTTGAGGCTTGAGGGAGAATGGCCAGAGTGCTGGCAATGGTTCAGGGGGAGTGAGTCCTGGGGGTGGGGAGTGAAAGAGATGGAGAAAGTTTGGAGTTATGAGAGATTTGATAATTAGACTGACACACCACAGTGAAATGGTAAAACAACCTGCATATTATGGATATAATTTTGTTTATTCAGTGACATACTATCTTCATTAGGACAAACTAATGAGTATAACTACTGTTTACATAAAAAAAAAGCAATATCCCATTTCAGGAATCAATCTGTGAAGCAGCATTTCAATCCCTCTATAGCACGGATATTCTTCCTGAGACAGGGAGTGCAGACCAGTGACCGATATTCCAGGTGTAGTCTCCACACAGTAAAGGGGAACATATTATTTGTCTGCAGCTTCATATTAGGCTACAGATTAACTTTCATTGTTGAATGTGCATGGACATCCAAGTCCTGTTCAATTCCAAAAGTTTCCAATCCATTTAAAAATATAATATAATTTTATATTCTTAATTCTAAATTTGGTGATTCCATATTTTTTAACTTCATTATTCCATCTTCACATTCTTAGTTTCTTTAAATTAGTTCAATGTCTCTTTGCATCTTCCTCATAACTCCCCCTGCCACCAGCGTTGTGTCAGCAGCAGTCTTGATGCACGTATTCCAGTACCTTCATCCAAATCACTGATGTTGTTTGTAAACTGATGGGTCTGATCCCTGCGACACACTCCACTGTATCTGGTATCTTCGTGGTCACTATTCTCTACACCTTGACATGCAGCTCATCAGTTCCTGAAGATTCCAGTTAATGACGATTCCATTCATCACCATTATGTCTCCAATAGTTGTGTTTAACTGATGCTCATTTCCTTCACCTTCTCCTTCTTGCTGCATCTGTTGTCCTCCTCCATTTATTTGAAGTTTCATGTGTCTTCTCTGAGGGCCAAAGAACCTGTTTCAACATTGTATCTCTAAAATAAAGTAAAGTTATTCTAATCCTCTGTGTACGTGTGCATGTGTGTGCGGGAGTGTGTGTGTGTGTGCACGTCTGTCTGTCTGTCTCCATGGTTAGTGTGTGCAGCGGACCTTGTTGACTTGGACCTCCTCTCCACCATTACCTTGTCCAACATGAGATAGGCTAGTTCAAAAGGTGGGATCACATGAGATCGAGGCTGACCTAGCCAATTGGCTACAATCAGCTTGGTGGAAGAAGTCAGAGGGTGGCTGTGGAGGGTAGTTTTTCAAATTGGAGGTCTGTGACTAAGGTGGAAAAGTAATTTTACTGAATAAACAATGACCTGGTTATTGTACAACGGAGGGAGCTCAGGGAACAAATAGACAGTTCCCTGAAAATACCTAGGATTAGGTCTTAGCTTTTGATTACAGGGTATTAGCTATAAGGAGAGGTTGAACAAACTTGGATTGTTTAACCCTGCAGCATTGAACAGAGACTGGATCAAAGTATATAAAATTAAGAGAGGCATAGACAGGGTAGACTGTCAGATCCTTTTTTCTCGGGTGGAAATGTAAATGATGAGAGGGCATAGCTTTGTCAAGGGGAAAAGTTTAAAGAGGATGTGCAGGGCAAA
The DNA here is from genome assembly GCA_035221665.1 of Okamejei kenojei. Taxonomy (NCBI): domain Eukaryota; kingdom Metazoa; phylum Chordata; class Chondrichthyes; order Rajiformes; family Rajidae; genus Okamejei; species Okamejei kenojei. The sequence continues at coordinate 34,620,743 of CM069151.1, read as the reverse complement.
GTTTTACACCGAGCGTGGTGGGACATACGGCCAGTGGTGTTAGTGGAAGTAAATATAAGATTGGCATTGAAGAGGATTTTAGATAGGGGGTTGGATATGCAGGGAATGGAAGATATGGCTCATGTGTAGACACAGGACATTAGTTTAACTTGTCATCATGTTTGGCACAAACTTTATGGACCAAAAGGTTTGTTCATATGCTGCATTCTTCTATGTTCTATTAAAGATGCCATTGGTGGAGAATGTGCTGAAGAAGGTTGTATGGTATTCTAGCCCTCATCAAGATCACACCTAGAAATTGTGTGCTGTTCTGGTCATTATACTGTCATACATAAGGTCATATATGTTAGGAACAGAATTAGGCCAATTAGTCGATCTACTACTCAGCCATTCAATCATGGCTGATCTATCTTTCCTTGCTAAACCCATTTTCCTGCCTTCTCCCCATAATCAAGAATCTATCTCGGCCTTAAAACTCTCCATTGACTTGGCCTCCACAGCCTTCTGTAGCAAAGAATTCTACAGATTCACCATCCTCTGACTAAAGAAATTCCTCCCCATCTCCTTCCTAAAGAAACAATTCACACGGATGTTGCTGGGACGCATTTCCTGGACCAAAAGAGGCTGATAGGTATCTATACCGCGTTTTGTTTAATTATGATTGACAAGTCTGGATTAGACACAGTCATTTTTGGAAGGTAGGGAAGACTAACACTAAAGGGCATTGGTTTAATGGTTCAATGGTCCGTTATTGTCACGTGTACCGAGGTCCAGTGAAATTTGATTTGCCATACATTCATACAAAAAAGCAACAAGATACTTAACTACATAAAGATTAAACATTGATTTAAACAACCACCACAGTGGTGTGTGAGAATCCCTCGGGAACACAGCATATGCGGAGACCCACAGCCATCAGCTCAATGTCCGGGCCACACACATGCTCCTTCACCGTACTGTGACCGGAGTTGTACCGACCGCTGTCACTCTCTCTGCAGTCCCTGTCCGCCCGAACAGCCAGAAAGCCATCCACACTTACTGCGGGATATCCTCATGGAGCCATATCCCCGCAAACACTGCGACCACTGCACTCACGGCACTCCCTCCGAATCCTCACCAAGCAGCACGTCTATCCTGTTTTTTTGCAACCTCACATTCCTCACTGTGATGGAAGGCAAATAACTTATACCTTCTACCCTCCTTTTCTCCCGCGGTCGGGGCAATCAAAACATCCGCAGTCAGTGCGCTAGAAGCCCCTGCAATGGAGCAATCGACGCTCCCCTATCAGGGCTATCAAGACTCCTGCGATCGTGGCGGACGAAGCTCCTGTGGTTGGGGCTCCCAAAGTCAATCCCTAACAAAGGGAGTGTCAGCCTCACAATGTTAAGGCCGAAGTGCAGACGGAGATACGATGCAGAAAATGTTGCCTCTCCTTCGAGGGAAGAGATAGAAAAAGTTTTTCCCTACCACCCCCCCCCCCCTCCCCACCCCTCACATAATACAAAACTAAAAGCACAGTAAAGCATACAAGTAAAAACAGATTATAATCAACAAAAGAAGAAAGGTACGAGACAGGCTGTTGACGAGGCTGTTGTGTACAGCGCCACCCGGTGGATCATAAAGATGAGAGGGGAAAGATACAGAGGGACCAGATGGGAAGTTTTTCACAATGAAGGTGCCAGAAGACATGATACTGGCAGGTACCATTGCAATGTTAAAACACACAGAGACAGCTTTTCCTTTCTACCCCCGGAGCGCCTCGCCGACACCTTCTTCACTTTCTGCAACATATCTACCAGAACTCCAAATCGTCGCAGAAAATGACCTGTGGTAAAAAAATTTTAAAAACCTTACCTCCGTTTAAACTTACCGCTCGGAGGAGCGCTGCTGCTCCAACCGGCCGACTGCACCAGCGTCTGACGTCATGACGCACCAGCGGCTGTACGGGCTTCTATTCACGTAGTCACTCACGTGACTCCGAAGTAAAATCCCAATAAAATACATTAACGTTTGTGGTTGTAACGTGACAAAATGTGGAAAAGTTCAAGGGGTATGAATACTTTTGCAAGCCACTGTATATATTCTATACTCTGACTGATGAAGGCCAATGTGCCAAAAGCCTTTTTGACCATCCTATCTATCTTGCGACTCCACCTTCAAGGAACCATGCACCTGTACTTCTAGATCCCTCTGCTCTACAACACTCCCCAGAGCCCTACCATTCACTGTGTAGGTCCTCCCCATGTTACATGTCCCAAAATGCAACACCTCACATTTCTCTGTATTAAGTTCCAACATTCACTCCTCAGTCCACCTGGCCAACTGATCAAGATCCTTCCCTGATCACCGTCTAACCATTTCAGACAGCAGGTAAGAGCCAACACATTGATGGATCTCTGGTGTCGTGGTGAGGCCAGACTGGGGAAGGAGGGCAGATTTCTTACCCTGAAGAACAACAGTGAACCAGATGAGATTTTATAACAGTCCGGTAGTTTCAGTCCCCATTACTGATGGTAACTTCTTTCTCCAGAGTGATTGCAGTTTATTTACTTGGATCCAAATTCCCAGGTGTCTGAGATGGGATTTAAACTCGTGTGGCTGGATCACCGGGCTATCACAGAGTAACTTAACCATTACACTGCCGCACCCTGTTACTCTGCAGGGCGTCATGTGTAACTCTATCTCTGAACAACGATGTGACACCAGAGATCCACCAATGTGTTGACTGTAACCAGCCCTCTGAAAAGGGCAGTGGATGATCAGGGAAGGACAATAAATGCAGGTTTGGCCAGTGTTCGATGACCTGTAAGCTAACGCGTCATCATTAACTTTACCTGGCATCTGTATTCAGGCCAATCCAAGCGTGTGGCCTGCGTGTGGTCATGACATTGATCACTTTGTGAAGGAATAGACAGTGTACGTAGGAGGTCACAGTAGTCAGATGTCCATAATGTTGTTGGTGATTGCAGAACTCCTTTAAGCAGAAGAAAAAATTGTCTTGAATCACTGTCCTCCTGCAAGTCCCTCCGTAGATTGTTCAACCACGTACGGGGAATTCAACAACTGTATAATGTTCCCCAGGCCTCCCAGAGCTACCACTGGTTTCAGCAACTTACCTCAGCATCCACCCATGTCCTTTTCTCTCAGATAAACGGTAACAATCATTTAACGAAGGAAAATAATACCAGTTTTCATCACAGGGTCCTTTGGATATTCTATGATGGTAACGTGTCTGCTTTGTCACCTCTGGTTCCAAGGAATTGATCGTCTCAGTCACTTAAAGAGAATTAAGAATTAACATGCTAAGCAAAGTACCTTTGTGAGTGAGTTCCATTTGTCTGCATTTGGCCGATATCTTTGCATCCTTTCTTATCCATGTACAATACCTGTCTCTGAGTGTTTTAACATTGTAATGGTATCTGCCAGTACATGTCTTCTGGCACCTTCAGTGTGAAAAACCTCCCATCAGGTCCCTCTGTATCTTTCCCCTCTCACCTTAATGATCCACCAATTGGCGCTGTACACAACAACCTCGTCAACAGCCTGTCTCGTCCCTTTCTTCTTTTGTTGATTAGAGTCTGTTTTTACTTGTATGTTTTACTGTACTCTTAGTTTTGTATTATGTGAGGTGTGGGTGGGGGGGGGGGGGGGGGGGGGGGGGTGGTTGCGCAAAACAATTTTATCTCTTCCCTCGAAGGAGAGGCAACATTTTCTGCATCGTATCTCCGTCTGCACTTCGGCCTTAACATTGTGAGGCTGGCACTCCCTTTGTTAGGAATCGACTTTGGGAGCTCCAACCACAGGAGCTTCGACCGCCCCGATCGCAGGTGTCTTGATAGCCCCGATGGGGGAGCGTCGATCGCCCCAATGCAGGGGCTTCGATCGCCCTGACTGTGGATGTTTCGATTGCCCCGACCGCGGGAGAAAAGGAGGGTAGAAGGTATAATTTATTTGCCTTCCATCACAGTGAGGAATGTGAGGTTGCAAAAAAACAGGATAGACGTGCTGCTTGGTGAGGATTCGGAGGGAGTGCCGTGAGTGCAGTGGTCGCAGTGTTTGCGGGGATATGGCTCTATGAGGATATCCCGCAGTAAGTGTGGATGGCTTTCTGTCTGTTCAGGCGGACAGGGACTGCAGAGAGAGTGACAGCGGTCGGTACAACTCCAGTCACAGTACGGTGAAGGAGCATGTGTGTGGCCCGGACATTGAACTGATGGCTGTGGGTCTCTGCATATGCTGTGTGCCCGAGGGATTCTCACACACCACTGTGGTGGTTGTTTGAATCTATGTTTAATCTTTATGAAGTTAAGTATCTTGTTGCTTTTTTGTACGATTGTATGGCAAATCCAATTTCACTGGACCTCGGTACACGTGACAATAACGGACCATTGAACCATTAAACCAATGCCCTCTAGTGTTAGCCTTCCATATGCTGCAAAAATGACTGTGTCTAATCCGGAATTGCTCTTGTCAATCATAATTATACAAAGCTCGGTACGACTAGTGGTCATAGCCTCAGAATTACATGACTTTCCTTTAGGAATGAGGGAGGAATTTATTTAGTCAGAGGATGGTGAATCTGTAGAATTATTTGCTACAGAAGGCTGTGGAGGCCAAGTCAATGGATATTTTTAAGGCAGAGATAGATTCTTGATTTATACGGGTGTCAGAAATTATGGGGAGAAGGCAGGAAAATGGGTTTAGCAGGGAGGTAGATCAGCCATGATTGAATGGCTGAGTAGACGATCGGCTAATTGGCCTAATTCTGCTCCTAACACATATGACCTTATGCATGACAGTATGATCACCAGAACAGCACACAATTTTACTTCGGAGTCACGTGAGTGACTACGTGAATAGAAGCCCGTACAGCCGTTGGTGCGTCTTGACGTCAGACGCTGGTGCAGTCGGGCGGTTGGAGCAGCAGCGCTCCTCCGAGCGGTAAGTTTAAACCGCGGGTTATACGAAGAGCTGGAGAATTTAGCGGGTGCAGCGGCATCTAAGGAGCGAGGGAGATGGGCGACGTTGCGGGTCGAGACCCTTCTTCAGACTTCACCCTCGATTCTCCAGCATTTGCAGTTCTTCGTTAAACAAGTTTAAAGAGGTAAGGTTTTTTAAAACATTTTACCACATGTCATTTTCTGCGACGGTTTGGGGTTCTTAGAGAATGTTGCAGAAAGTGAAGGTGTCGGCGAGGCGCTCCGGGGGTAGAAAGGAAAAGTGGCCAGGAGAGTGTTGAGGATGGAGGCCCGTCTGGTACACCTGGTCCGGTGCTGGCTCCACAGCCAGTGATTGCGGACCCACTGCCGGGGGCAGTGGAGGCTTGTCAGTAGGGCGGAAGGCCACTGGCAAGTCTCTGTGGCCCGTAAATGAGTCGGGCCTGGAGGTTATACCCTCCATAGGAGAGTCCATTTGCTCACGGCTCTCCCACGTCGAGATTCTATTACAAAAGAACGCTCGACAGGGACCAGCTCCATGGGGAGGAGTGGTGCCCAAGACAGGCTGATGGAGAGCTTGTGCTAGCAGCACCTGTTTCAGGGCTGCAGAACTATCCTGCCTGTGAGGAGGATGTTCCAGCTCCGTGAGGAGGAGTGATGCCCAAGCCAGGCTGATGGAGCGCTTGTGCTAGCAGCACCTGTTTCAGGGCTGCAGAGCTATCCTGCCTGTGAGGAGGATGTTCTATCAGTGCAGTTTGCTGACACTGTTTCTATGCTGGGGGAGCGCAGTAAAGGTGTTCGGTTGGAGGTAATTCCGAACATTGCTGGGAAGTTTGCTGAGTGTAGAGAGGCAGGAAAGGCGATTGATGTAGAATTGGCCGAAGCCATTCAGTATATGCTCTCCCACCAGTTACAGGAGCTAGCTATGGATGAAGTAGCAAAAAACTATAAAGCTCCTGTTAATTGTGATCTCCTGAAGGTACCGGTGGTTAATCACCAAATTTGGTCATAGATGGGTTTGCCTGCTAGGGCCCAGGAGATGAAGTTTAAAAAAGTGCTTAAACTGTTGTCAGCAGGTATTACAGCTGTGGTGAAAGTTATTGATACAAATGATATGGTTGAAGCACACCAGGATGAACTGGGACTCCTTTGTAATGCATTTTGAAATTAATAATATCGGGAGGGCCGCTATTAGGCCAGTGCTAACCCGAATTTGGCGAGTTGTGCAAACCGACCAGTGTACCACCACGAAATCTGTTGTTTGGTGGTAACCTTGCAAAAAGGGTCAAAGACTGTTATGAGGTTGTTATAACCATGGCCCTCGTTAAGCCAGCTGGAAGCAAGACAAAAAAGGTTCTCTACAAGAAGTCGAGGACAACAAGGCCACAAGGAAAGATGCTGGTAAGGAATATAACATTGACAGACGATGATTTAACTGATGTTCCTGTTCCAATTGGGGAAGGTTAAAATTGTTTTTCAAACAATGGCAGCAGTTGACATTTGTTCATAACTTATTTTTTCAGATGAGGAAAATGTGCTTATTCAAGCAGAGATTCAGTCGTTACATAAGAAAGGGGTAATTGAGCCTTCTGTCTATCAAAGTCAACAATTTCTGTCAAGTATATTTCCCAGATCTAAAAAGACTGGGGGATGTAGAATTATTCTGGATTTATCAAGTTTGAACAAATTTGTTTGTTATAGGCATTTCAAAATGGAGACCTTTACCACGGGCAAACATCTAGTGTCCAAAGGGTATTATATGGCAACCATTGATTTAAAGAATGCATATTACTCAGTGTCTATTCATGGTGATGATAGAAGATATTTGAAATTTATTTGGATGACTGAGCTATGGCAATTCAGGGCATTGCCGAATGGATTAACTTCAGCTCCTGGATTATTTACTAAATTGGTAAAACCTGTGTTAGCATTACTTAGAGCTCAGGGGCATGTGGTAATGGCCTAATTAGATGTTATTCTGATTGTTGGAAAGACTCATGCTGAAACTCAATCATCAGTTTCAGTTGTTAAAATCACTTTTGAACAAATGGGATTTGTTATTCACCCAGATAAATCTAAATTATCACCAGTCCAAATTATTGATTATCTGGGATTTACCATTAATTCCAATCACATGCTGGTAACTTTGCCCAGGGATAAATTGAATCAGTTAATTGAGGACTGTGTTAATCTCGTTGGAGAACAATGGCCTTCGATTAGACAAGTAGCCAGTTTAATTGGGAAGTTTGTTGCAGCATTTCCAGCTGTGTAGTATGGTCCTCTGCATTATCAACAATTACAACGATCAAAGGAACAGGCACCGAGAATACAAAGGGGCCATTTTGATAGGCCTATGCAGTTGTCAGCTGGGGCAATTGCTGACATACAATGGTGGATAGTACATGTTTCAAAAAGTTTAGGAAGGTTTTGGTGGAACCACCGTCACTGATATTACAGACTGATGTAAGTGCACTGGGTTGGGGTGCAACAGATATGTCTTCTAGTTGTGGAGGCAGATGGAATGTGGATGAGACATCACTTCTTCAATTAAGAGGGATTAATTATTTAGAGTTGTTGGGCACCTGGTATGGGCTCAAAGCTTATTATTCTACAAGGAGGGATCTGCATGTGCAGGTTCAGATTGACAACACCACAGCAGTGGCATATGTAAACCACATGGTGGACTTAAGTCACAGTCTTGTGATAGACTGGCTAACCAGATTTGGAGCTGGTGTATTGACCAAAATATCTGGCTTTCAGCACTTTATTTGCCAGGAAGGTTCAACACGGTAGCTGACACTAGGTCACGTCAGTTTAATGACAACATTGAATGGATGTTAAATCAGGATGTATTTAACCAAATGATTGTTCAGTATGGATTGCCAGATATTGACTTGTTTGCATTTCGATTAAATCATCAGTTACCTAGATATGTTTCATGGGAACCAGATCTTGGGGCAGTAGCAGTGGATGCGTTTTCGCTGCATTGGGGAGGAATGTTTGTGTATGTATTTCCTCCATTCTGTCTCATCAGCAGATGTTTGCAAAAGATCAAGGAGGACTCCGCTTCAGGGGTATTGGTAGTGCCAGATTGGCCTACACAAGCATGGTTTCCCGTTGTATTACAAATGGCTAGGGAGCCTTACATGCTTATGCCCAAGAATAAAAATCTACTGGTAAATCCAGTCACTGGGGATCAACATCCTTTACATGATCGTATTGATCTGTTAATTTGCAGATTTTAAGGAGGCCATACCTGGGGAGAGGACTGTCTCATCGGACTGTGGATATTCTCACGTTGGCCTGCAGGGATAGTACACAGCAGCAATATATCACCTATATAAGGAAGTGGGAGCAATTCTGTCTACAGCAGAATATTGTATATCACACTGCAGGGATCACGGACGTATTGGAGTTTTGTCAACTCTTTATTTCGACCAAAAATTAAGTTACAGTGTGATTAATTCAGCCAGAATGGCTCTGTCTTCTTATTTACCTATGAATGCAAAATTGCATACAGTAGGGACACATCCGTTAGTTTCACGATTCATGAAGGGAGTTTTTCAATTCTAATCCTCCTAAACCCAGCTATGCCGGTATTTGGAATGTGAGTGAGGTTCTGATGGTTCTTCGCCAGTGGGCTCCGGTTACAAGCCTATCTATAGCCAAATTATCTATGAAGGTGGTCATGCTTATGGCGTTGGTTTCAGCTCAACGTGTACAAACGTTGCAAAAGCTACGGCTAGATAGAATGCATGTGTCGGCAGATGCCATTATATTTTATGTCTATGATTTGCTTAAACATAATAGAAGAGGCATGACAGGATGTAAGATTGCGTTTTCAGCATACCCCGCAGATGATCGCTTGTGTGTAGTCTCACATTTATCTCGTTACATTGAGATTACTAAACCTCTGAGAGGAAGAGTTGGCTTTGTTTATTAGTCACAAAAAACCACACAGTAAGGTGTCGGTGCAAACGATTTCAAGGTGGCTAAAGCAGGTCCTGGCAAGTGCAGGAATTGATACTGATGAATTCAAATCTCATTCCACCAGGGCGGCATCAACTTCCGCGGCAAGGGCGATGGACTTGCCAATAGACCATATCCTCGCGGCCGCAGGATGGTCCAGTGAGCTAACTTTTCAGAGGTTTTATCACAAGCCGATTTCAAGGCTCGGAGTGTTTGCTGATTCTGGTTTCAGTACTGTTACACTTTTCCCCTGAGTTAGAGGGGTTTGTTGTGATTTGTTTGTAAATAAACTGTTATTCATTTAACAAACGTATTACTGATGCATGATTGATTGTTAACGAATTAAACACTGAAAAGTGTGGCGTGCAAAAGTATTCAGCCCACTTTGATACCCCTAAATAAAATCCAGTGATACCAATTGCCTTCAGAAGTCACCTAATTAGTAAATAGAGCCCACTTATGTGTAATCTAATCTCATTATAAATACAGCTGTTCTGTGAAGGCCTCAGAGGTTTGTTAGAGAACATTAATGAACAAACAATGTTCCTTCGGCATCATGAAGCCCAAGGAACACACCAGACAGGTCAGGGATAACGTTGTGGAGAAGTTTAAAGCAGGGTTAGGTTATAAAAAAATATCCCAAGCTTTAAACCTCTCACGGAGCACTGTTCAATCCATCATCTGAAAATGGAGAGAGTATGGCACAACTGCAAACCTACCAAGACACGGCCGTCCACCTAAACTGACAGGCCGGGCAAGGAGAACATTGATCAGAGAAGCAGCCAAGAAGCCCATGGTAACTCTGGAGGAGCTGCAGAGATCCACAGCTCAGATGGGGGAATCTGTCCAGAGGACTAATATTAGTTGTGCATTCCACAAATCGGGCCTTTATGGAAGAGTGGCAAGAAGAAAGCTATTGTTGAAACAAAGCCATAAGAAGTCCTGTATGCAGTTTTCCACAAGCCATGTGGTGGACACAGCAAACATGTGGAGGAAGGTGCTCTGGTCTGATGAGACAAAATTGAAATTTTTGGCCTAAATACAAAACGCTATTTGTGGCGGAAAACTAACACTGCACATCACCCGGAACGCACCATCCTCACTGTGAAACATGGTGGTGGCAGCATCATGCTGTGGGGATGCTTTTCTTCAGCAGGGACAGGGAAGCTGGTCAGAGTTGATGGGAAGAAGGATGGAGCCAAATACAGGGCAATCTTGGAAGAAAACCTGTTAGAGTCTGCAAAAGACTTGAGACTGGGGTGGAGGTTCACCTTCCAGCAGGACAACGACCCTAAACATACAGCCAGAGCTACAATGGAATGGTTTAGATCAAAGCATATTCATGTGTTAGAATGGCCCAGTCAAAGTCCAGACCTAAATCCAATTGAGTATCTCTGGCAAGACTTGGAAATTGCTGATCACAGACGCTCTCCATCCAATCTGACTGAGCTTGAGCTATTTTGCAAAGAAGAATGGGCAAAAATTTCAGTCTCTAGATGTGCAAAGCTGGTAGAGACATACCCCAAAAGACTTGCTGCTGTAATTGCAGCGAAAGGTGGTTCTACAAAGTATTGACTCAAGGGGGCTGAATACTTTTGCACGCCACACTTTTCAGTTTTTTATTTGTAATAACATTTGGAAACCATGTATCATTTTCCTTCCACTTCACAATTATGCACCACTATGTGTTGGTCTATGGCATAAAATCCCAATAAAATACATTAACGTTTGTGGTTGTAACGTGACAAAATGTGGAAATGTTCAAGGGGTATGAATACTTTTGCAAGCCACTGTACGTTCAAGGTCATGTTGCAGAAGTATAATACTTTGGTGCAGCCGCTTTTAGGGTATTGTATTCAGTTCTGGGGACCATGTTATAGGAAAGATGTCATGATGCTGGATGGGTAAAGAGAAGATTTACGAGGATGTTGTCAGGACTAGGTCTGAGCTATAGGGAGAGGTTGAGCAGGCAGCGACTCTATTCCTTGGAGTGCAGGCGGATGAGGGGTGATCTTATAGATGTATATAAAATCATGAGAGGAATAGATCCTGTAGTTGCACAGAGCATCCTGCCCAGAGTAGGTGAATTGAGGACCAGAAGACATAGGTTAAGGTAAAGGGGTAAAGATGTAATAGGAATCTGAGACTAAACTTTTTCACACAAAGGCAGGTGGATGTATGGAACACATTGCCAGAGGTAGTTGAGGCAGACAACATCCCAAGTTAGACAGGTACATGGATATAACAGGTGTGGAGGGATATAGGCCAAACACAGGCATGTGGGACTAGTGCAGCTGGGATATGTTGGCCAGTGTGGGTAGGTTGGGCCGAAGGGCCTGTTTCCATACCGTATGACTCTATGACAATAAATGCAGGTCTGGCCACTGTCACCGGGTCCTGTGAACAAATAAAATCCTACATGTTCATGTGTCTGTTTCTGATCCACATGAGTCTCCTCTCACCCTCCTTCATCACACACCATCACTGGGACTTTACTTTCCCCTCATCAGCTTCTCTGTCTTCTCCCTAAATGTGAGATTGCAAATAGGCCAGGCAATTATAGGGCAAATGTTAATCAGTTGTCCACAGGTAACTGGAAGCCAGTTTGTCTGAGAATGGGTCTGCCCCAAAATGTGGCATTGGCCAAGCGAAATCCAAGAACTGTTGTTGATTATGATTCATGCGTTACTTCCTCGTGTCATTGTGTGGTTGATTTTGACTATTATGACCCTTGCTTTTTCGATTGAACATAAGATAATAATATTATGCTTTTAAGAATTTGGTTCGAGGTGATGTCAACAGCTGAGTAAAAACAAAGCACCTTTATAACTCAAGAAGGTGAATGTGTGTCAGAACTCTCCAGTTATTGACTGTGTTGTCTCTTGAACATATTGTCTGTAACCATGACATGTGATTTCCTGTAACACTCAGTACAAACAATTTCTCCACACTCTCTGAAATAAAAAAAGTGAATGATTGAAGTTAAATAACCTGCTGGAGGTCAGTAATAGTTTGGGGTATTCACTTCCCTGAAAAAAGGATCCGCTAAACCTTCAGACGCATTCAAAGCCCCTCAAGTTCTTGGGCTGGGCAGTGAATATTCCAGATGTCCTCCTGATCTGGGCTTGTCCCTGAAGGGCAAGGAAATGTAAAATTCACCAAAGACCCACTGAATGGAGGAACATGGTTGGTGTTGGTGGGGTGGAGTGATGAGGATGTGGGTGAAGTGCCAAGTGTTTCATTCCTCCACACACACAACAGGCTCCGAGCTACAACTCACTGTCTCCATTTTCTGTTGGGTTTGGCACCCTGTGTACATTGGTCTGCAGGGGTCTACAGTTATTTTCTTCATTGTTCACTGTCTTTATCTGGGAGATCCTACTTTGTGTTTGTGTTCAATGATCATCGTTTCCTCATTTTCTGAGTTACCATTACTCCTTTTCTCTGACCTTTACCCTCGGATCCTGTCACTTTCATCCCAAAGATTCTGTTACTTCCATGAGATTCCTCCACCCTACCAGTCCATAGTTTAAACTCCCATCCACTGCCCTACTTGTCCCGGCTGCTCGTATTCTGCTCGCACTCCGGCTCAGGTACAGCTCCTCCCTGTACTGTTAAGTGGCAGCTTACTCAGCATTCCAACAGCAATGACCATTGATTTATATCCACAGGAAGGTCATTTTGCATGGATCAATGGATCTCCATATCATTACAAAAAATGGGCACGACATCAACCCAACAATGCTGGATGTGTTGAAGACTGTGTGTACATTCAATATTACCGCAAGTGCAACAGTGATTGAAGTGGTATTCTGTCAGACGTTAATTTTAGACACAATATTGAACCGGTTACCTGATCAGACCTGCTGTTATACAGAAGGAGTGAACCAACCCCATGGGTCCTGTGCTCTGCAGAACAGCACTGACTGCCCAGCAGTGAGAGGAGGATATATGGGATGTAATGCAGGGGTCAGGGGAACAGACACCAAGTGTAACTGTGCAGGAGGAATGTGCAATGGGGTAACATTGGAGTTAGAGGAAGGTACAGAGTGACACGGCATTAACAGAAAGAACTAAACTCAGCCATGTGACTGTTGAATAAACTGCAGAGAGGCAGTGGAGCAGAGAAGTCATGAAGCTCGCTGTTCTGTGAGTGCAGAGCAGGTGGAGCTCAGGAGCACGTAATAGAGGCAGAGAGCACAGATGTACTTACGGCAGAGGTAGATGGAGAAAGGAACAGACGGATGTGTTGATGGGGTCGGAAGAAGGGAGGGGGGAGGCTGGTGTGGAGCAGCAACAGTAGCACGGATCCATGGGCTGAGTGGTCTGTTTCTGTGCTCCACGTACAAGGGAACACCCTAATTCTACAAAAACTGGGTGTAACGCTACAGATATCGGAATGTGCACTGGTGTAAAATCGCCAGATTTAGACATGGCATTGGTTGCAGAAGTTCCAGATCCAGAGATTGCAGACTCTGCTCCCATTGTGTGAGGTCCATGGAAAGGGGAGGGCTGGGTTTATCTCTGATGGCACAGGTGTGTTATACAGGCCACACGGAGAGTTCCAGCCCAGGGTGAGCCCAGACACTTCAGTTTGGGACATTCCAAACCCCCGTGAATATTGGAGGCTTCAGGTTTCATCAACACACACTCTGGTTGAACCTGGCACCTCCACAGGAAGTGACTCCCTTTTTTTTTGTTTATTTTTGTTAGAAGTACAGTAGTGTGGTACTTAAGTACCTAATACATACATACATGTTTCCATTCTTGTACAACTTTGTACTTTTGATTTAATAATAAAAGAACAGTGAGAGAAAAAATAAATAAAGAGTGTCGGAATAGATAGACAAGCGAGTAGAAACAGATAGCCAAAGAAATGCAGGACCGAGATAAGAAGTTAAAAAGATTGAAAGAAAAGGAGAAAGGAAAGGAAAGAGAGATTAGGAGAGATCTACCTATTTCGTATTTTTGCCCATCCGTCACCCGGTTCTAAACCATTTAATTTCTTATGTTGCACCATCTGCTTGTAAAAAGTTGATAAAAGGAGACCAAGTCTTTAAGAATAGGTCTACTTTGCCTAGTAGGAGGAATCTAATTTCTTCAAGGTGTAGCATTTCAGACATGTTTGAGATTTTGAATGTTGGTGTGGTAGCGTTTTTCCAAAATTTGAGTATGTTTTTTTGCTGTTATTAGACCATAATTAAGAAAAGCTTCTAGGAATATAGTTAGTTTACTTCCCTCTTCCATTGATCCAAAGATAATCAATTCGGTATTGGGGTTCGATTTTGTGTTAAAGAGTTTTGTAAAAATTCCAAAAATTTCATTCCAAAATTTTATACAAGAAATGTTATACAGTTTTATACAACCATATAACCATATAATCATATAACAATTACAGCACAGAAACAGGCCCTCTCGGCTCTTCCAGTCCGTGCCGACCATTTGTTTTCCCCTAGTCCCATCTACCTGCACTCAGACCATACCCCTCCATTTCCTTCACGTCCATATACCTATCCACTTTACTTTTAAATGTTAAAATCGATCCTGCCTCCACCACTTCTGCTGGAAGCTGATTCCACACAGCCACCACCCTCTGAGTAAAGAAGTTCCCCCTCACGTTACCCCGAAACTTCTGTCCCCTAATTCTCATATCATGCCCTCTTGTTTGAATCTTCCCTACCCTCAATGGGAAAAACGTATCCACGTTAACTCTGTCTATCCCTTTCATCATTTTAAAGACCTCAATCAAGTCCCCCCTTAACCTTCTGCGCTCCAAAGAATAAAGACCTAACTTGTTCAACCTTTCTCTGTAACATAGTTGCTGGAACCCTGGCAACATTCTAGTAAATCTCCTCTGTACTCTCTCTATTTTGTTGACATCCTTCCTATAACTAGGCGACCAAAATTGTACACCATACTCCAGAATTGGTCTTACCAATGCCTTGTACAATTTTAACATTCCTTCCCTACTCCGATATTCAATGCTCTGATTTATAAAGGCCAGCACACCAAAGGCTTTCTTTACCACCCTATCTACATGCGATTCCACCTTCAGGGAACTATGCACAGTTATTCCTAGATCCCTCTGTTCCACAGCATTCCTCAATTCCCTACCATTTACCATGTACATCCTATTTTGATTTGTCCTGCCAAGATGTAGCACTTCACACTTAACAGCATTAAACTCCATCTGCCATCTTTCAGCCCACTTTTCCAAATGGCCCAAATCTCTCTGTAGACTTTGAAAATCTACTTCATTATCCACAACACCACCTATCTTAGTATCATCTGCATACTTACTTATCCAATTTTCCACCCCATCATCCAGATCATTGATGTACATGACAAACAACAGTGGACCCAACACAGATCCCTGAGGCACCCCACTGGTCACCGGCTTCCAACCTGACAAACAGCCATCCACCATTACTCTCTGACATCTCCCATTCAGCCACTGTTGAATCCATCTTGCTACTCCGCCATTAACACCCAAAGATTGAACCTTCTTAACCAACCTTCCATGGGGAACCTTGTCAAAGGCCTTACTGAAATCCATATAGACAACATCCACTGCTTTACCCTCATCAATTTCCCTAGTTACCGCTACAAGAGACAAAGGAATGTGGCACAGTGGCATTTTGAGTTAAACATTTGTCGCAGATGGGGGAAACATTTGAAAATATTTTATTCAGTCTAGTTTTCGAATAATATATTCTATGTAAAATTTTAAATTGAATTAGGTTTGTCTTGCATTAATTAAACATTTATTTACGTATAATAATTTTTTTTCCCATCTATCATTCGGAATTTTTATCAATAACTCTTGTTCCCAGTCCCTTCTAATTGCCTCTGTTGTTGGTGTTTCTATATTTAGAATTGTATTATATAATTCAGATATTAAACTGCTTGATTCTGTCTTTCTATTCATTCCTTCCTCCAATATATCTGGAGTTAAAGTTTGATATCCTTGTATATATTTTTTCAAATAATCTTGAATATGAAGATATTTGAAATATTGATTACTTTTCAAATTATATTTTAGTTGTAATTGGTGGAATGATAAAAGTTTTCCCATTTCATACATATCTCCCATCGTTTTAATTCCTATTCTTTCCCAATGGATAATCGTTTTATCAATAATGGATGGTTTGAATGAGGGATTATTAGCTATTGGAGAAAGAAGTGATAATTTTCTTAACTTTAAAGTTAATTTTATTTGTTTCCAAATTCGTATTATACTGTGAATAATTGGATCCTTCTTATATATTATATTGTTCGGTTTCATCGGGGAAAGAAGGATCGTTCCTATATTATAAGGGGAACAATCCTCTTGCTCCATTCTTATCCAATCTACCTGTTGGGCAGAACTGTCCAACCAATAGATTATATTTTTAATATTCACTGCCCAATAATAATACAATAAGTTAGGAAGTGTCAGTCTCCCTGATTCTTTAGATTTACACAAGTGATAATCCCATATAAAGTTTATAATATCAGAGTCTAGTTTTTAAAATATTTTTTAGGTAAGTATATTGGTATTGATTGAAATAGGTACAATATTTGTGGTAAGAAGATCATTTTTATCATGTTTATTCTGCCTATTAAGGACATCGGCAGTGTTTTCCAAAATTTAATCAACCCATTTAATTTAGTTAATAAAGGCATATAGTTTGCGTTGAGTAATGATTTATATTTCCTAGTGATTTGGATGCCCAAATACTCAAATTTTTCTGTTGCAATTTCAACAAATGTGTCAGCTCTTGAGGTTTTATCGTCATAATTTCGCTTTTGTTCCAATTTATTCTATATCCTGAAAAAGAACCAAATTCCTCTATTAAGTTTAGTACATTTGGTATGCTAATTTACAAATTTGTAATATATAGTAATATGTCGTCTGCATATAATGACATTTTATTATTTGAGTGTTTGGTGTTATATCCATAAATATTCGGATGACTTCTTATACTCTCTGCTAAAGGCTCTATCACTAGTGCAAATAGCAGGGGCGATAGTACGCACCCCTGCCTATTGCCCCTTGCTAATTGGAATTTCGGGGATAATATATTATTAATCAGTATTCTAGCCGTCGGCTTATCATATAATAATTTTACCCATGAGATAAAGTTATCTCCCATGTTAAATTTTTGCAATACTTTGAATAAATATTGCCATACTACTTGATCGAAAGCTTTTTCTGCATCTAATGAAATAATTGCTAGTTCTTCTTCAGTATTATATAAGTACATTATATTAGACAGCCGTCTCAAATTGTTAAAAGAGTATCTCTTTGGTATAAACCCTGTTTGGTCTGGGTTTATTAGTTTGCTAACATATTTACTCAATCTTCTCGCTAGGGTCTTTGCTAATATTTTTTGATCTGTATTTAGGAGTGCAATAGCTCTACATGAGGCTGGGTCTTCTAGATCTTTATCCTTTTTGGTATAAGTGTAATCGTTGACTCAGTTAATGTTTCTGGTAGTTTATTTTCTTTAAAAGCATATATATATATAAATCTTGCTGGCGTGGAGAAATTATCTCATAGAATCTTTTATAGAATTCCTTACTAAAGCCATCTGGTCCTGGCGTTTTGCCATTCTTCAACAAATTTATTGTTTCTTCTATTTCCTGTAGTGTAATCTGGGCTCCTAATCTTGTTCCACCATATTTAATTTTGGAAGATTACAATTGTCTAAGAAATTTGTAATTTGAGTATTATTTGCAGAGGTTTTCGATGTATATAAATTTTGATAAAATTGAGCAAATCTTTTATTAATATCTTTAGGTAGTGTTAGTCATTCCCCTTTGTCTGATTTAATTTTAGTAAATGTATTTTCTGTTTCCCGTTTTTTCAGTTGGCGTGCTAAGAGTTTATGTAGTTTATCACCAAATTCAAAATTTTCTTGTTTTATAGTTTGAAATAATCTTATTATTCTGGCCGATAAAATTGTATTTAATTTATATTTTAGTATTGTTATCTTATTATGTTTATCTATAGTTGGTTCTTTAGCATATTCTAAATCTAATTGTCTAACTGCAATTGTTCATTTTTTTTATTTTGGAAAGCTTGATATGAGATTATAGTTCCTCTAATAAATGCCTTAAAAGTTTCCCATAATAAGGAGGGTGAAATATCTGGTGTATCATTTGTCTCAAAAAAGAATCCCATCTGCTCTTTTAAATATGTACATCATTGTGAATTGTTTAAGATTTGGGGGTTAAACCTCCAAAACGATTTTTTATCAGGCATTCCATCTAATTTTAAAGAAAAAGTTAGCGGGGAATGATCAGAAATAATACTATTATGATATTTAGAATTATATGTATATGGAATTAGTTTTGTGTCCACTAAGAAGTAATCAATATGTGATTATGTTTTATGTACCATTGAATAAAATGAATATTCCCTACCTACTGGGTTAGTGATCCTCCATACATCTGTTATGTTGGTATTTTTCATGTATGGATTTAGGAGTTCACTAGTTTTAGATTTTATGTTAATCCTTTTTTGTTTTGCTGATTTATCCAGATATGGATCTAAAACACAATTCAAATCTCCCTCTATTATAACATTTTGATAGTTAAGTTCTTTAATTGTATCCAAAATTTTACTAAAGAATTGGGGGTTGTCAAAATTAGGAGCATAAATATTTATCAAAGTAAGTGGAGTAGAATAAATTTCTCCCGTGACTATGACGTACCTCCACTCTTTATCTTCTATAGTATTATTTAATTTAAATGGTATACCTTTATGAATGATAATAGCTGTACCTCTAGATTTAGAAATAAATGAAGAGTAGTATGTTTGCCCAATCCAATTTACCTTCAATCTTATCTGTGTTTGATATTTCAAATGCGTCTCTTGTAAGAAAATGATGTCACTGTTTAAGGCTTTTAATTGGGCAAAGATCTTACCCCTTTAATTGGTTCATTAGCACCCCTTATATTCCAACTACAGAACGTGATTCCTCCAGTTTTCTTTTGTTTATCATCTTGCATTATGAATCATGTTAATACATTTACTTCATATGGTGCAACCAAGAACCTCATAACTCTAGGTGGAGGATGGTCATCCCCAGCTGTTAAGTTTTGTTGGCATCTCCCCTTCAGAATAGACCTTGTAAAAGACCAGAAAGTGTAGAGTCGTGAAAAGATACTTAACAAACAAAAAGTGATATTATAATATCCAAAAAATAAAGATATTATAATTAAAAACAGACCACCAACAGGTGGTAGAAAATTCTTATTGACTTCCGTAGATGTTTTTATATGTTTCGCTCTGCTCCCTTGAGCAGTTATTATTAATTGGAAGAGAGAGCGATACAAAGTTCAGAATATATATATAAAATAAAACGCACTCCAATAGATTGATTAGAAATATATCTTCAAAGAGAAAAAACAAAATAAAAAAGAGTTTCCGAGTATATATTTAGATATTTAGATAATATTATGTTAATTATATATCCATATCTATTGATATGCCTAGCTCTATTACAATGAAGTCTTAAACTTTTGTATCAGACACCAGCAGGTTCCAAGGGGTTAACCAGATTCAGACCCTTGGGTAACTTCCAAGCGTCTGAGTCTCCTCCCCCCTCTTTGCGCGCAATTTAGACTAAATCTACAATATCCATAAAATTTGTTAGTATGTTATTAGTACTTATCAATCATATTTAACTTGTTATTCTTATATTTAGCAAGTAATTAACATCATGAAATAAACATCAGCCATTATTAAGCTATGCCTTAATATTACACAATGTTATTAATTATATTTTATGTTAGTATGTAATTGTGTGTTTCTTAAATCATAAATTTCTATATACAAGTCCACTGATAATATTTTTCCATATTCTCAAGTTATTTTCCCCGCCACAATTTTTCTTCTCTGTCAATCCTTTGTTGAAGTGAAACATAAAATCCGACCTTGAGTTAACATTGCAAAGCTAAAATGACTAGACAACGCCTCGAGGAAAGTTCTCCATCTTAACCAGAGCAGTATTTTTTGTATGTTAAAAAAAAACGAAACACAGTTCTTTCGTCGTCGTTTCGCATGATCAGTAGTCTTCCTTTGTGATACTTTGTGCATAATTAAATGCCTCTTCTGAATCCGTGAATGCACGTTCAACATGGTTATAAGTAATTCTCAATTTTGCGGGATATACTATCCCATATCTTACTCCCGAGACCTCTTTCAGTAGCCTTCTCGTGTTTGTAAACTTGTCCCTCTTTTCCATGACTTCAGCTGGAAAATCACGGAAGAATCTTAGTTTGTCTTCTTCAAACATCAAATTCACACCATATGGATTTTTTTTCATAATTCCTTCCAGGGTTGAAATGTCATAGAATTTCAGAATAATCTGTCTTGGGGGGGCAGTTGAGCTTGCTTGAACCTTACGTCAGACCCGGTGAGCCATATCTATTCTCGGGGCTTCAGGCAGCTTAAGCACTTGTTTGAGTAAGGGGGCTTCAGGTTTCAGCAACACACACTCTGACTGCACCTGGCACCTGCAGAGGAAGTGACTCCCTTTAATTACAAGGCAAACTCACCGATTATGAGTCAGGGAACATTAATGGCTCACAGACTCTGACAAATAGATAAAACATTTAGACCAGATAGAAAACAAATGCTGGAAACACTCAGCAGATCAGGCAGCGTCTGTGGAGAGAGGCACAGAGATGACATTTCCAACAATTACCTTCCTGTCCTCTTCACGAATGTTCCAAAGTATTTTCAAAATTTATTCCAGGTTTTCTGCATCTGCAGCATTTTTCTCGTGGACTAACAAGTAAATGCTGACTTATTTTTCACTTCTTCTAGGTGGATTTACTTGGAATGATTCCAACTGCAGGATAAAACTTGGTTTTATTTGTTCCTACAGTCTATTCCAGTTAGAAGACTCCAGAATCATCCATTCATCCTTGCCAGCAGTGGATCCAGTGCTTTGATTTCTTTGTATCCGCTCTCACTGTCTGTAGTGATTGTACTCATTTAGCTTCTCAGCCAATAATAAAGAGAACTGCATCATGAGTTGTGTGTTTGGTGCTGTGTGAGTCCAGTTTTTCGCAGCCTTCCTGTCCCACTGTTGCTTCCTCCCCGTCCCTCTGCACTCAGTGATGCGCTGAGGAGAAGGCGGCACAGACTTTGCAAAATGAATAAGGAAGTAGCCCCAGAAATAGTGGATGCATTAGCGATAATTTTTCAAAACTCTTTAGATTCTGGAGTAGTTCCTAAGGATTGGAGGGTAGCTAATGTAGCCCCACTTTTTAAAAAGGGAGGGAGAGAGAAAACGGGGAATTACAGAGCAGTTAGTCTAACATCAGTAGTGGGGAAACTGCAAGAGTCAGTTATTAAAGATGGAATAGCAGCACATTTGGAAAGTGGTGAAATCATTGGACAAAGTCAGAATGGATTTATGATCAGCCATGATCATATTGAATGGCGGTGCAGGCTCGAAGGGCTGAATGGCCTACTCCTGCACCTAATTTCTATGTTTTTCTATGATTTATGAAAAATAAATCAAGGCTGACAAATCTTATAGAATTTTTTGAGGATGTAACTAGTAGATTGTATAAGGGAAAACCAGTGGATGTGTTATATCTGGACTTTCAGAAGGCCTTCGACAAGGTCCCACATAAGAGATTAGTATGCAAACTTAAAGCACATGGTATTGGGGGTTCAGTATTGATGTGGATAGAGAACTGGCTGCCAGACAGGAAGCAAAGAGTAGGAGTAAACGGGTCCTTTTCAGAATGACAGGCAGTGACTAGTGGTGTACCGCGAGGCTCGGTGCTGGGACCTCAGACATTTTCAATGTATATTAATGATTTGGACGAGGGAATTGAATGCAACATCTCCAAATTTGCGGATGACACGAAGCTGGGGGGCACTGTTAGCTGTGAGGAGGATGCTAGGAGGCTGCAAGGTGACTTGGATCGGTTGGGTGTGGGCAAATGCATGCCAGATGCAGTATTATGTGGATAAATGTGAGGTTATCCACTTTGGGGGCAAAAACAGGAAAGTAGACTATTATCTGAATGGTGGCCGATTAGGAAAAGGGGAGATGCAACGAGACCTGGGTGTCATGGTACACCAGTCATTGAAAGTAGGCATGCAGGTGCGGCAGGCAGTGAAGAAAGCGAATGGTATGTTGGCATTCATAGCAAAAGGATTTGAGTATAAGAGCAGGGAGGTTCTACTGCAATTGTACAGGGTCTTGGTGAGACCACACTTGGAGTATTGCGTACAGTTTTGCACTCCTAATCTGAGGAAAGACAATCTTGCCATAGAGGGAGTACAGAGAAGTTTCATCAGACTAATTCCTGGGATGTCAGGAATTTCATATGAAGAAAGACTGGTTAGACTCGGCTTGTACACGCTAGAATTTAGAAGATTAAAGGGGGGATCTTATAGAAACTTGCAAAATTCTTAAGGGGTTGGACAGACTAGATGCAGAAAGATTGTTCCCGATGTTGGGGAAGTCCAGACCAAGGGGTCACAGTTTAAGGATAAGGGGGAAGTCTTTAGGACCGAGATAAGAAAATCATTTTTCACACAGAGAGTGGTGAATCTGTGGAATTCTCTGCCACAGAAGGTAGTTGAGGCCAGTTCATTGGCTATATTTAAGAGGAAGTTAGATGTGGCCCTTGTGGCTAAGGGGATCAGGGGGTATGGAGAGAAGGCAGGTACAGGATACTGAGTTGGATGATCAGCCATGATCATATTGAATGGCGGTGCAGGCTCGAAACGCCAATTGGCCTACTCCTACACCTATTTTCTATGTTTCTATGAACTCTTGTCCTTTGGCCGCACCTGGTGTGTCGGGTCCCGGACACCACATCTGTGAGAGAAATAAAGGCTGTGCAGAGGATACATGGGGAGTTAGTGGAATAATTGCAGGGAGAGAGCTTTCACTGTCCTGTGGGTGGGCTGCAGAAGATCAACTGGGACCAGAAATCTGCTGGCTGGGCAACTAATTTCTGACTCAACCTGTAAAGTCCACGTACCTTGTATGAATAAAGGAAAATTATCGTTTCCAAAAGACAAATTAAAATCTGACTACGGACTTCAGGTACACATTGACCAGCACCCTGATGAAGTTTAATTGTCTACACACACACCACCCCCCTCACAATAAAGGCCAATATCTCATCAGCTTCCTAATTGCTTTCTGTACCAGCATGTTACTCTGTGGTTCATGTCCGTCATTCTCTAATCTGATAGTTGAACAACATTCAGTTCCCTCACTCTGCTTAAGTGATATTTTACTTTTAATTCTTCCTTCCAAATAAAGATTTTAAGAGTCAAGGGTCATAATTGCCTTATGACCCGACAACAATACAATGAGATTCTTACTTGCAGCAGGAAAACAAGGCTGTAGCACAAGACATATAAATAGTTTAGTTTAGCACAGAAACAGGCCCTCCGGCACACCAAGTCTGCAACGACCAGTGATCCCCGCACATCAACAGTATCCTACATACAGTAAGGTCAATTTACACTTCTACCAAGTTAACTTACAACTTTTACGTCTTTGGGGTGTTGGAGGAAACCGAAGACCTCGGAGAAAACCAAAACAGCCATTTGGAGGATGTACAAGCTCCATACAGACAAGCACCTGTAGTTGGGATCGAACCAGGGTCACTGACACTGCAAGCGCTATAAGTCAGCAACTCTACCACTGCACCACCCTGCTGCCCCATGCCTAACGTACACCTGTAGATGTTTAAGAGAGTATTTGTCACTATACTGATCCTCCTCAATTATGTGCTCCTCAACTTGCCAACCCACTTATCTATATGTCATCAACAAATTTGTCTCAAGTCTCTCAATTCAGACCTTTCATCCCAGTCAGAACTGTAGATTATGAATAGTTGAGTCCCAGCATTGCTCCCTGTGGCATTGCACAAGTCACTAAATGTCATTCCAAAATGGTTCCATTTATCCCGACTCCCTTTTCCGTCAGTTTAGTCATTTCTTTCCTCTTGCCAACACCTTCCCTTCAGCCCTGTGGCCTCTTAATCAGCCCCATTCTGTATGGTTAATGGTACTTCACTGTTCATCTGCCAAGGAGTTCTCACCTGGGCAGTCCTGGACGTCATTGATACACTCTTCATCCAGAAATTGATCATGTCCTCTGGTGTAGTGAGGGATAAACCAGGAGTTGTGGCTCTCACGTGTTGAACATAAGTAGGGTCAGTGTGTATCTCCCCACACTGGGCCTTTCCTGGTCCTGCTGTTCAACCATAGAAGCGGGTAGTGCAGGAGGAGTTCAGTCACCCCTCTGTGCCTGTGACAGCCCTTGAGAACAATCCAAGAGTAACCCCCCTGCCCTGCACACTCCCCCAGCAACGTGTAGAACCACAGTTGGTGCACGGGGGGCTGCACTGAAATGTTCCAGCTCTCAGTCTGAGGAGGTGAGTCTCTCACACTTCACCAGTGCACTGTGTACTGGTCAGATGATAGAACATCAGTGGGAGACGCATGTTAGCAGCATTCTGAACAAGACTTGAAGGAACGTGTGTTGATCTTTCTCACCTCCCGACCACTTCTCCTGTCTCTGTCCACATTCACTGCAGCCAGACCACAGCTGCACTTAGCTTGCCCTCTTCCCTCTAATCCACTTGACAGCTTCATCCCATTGTATCTTAACTGTGATCCACGGAGACCTTTCCTGATCCTTTCCCAGAATAAATTATTTCCCTGCCTCGGTGATCTCCCTCTCCCGTGAATGCTTCCATTGCAGCTTCCACCCCCTCACCACTCCTCTTGTCTTGGCTTTATCTCACTCACTGATTCGTGGGTGTTGCAGCCATCAGTGAGGCCAGGTTGAGAAGCTGCCGTGGGTCAAAGGGAAATAATTGTGGGACGTGGTGTTCTTGGACCGGTGAAAGGTTGTTGTTGGTTGGATTGACTGATGCAGCACATTGCTTTTTTACACAATGTCCCGGTCTCTCACTACCTGTGGACGCTCTGGGCTATGATGCAGGCGGAGATTGCCGCGGTGACTTGGTGACACAGTGAGCTGTGTGAGTACATTTCTCTGAGCCTCTTGGTTACACAGTTGCTTCTTGCCTTCATCACTTGCTTCCCTCCATCCACCTCCCAGCAACTCCTGTGTACAAGTTAACAGGCCGCAGGTTCTTGATTAGTTGGTCAAATGGGCTGAGGAATGATTCATGAAATTTAATGCAGATGAGCGTGAGTTGTTGCATTTTGAGAAGTCAAACCATGGCAGGACCTACACAATGAATGACAGGGCCCTGGGGAGTATCATGTAGCAGATGGATCATGGATGACACGTAACTAATTCCTTGAAAGTGACCTTAGCAATAGGTAAGCTGGTCCAGAAGGCTTTCAGTACATTGGCCTTCGTCAGTCAGGGTATCGTGTTCAATTTTTGTACCCTGCTCTTGGGAGGTGTTAAGCTGGAAAAATTTGATTTATGTTGCTAGTATTTGAGGGCTGGAGCTATAGGGAGAGGTTCAGCAGGCCTGGAGTTTATTTCATGGAGCGCAGGAGGATTAAGAGTGATCTTATAGAGGTCATGATGGTGCCCTCTCCTTTCGCTGTTGTTCCAATCTCTTTAACTACTTGATAGGCAAGGAGAGGTCAATCCTCAGCATCATTGGTAACAGCTGGGTCTAATTAGCTGATATTGGTTGGCATCTTGAACCTTCTCAGTCTACTTCCTGTGAAACCCAAGCATTTTAGCCCCAGGAGAGAAGGGAGAAGATGAGAGAAGAAGAAACGGAGAAAGTCTGAAGAAAGAGGCAGAAAGAAGGAAGAAAGATGAGTGAGTAAGGGAGTTCTAGCTGTGTTCCCCTGTCGCAGGTTCAAGGGAGACTGAGCCACTCAGACAAACCCAAGACCACGAGTGCCACCGTGTGGTCAAGTCTGGACTGCTGGGAAAGAAGCCCTAGACAACCACCTCTGCCTAAGGCTAAGACTAAATTGCCAGGATGACATATCAGAACCTCTGCCTACCCACAGACAATGAGGGACTGTATCCACACATGGAGGCAAAGGCTGGCTGCCAGGATAACCCGGAGATTGCTGGCGTCACCTCTTTAAGGCTAAAGCTGATTTACCAGGAACAAACCTGCACTGTGAGCACCTCGATGGCAATGGTGAATTGCAGAGAGAAACCTGAGATTGTCATGCCTCCTCCTTCAAAGACCAGGACTAAGCTGCTGGGTCAAGCCAGAGATCACCAACATCATCGCACACTCACTCTGACGGTGAGTGACTGCACCCCTGGGCGGTCCTGGACTTCCCAGGAAGGTGGCACTGGTGTAGAAGAGGCATCTGTGTCAGTGTGGGCAAGTTGGACCGCATCGCCTGTTTCACTGCTATTTGACTCTATGACTCTAAGTTGTGGGGGCACACAGCCTGCAGAGGGATGTGGCGAGTGGGTAAGGAGGTGGCAGATGGTGTCTGATGTGGGACAATGTGAGCTTATTTATTTTGGAAGCAGGATTGAAAAAGTAAAATATTACTTAAACAGAGTGTGAGAACTGAATAGACAATAGACAATAGGTGCAGGAATAGGCCATTCGGCCCTTTGAGCCAGCACCGTCATTCAATGTGATCATGCCTGATCATCCACAATCAGTACTACATTCCTGCCTTCTCCCCATATCCCCTGACTCCAATATCTTTGAGAGCCCTAGCTAGCTCTCTTTTGAAAGTATCCAGAGAACCGGCCTCCACCACCCTCTGAGGCCGAGAATTCCAGACTCACAACTCTCTGTGAGAAAAAGTGTTTCCTCTTCTCCATTTGAAATGGCTTATCCCTTATTCATAAACTGTGACCCATGGTACTGTAATCCCCCAACATCAGGAACATGTTTCCTGCCTCTAGCATGTCGAAACTCTTAATAATCTTATATTTCAATAAGATTCCTTTTCATCCTAAATTATACAAGCCCAGCCGCTCCATTCTCCCAGAATATAACAGTCCCGCCATCCCGGGAATTAACCTTGTGAATCTACACTGCACTCCCTCAATTGCAAGAATGTCCTTCCACAAATTTGGAGACCAAAACTGCACACAATACTCCAGGTGTGGTTTCACTAGGGCCCTGTACAACTGCAGGAGGACCTCTTTGATCCTATACTCCTCTTGTTATGAAGGCCAACATGACATTTGCTTTCTTCACTGCCTGCTATACCTGCATGCTTACTTTCATTGACTCAATATCCTGACGGATGAAGGCTAATCACTGAAATCTTTCTTGACCATCCTATCTACCTGTCCCAATCATGTTCACCAGCCTTGTGGAACTGAACCTCACTGGTCGGGAGACTGCTGGAGTCCAGGAAGGACAGAGATACACAGCACGAGAATGCACACTGAACACTGAATGTTATGTAACAAAGGGATCTGAATGTGAAGGACATGAACCACATTATTGTGAGGGGGATGGAGTCTTAGTAGGGAAGTCCTGTACCTTTACAGGTTGCTGGTGAAAGTGTCCCTGGAGTACATGGACAGTTGTGGGCTTAGGGTTTCAGGAAGGATCTGCTTGTAGGAGGTAGGACAGAGAAGGTTTATGAGTTTGTTTCCTGGAAGGAAGGAGTTGATATCTAGGCCACAAGTGCTCTTGCAGGAGCTTGTAGCAGTGTTTGGACAGTGTGTGTTCTTGTGCTATGTATCTCTGGACCCCACCCGTCTCCCAACCCATGAGGCACAGTTCCACAAGGCTGGTTTTCCTTGAAAAGTGGTCGAGAGTTGGGCAAGTTCCAGTGGTTTCAAGTGGTGGTTTGTATTGGGTAGCCCAAGGGCGAACATGATTGGGACAGGTAGACAGGGTGGTCAAGAAGGCTTTCAGTACATTATCCGTCATCAGTCAGGATATTGAGTATTGAAGTTTTGAGTACAGAACGTTGTGGTTTACTTCAGGGGATTAATTGTCAGTGTCTCTGGCACGACCAGCATTTGTTGTCCACCCCTTGTTTCCCTGAACTGGGTGGTGGGGAGAGATTGACGAACGCTGCATTCTTCTTGTGAAGATATTCCCATGGTATTGGGAGGAGCGTTCCAGGATTTAAACCTGGTGACGATTAAGAAATGTGTCCACATCAGCCTGACTTGTTCCTGACCTGGGTTCAGAGACCAAGACCAGTTTTTCACCTCAATAAATAAACTTCAATTGGGACGACTCAAAACTGAAATCCCTCAGTAATGCACATGGAGAAAAAAAATTGTTTCAATGATTGCAATCAATGAATGGTCAATGAGTTGCAATGTCTAATTTCCACCTTGGTAAAAAGGTTCTGAGTGTCTATGCCTCTCATTATTTTATATACTTTTATCAAATCTCCCCTCAATCTCCAACGCTCCAGAGAAAACAATCCAGGTTTGTCCAATCTCTTCTTATTGCTAATAACCTCTAATTCTGGACACATTCTGATCAATCTCTTCTGCATCCACTCCATCGTTTCCACCTCCTTCCTGTAGTGGAATGATTGAACTGTAAACATGACTCCATCTACAGCCTAACCAAAGGTTTATAAAACTGTCATTTCACTTCCTGATTTTAATGATTTTCAAAGCCTCAGACTTGTGAATGCAAGCATACCATTTGCATTCTTTACCACTCTATCTACATGTTTTGCCACTTACAGGGAGTTATGGTCTTAGAACCCAAGATCTCTCCGTACAACAAAGCTGTTTAGTGTTTTGTCATTTACTGTGTCCTTCCCACTTACGTTTTACCTCCCAAAATGCAACACCTCACTGCTGCTTGGACAAACTCCATCTAGCATTTCTCTGCACAGGTGTCCCTGAGGGTGCAGGAGATGAGACCCCAACGCACTCACAAGCACCGTTGTTTTCCTCTGTCCACCGCTGCGTTCTTTCAGCGTTCTTTCAAGACGTCCACTGTCACACCCTCATCAATCACTATTGTCACCTTTTCCAAAAACTCTATCAAGTTAGTAAGAGAATATGTGGACAAAGCCTTTCTGACTGTCCAAATTATCTCATTCTCTTCCAAATGGGAGTAAATCCTATCCCAAAGAATCCCTCCAATAGTTCTCTACCACTGGTGTGAGGCTCACCATCCTCTAAACTTCACGATTATCTCTGCTTCCTTTAAATAAAGGGATGATAGTGAATACTCTCTGGTCCTCCGAGACCTCAGCTGTGGTGAGCGAGGATACTAAGATCTCCATCAAGGCCCCTACAATCTCCTCTCTTATCTCTCAGATCCCCAACTCTCTGACCCACCATCCACAATCAGTGAGGATAGATGACATCACCAGCTGTGCAATAATTATCAGCAAGGTGCCCCGCAAAGGTGCGTTCCCTGTCCCAACTATATTCCCCGTGTAATGTTGAATTAGTCACACCATCTCTCTCACTCTCCCTCAGGGCATTGACTGGAGAGTTGGGCAAGGCTTGGCTTCCTTCACATCATGTCCTGACACCTGTGCTGAGGAATTTCTGGTCCCAGTTCATCTTCTGCAGCCCACCCACAGGACTGTGACAGTTCCCTCCCTGCAACTGTTCCACTAACTCCCCTTGTATCTTCTCCACAGCCTTTATTTCTCTCCCAGGTGTGGTGTCTGGGACCCAACACACCAGATGCGGCCGAAGGACAAGTTCATTTTGCAAAGTCGGTGCTGCCTTCTCCTCAGCGCAGCACCCAGTGCAGAGGTGGGGAGGAAGCAACAGTGGGACAGGAAGGCTGCGAGAAACTGGACTCACACAGCACCAAACACACAGCTCGATGCAATTCTCTTTATTATTGGCTGAGAAGCTAAGTGAGTACAGTCACCACAGACAGTGAGAGCCGCTACAAAGAAATCAAAGCACTGGATCCACTGCTGGAAAGGATGAGTGGATGATTCTGGAGTCTTCTCATCTCAGTGCAGTGGGTAGGAACAAACAAAACTCCTGTGTATGTGACATGGTACATCATTCCAAAGTCCCACATCTAGAAGCAAGAAAAGAGGAAAGCATTTACCAGTTTGTCCACAAGCAAAATGCTGCAGATTCCGGAAATCTGAACTAATACTGGAAATATTCAATTGGTCAGTTAGCAAGTGGAGAGGAAACAGAATGTTCATTAAGGGAAGTTACAGTATCTCTATTCCTCTCTCCACAGATGTTGCCTGACCCACTGAGTATTTCCAGCCTTCCCCCTCCCTTCATCCGACCCCATCAACACATCCGTCTGTTCCTTTCTCCATCTACCTTTCCCTTAAGTACATCTGTGCTCTCTGCCTCAATTATGTGCTCCTGATCCCCACCTGTCCGCCACGCCCAAGTCAAGAAGATTTTTCCTCTTCTCGCTTTGATTTATCAGTGGCTATTTTATATTTATAACCAGTAAATCTGGTTTCACACTCGAGGAAACATCCTCTTGACATCCCCCCATAAATCCTCTAACTCCAGTGTTACCCCCTTATACATTCCTCCTGCACAGTTACACTCGGTATCTGTTCTCCTGACTCCTGCATTACATCCCATATATCCTCCTGTCACTAGTGGGCAGTCAGTCCAGTTCTGCAGAGCACAGGACCCATGAGGTTGGTTCACTCCCTCTGTGTAACTGCTGGTCTGTGGAGGTAATCTCTTGTTCAATACAGTGTCTGAAAACAACTTCCATCAGAACAATATTTCTGTCATTGTTACACTTACTACTAAAGTTAGTTTCCACACAATCTTCGTTGCCAGAATTATTAGGTTCCCCATGAGCCCAGCGTGCGTATCTGTATGCAGTTTGATCAATCCATTTGAAATGACGTTCCTGTGGGTATAAACAATGGTCATTGCTGTTGTAATGCTGAGTAAGCTGCCACTTAACAGTACAGGGAGGAGCTGTACCTGAGCTGGAGTGAGAGCAGAATACCAGCAGCCGGGACAAGTACGGCAGTGGATGGGAGTTTCAACTATGGACTGGCAGGGTGGGGGAATCTCATGGAAGTAACAGAATCTTTGGCATGAATGTGACAGGATCTGAGAGGAAAGGTCAGCGAAGAGGAGCAATGGTAACTCAGAAAATGAGAAAAATATGGTAATTCCACACAAATACAAAGTAGCATCTCCTAGATAAAGACGGTGAACAATGACGAAAAGAATTGTAAACCCCTGCAGACCCATGAACACAGAATGCCAAACCCAACAGGAGATGGAGGCAGTGAGTTGTAGCATAGAGCCTGTTGCGTGTGTGGAGGAGTGAAACAGTGGGCACTTCACCCACACCCTCATCCCTCCACCCCAACACTGTTCCTCCATTCAGTGGCTCTTTGGTGAATTTTACATTTCCTTGCCCTTCAGGGACCAGCCCAGATCAGGAGTACATCTGCTGTATTCATTGCCCAGCCCAAGAACTCGAGGGGCTTTGAATGTGTCTGAAGGTTTAGTGGATCCATTCCTTGGGGGATTGAAAACCCCAAACTATTATTGACCTCCAGCAGGTTATTTAAATTCAATGCTTCATTTCTTCCTTCAGAGAGTTTCTGGGGAAGGATTAACTGGAAGGATTAACCGGAACCAGGGAGTGTGGAGAAAGGGTGTGTGAATTAATGCAGAGTGGTACAGGAAATCACATAATTTATTCAAAGCTGTGGAGACCAGTTCTCGAGGGATACAGTTGAAAGGCAGAGAAGTTGAGTGGGACTGGGATAGAACCTTGGTAAGACTGCACTTGGATACTGAGCACAGTTCTGGACACCATGACATGGGAAAGGCACAAAGACACCAGTGAAGGTGAAAACATATTTCCAGGGAAGGCTGCAGAAATGAGAGATGATACTTCCCAACAAAGGTTGGACCAACCAGAGACCTTTCATCCACCAGTGGCTGAGGGTGATCTCCTGCTCCCTCTTTCTCTCTGCATGTGTCTACCTGCTGTAAGCGTGGAGCCACAACTACAATTAACACGGATGTTAAAGACAGAGGCCTGAGTGTGGGTTGGCCGAGAGGGTCACTGGGACCCTCCTTCAAACTATGGCTTTGGATTTGGGTTGACGTGGGGAAATGTCTCCACTGGTGGTGCAGTCAAAAAGCAGGGAGAATAAATATAAAGGAGTCACTGATCAACCCAGCAGCCTCGCCCAGAGAAACTCTTTTCCCCAGAGTGGTGAGGAGGTGACGGACTGTGGTGAGGGGGCTTTGAGACCGATCAGAATCTCACGTTTAGGTGGAAGACAGTGAAGCTGATGAGGGGAAAGGAAAGCCTCAGTGATGATATGAGATGAAGGAAGGTGAGAGGAGGCTCATGTGGAGCAGAAACAGACACACGAACATGTGGTATTTTATTTGTTCACAGGACGTGGTGACAGTGGCTGGACCTGCATTTATTGTCCTTCCCTGATCATCCTCTGACCATTTCAGACAGCAGGTAAGAGTCAACACATTGATGGATCTCTGGAGTCGTGGTGAGGCCAGACTGGGGAAGGAGGGCAGATTTCTTACCCTGAAGAACAACAGTGAACCAGAGGAGTGTGTACATCAATCCGGTAGTTTCAGACCCCATTACTGATGGTAACTTGTTACTCCAGAGAGATTGCAGTTTATTTACTTGGATCCAAACTACGTACCTATGAACAACGATGTGACCCCAGAGATCCATTAATGTGTTGACTGTAACCTACTCTCTGTTATAGTCAGAGGATGATCTGGGGAGAACAACAAATGCAGGTCTGCCCAGTGTCGCGAGGTCCTGCAAGATAATGAGTCACCAATAACCTTACCAAGCTTATGTCGTTGAGACCAATCCAAGTGGCTCGTTGTCCTCCCCTCCCAGCCAAGATCACTCTGGAAATGAATGAGTTTTGGTGCCACGACATGATAGAAGCCAGATGTCCATGACGTGCTACGCGTCTGCAGTAATTCTGGAAACAAACAAATATTTTATCTCTTGTTTCAACCACCATGTTTCATCCCCTTGCTCGTCATTCAGTAAATCATCCAGAGTGAAGTGGACATACAGCAACTTTGTTCCCTTCAACTAGAGGTCTAGCTCTTTAAACACTTTGGTGTTAACCCCAGCTCTGTATTAACTCCTGGGTGTGGAGTTTCCCCCCAATCCCCAATTTTCCACCCACTGGTCCGAGCGATAGAAACCGGAGCCCACGCTGTAGTGAAGCGCACCCTGGAACACAGGGACTCATCGCAGGCAATTCAACGAGAGGCTGTGCTGTGAGTTCATGGGATTAAACCAGCAGAGAGCAATGTTCCCCAGGAGTCCCAGCGCACACTGGTGCAGTGGTAGAGCTGCTGCCTTACTGTGCCAGAGGCATGGGATCGATCCTGACCATGGGCATTCTCCTTATGGAGTTTGTATGTTCTCCCTGTAAACAAGTTTGTTTTTCCAGGTGATCCGGTTATAGTCACAGAGTGATACAGTGTGGAAACAGGCCCTTCGGCCCAACTCACCCACACCGGCCAACAATGTCCCAGCTACACTAGTCCAACTTGCCGGCACTTGGTCCATATCCCTCCAAAACCTGTCCTATCCATGTACCTGTCTAAATTTTTTTAAACGATGAGACCGTCCCAGCCTCAACTACCTCCTCTGGCAGCTTGTTCCATACACCCACCACCTTTTGTGAGAAAAAGTACCCCTCAGATTCCTATTAAATCTTTTCCCCTTTACCTTGAACCTATGTCCTCTGGTTCTTGATTCCCCTACTCTGGGCAAAAGACTGAGTATCTAACCGGTCTAATCCTCTCATGATTTTGTATACCCCGATAAGATCTCCCCTCATCCTCCTGCACTCCATGGAATAGAGACCCAGCCTACACAACCTCTCCCTATAGCTCACACCCGCTGGTCCTAGCAACATCCTCGTAAATCTTTTCTGAACCATTTCAAGTTTGACAATATCTTTCCTATAACATGTTCCCCAGAAGTAAACACAATATTCCAAATGTGGTCTCACCAAAGTGTTTTACAACTGCAACATGATCTCCCAACTTCTATACTCAATATTCTGACTGATGTCCAAAGTGCCAACTTATCTACCTTATCTACCTGCGACTCGGCTTTCAAGTAACCATCACCTGTACTAGATCCCTCTATTCGACAACACAACCCAGAGGCCTACATTTACTGTATAGGTTCTGCCCTTATCCAACATCCCAAAATGCAACACCGCACACTTCTTTGTATTAAATTCCATCAACCATTCCTCCACTCATCTGGCCAATTGATCCAGATCCTGCTGCAATCGTTCACAACCATCTTCACTATCTGCAAAACCACTAGCTTTTGTTTCATCAGCAAACTTGCTAATCTTACCCTGTATGTTCTCATCCAAATCATTGTTGTAAATCACAAACAGTAATGGGCCCAGCACTGAACCCCGAGTCACACCACAAGTTACAGTCATCCAGTCTGAGAAGCAACCTTCCACCATTACCCTCTGCTTCCTTCCAAGGAGCCAAATTGCTAACCGTTCTGCTATAGTATCTCTCCTTGGACCAACCAGATCCGATGCGATCTAACCTTCCACAGCAGCCTAACATGCAGAACCTTGTTGAACGCCTCACTGAAGTCCGTGTACACAACATCTACAACTCTGCCCTCATCAACCTTTTCGGTCACGTCTTCAAAATAATCAATCAGAGCTGTAAGACATGACCTCCCACTTACAAAATCATGCTGACTATCCCTAATTATGCTTTGCCCATCCAAATTCCTGTATTTCCTATCCCTCAGTAACTTACCAACTACAGATGTCTGAAGAAGTGTCTCGACACGAAACGTCGCCTATTTCCTTTGCTCCAAAGATGCGACCTCGCCCAGCATTTTTGTCTAACTACAGATGTTAAGCACACTGGCCCATTGTTCCCAGCATTTTCCCTGAAGCCCTTCTTGAAAAGAGGTACAACATTTGCCACCCTCCAGTCCTCCGGCACCTCTCCTGCATTTAAGGACAACTCGGAAATTTCAACCAGGGCTCCTGCAATTTCCTCTCCAGTTTCCAACAATGTCTTTGGATATATCAGATCAGGCCCTGGAGATTTGTCTACCTTCAAACAGGGCAGTATCTTCAGTACATCTTCAACTGTAACCTTGACTGCTCGCAAGACAATTCCAGTGACAGCTCTCAAGACAATTCCAGTGACTGCTCCAATTTCCTCCGTCCTACTGTCTTACTCTTCTGTAAATACAGAGGAGAAATACTCATTTAGGACCTTGCCCATCTCCTGTTGCTCCACACAGTGATGACGGCTTTGATTCTTGAGAGGTCCCACTCTCTCTCTCTCTAGTTACCCTTTCCCCCTTTTGGGATTGTCCTTAATGCTACCCGCCAGAGCTATCTCCTGGCCCCTTTTTGCCCTTCTGATTTCCTTTTTTAGTTAACTTCTTTGCTCCCAGTGCCTATACCTGCCCCATGCTTTCTTCTTGTTTTCAATTTCCCAATTTCCCTCGTCAGCCAAGCTTCCTTATGTTTGCCGGCTTTGCCCTTCACTCTAAAGGGGACATACACATCCTGAGCTTTCTTCAGTACACATTAAAACATCCCACTTGGCCGCTATTCTTTTCCCCTTAAATAACCTGCTCCAGTCAACTTGAGCAAGACCTTCTCTCATACCCTCAAAGTTGGCCTTGCCCCAGGTGAGCATTTTAACACGTGGACTCTCTCCATCCCTATCCATAACTATCTTAAACCTAATGAAATTGTGGTCACTGGTCCCAAAAGGCTCCACCAATCACACTTCATTAACTTGCCCTTCCCAATTTCTCAATACTAGATCCAGTGTTGCCCTCTCACATGTGGGGGCCTCCACATACTGCTTAAGAAAACTCTCCTGAACACTTTTGAGGAATTGCAACCCATCTGAACCGTTCACGCTATGATTTTCCCATTCTATTTTTGGAAAGTTAAAATCGCTGACCTCAACAACCTTATTGACCAGCAGCTGTGTGCGATCTCCTGGCACATTTGTTCTTCTAATTCCCCTTGACTATTCGGGGGTCTGTAGTAGACCCCCAACAAGGAGATCATCCCTTTCTTGTTCCCCAGCTCCACCCATAGAATCTCATTAGATGAATTATCCATAATGTCACCTCTGATCACTGCCGTGACATCCTCCTCAACCAACAATGCAACCCCCATTCTTCATTTTCCCTCATCCATGTCTCTCCTGAAGCTCCTGTACCCCGGAACATTGAACTGCCAATCCTGCACCTCCCATAACTAGGTTTCAGTCATGTCCCAGTCGATCGTACCTATGCATGCCCTAAGCTCATCTGCCTTACACGTCAGGCACCTTGCATTAAAATACGTGCAGTTTAAACCAACCCTCATTCCTCACTCTCCACCTTTCCCCTGCTTATTCTGTGCACTAACTTTTCTCACACAACCCTCCATACTAATCTCTAACATCTCATGTGCTTCTGTCCTGCACGAGATCCAACCCCCTGCCAATCTACCATAGTTTAAACCCTCCTGTGTAGCATGAGCAAACCTTCCCGCTAGGATGTTGGTCCCCCTCCAGTTTAGGTACAACATTCCATGATGGGAAGGTTTGTCAGTTGATGGACAACTGTAAATTGTCACTAGTGTGTGTAGGACAGAACTAGTGTTCACGGATCGCTGTAGTCTGTGCGTTGCAGGGTCTGTTTCCAAGCTGAATCTCTAAACTTAGCAATTGCTGGTTTCAGGGACTTACCTCAGCATGTCCCCATGGCACTGTGTTAAGGAAGAAACGGTGACAGGATCTTGCAGGACGATAATAATACCAGTGTGCAGCACATGGTCCCCTGGATAGTCCATGACTTCCAATGTTCTGCAGAGTGTCCTCTGGTTCCGTGGAATTGTTTGCTCCTGGAAGATAAAGAGAATGAGGATTTTACCCAACATGCCAACTGAAGAGTCGTCCTGAGTGAGACCTATTGCCTTCTTTTGGCACATGTCCTCTCATCCATTCCTATCTATGGAAATGTGTAAGTGCCTTTTAAATGCTGCAATTCTACCTGTCTGCACTGCTTCCTCTGGCACATTTAACATTTTCCACTTGCATCTTAAACCTATGCCCTCTGGTTTTACACTCCTCTGCACTGTGCCAGTTTAAACTGAAAGACATTATTGCCATAGAGGGAGTACAGAGGAAGTTCACCAGACTGATTCCTGGGATGGGCGGACTTTCATATGAAGAAAGACTGGAAAGACTCGGCGTGTACTCGCTAGAATTTAGAAGATTGAGGGGGGATCTTATAGAAACTTACAAAATTCTTAAGGGGTTAGACAGGCTAGATGCAGGAAGATTGTTCCCGATGTTGGGGAACTCCAGAACAAGGGTCATAGTTTAAGGATAAGAGGGACCGGTCTTTTAGGACCGAGATGAGAAAAACATTTTTCACACAGAGAATGGTGAATCTGTGGAATTCTCTGCCACAGAAGGTCGTTGAGGCCAGTTCATTGGCTATATTTAAGAGGGAGTTAGGTGTGGCCCTAGTGCCTAAAGGGATCTGGGGGTATGGAGAGAAGGCAGGTACAGGATACTGAGTTGGACGATCAGCCATGATCATATTGAATGGCTACTCCTGCACCTAATTTCTCTGTTTCTATGTTTCTATGTGCCCTTATACATGACCCATGCTGGTCAGTGATGAGGCAGAGAATTGAAATTACATTTCCATTGACCACCATAACTACAACCAATCTCTGTCTCTGTCCATTGTATCATTGCCAGCACTCTGACCATCCTCCCTCAAGCCTCCATCCTCACCCTCACAGTGGGCAAGTACACTGCACCCGTTGCAATGGACCAGTGCCTGCAGAACCTTCTGCTCTGCACCCCTGGGTTCCTGACAGTCACATATCCCTCTTCCTGCAACTCTGTTTTCCTGTGAAACGTCACAGTAGATAAATCTCTGTCTCCTGATGTGGAGGAGAGTCTCCAACTCAACTTCCAACTCAGCAGCTCTGAGATGAGTATCCCAGACAACAGACATTTCCTTCCACATCCCGACCAGTCCCAATGTCCACAAATTCCCATGTTCCACAGTCCCAAAACTGTGACTGTGCATTTATTCCTCACACCAATATATTTCTAAAGCTCCTGGAATCAATGGCCCTTACCTGCCACATCACTGGCAAGCAGTGCGGTCAGCACCAAAACCCACACCAGCATCATGCTTCCTTTCTCGGACCTGAAACACAAGAAAACAATTCGTCATTAGTGTCAAGTTTCACGGTGAAGGTGGGCATATCCTGCTGCCATTCCCACCTCTCTCTCTCCCAGCTCTCTGTGTCGATGAGGTTTACAATGCTGTTGCATCCTTATATACGTGTAGTTCTGGCATCTTTGAGGCATTTGGAACCATTGGAATCAAACTCAATTGGCTGCAAAAATCTACGTAAAACTCCTGCTGACCAATCACTGACTGACAGATTAGAACAAGATGAACAGGAAGCCACAGAAATGTCTTGTGAGCTCCAAGTGTGACTGTAAAATGTGGCACTGTAGCTGAATGCTGAGGAATGGAAACTGTTGAAAGTATTTATGGTCCCATTATGTGTTTATGGTGTTAGGGTCTAATGAATATTATCAACAGGAACAAATAAGATGTAACATTTAGACATATGCTTCAAAAACAACATTATTGACCCAGAACACCTCACTAAATCCTTTACTCACTCTGGTCTATTTCCTCTCCATTTCCCATCACGGTGGAAAGTTGACTCCATCACAGACTCGGGAAAGTTTGTAATCCATTTAAAAGAACTGGTTCAATTTAGCATCTTGGCCACTTTTCAACATGGAGCTGGAGTGAAGTCTGGTCAGAAGGAGCATGGAAGGATGGGGTGATCCTGGACTGCTTGATGCTTGTTGTATTTCCAGGCACAACTGAGGGAGATGCCTGCAGGAACATGATGTGGGAAGGAATCCACATGATCTCCAGCGGGGTGGGATTGATGGGCCAAATGGCCCTTTCTTTTCTGGATTTTCTCTTGTTCCCCAATCACTTCACACACTAAAGGCAGAGCAAGTGGTCATTTGGACCCATTGTACTTTCAGCTCCATCGTCAACCCCTGGTACAATCATAGAATAATACAATGATACTGCACAGCAGGAGGCCATTTGCCCCATCCTATCTGTGTCATCTCTTTAATCATGTGATCCATTCAGCACAATTCTCCTGCTCTTTCCCTGAACCACTGGAAATTATTCCTTCACACGTTCAGCCAAATAATTTGAAAATTATTTTTGACTGTTTCCACCAGCCTTTCAGTCCGTGTGTTTCAGATCATGCCAGCTACCTGAACAAAACAAATAGAGAATTGACTTCAAGGAAGGAAGCAGAGGGTGATGGTGGAAGATTTTTTTTTAGGACTGGAGGTCTGTGACTAGGAGTGTGCCTCAGAGATCATTGCTGGGCCTATTGCTGTTTGCCATTTATATCAATAATGTGGATGAAAATGTACAAGCATCATTAGTAAGTTTGCAAATGATATTAAAGTGGGTTCATATCTTAGATACTAATGATGGCTTTCAAAAATTACAGCAGGATTTTGATCTGCTGAGCAAGTGACCTGAGTTAAAGCTAATGAGATTTAATGCAGATAAGTATAAGATGTTGTATTTTGTGGTTAAACCTGGAGAAGGCCAAATGTCTAACTCAAAATGCCATTATAGCACATTCCTTTGTCGCTTGTACAAAACTGTATACATTTTGGAATGATATTTCTGGAATTTTTACAAAACTATTTAACACAAAATTGAACTCCAATACAGAACTGATTATCTTCGGATCAATAGAAGAGGGAAGTAAACTAACTATATTCCAAGAAGCTTTTCTTAATTACGGTCTAATAACAGCAAATAAACTTATACTCACATTTTGGATAAAACGCACCTACGCCAACATTCAAAATGTGGATTTCAAGTATGTCTGAAACGCTACATCTTGAAGAAATTAGATTCCTCCTACTAGGCAAAGTAGACCTATTCTTAAAGATTTGGTCTCCTTTTATCAACTTTTTACAAGCACATGGTGCAACATAACATAACCTTAGAAATTAAATGGTTTAGAACCGGATGACGGATGGGCAAAAAAAAACAAAAAACAAAATAGGTCTATCTCTCCTAATCTTTCTTTTCTTTACTTTCTCCTTCTCTTTCAATCTTTTAACTTCTCATCTCTATCCTTTATTTCTTTTGCTTTCTGTTTCTACTCGCTTGATTATCTATTCCGACACTCTTTATTTCTTTTTTTTTCTCACTGTTCTTTTATTATTAAATCAAAAGTTTGAAGTTGTACAAGAATGGAAATATGTATGTATGTATTAGGTACTCAAGTACCACACTATTGTACTTGCTTCTAACAAAAATAAACAAACAAAAAAAAAACAAAAACCAGGAGAAGGCTGTTACAGTGAATGGTACAGCCCTGCAGAGTGTTTGCATAACAGGTACATTGTTCCCTGAAAGTGGTGTCATAGTAGATAGTGTGGTTAAGATGGGCTATCAGTTCATTGGCCTTCATCAATCAGGGCATTGGGAATAGCCCAGGATATAACACTGCTGGAGGAAGGCTATCATTAAGCTGGAAAGTGTGCAGAGAAGATGTATGAGGTTGCTGCCAGGACTCAGGGACTTGAGCAATTGGGAAATGTTAAGGAAGATTGGAGTTTATTCCATGGAGGTTGAGGGGAGATCTTTTCGGGGTGCATTAAATCATGAGGGGAATAGAAAGGATGAATGTACACAGTCTTTTATGCAGAGTAGGGGAATCAAGAAATGGAGTATATATGTTTGAGGTGAGGGGGTAAGATTTAATAGGAACCTGAAAGGCAACCTTTTCACATAGAGATTGATAAATTGAATGACATTCCAGAGTAGGTTGTTGAGGCAGGTACTATAAGAACAATTAGAAAAGATTTGGACAGGTACATGGATAGCAAAGGTTTAGAAGGAAATGGGTCAAAAACAGGCAGATGGGACTAGTTTAGTTGTGGCGTCTTGGATAGCATGACAGTTTGGGACAAAGGGCCTGTTCCCATGCTGCATGACTCTGTGACTCTGTGACTCTGTGACTCGGTGAATCTGTGAATCTGAGAGATCCGGTGGGGATTAAATGTGTACGTGAATGTGGACGGACACCGAGCGAGTGCCGTGTAAATGACCCGCTCTGATCAGACCCCGATACTGATGTAAGAATTACAGACAGGTTAGCGCGCATGTGTGTTTCACGGGGCTATGCGGGCTGCGGCGCCCACAATCTCCATATTGTACTTCACTCTTCACTAGGATGAGATTACAGGGAAAAGAGAAAATAAAAATCAACTGTACTTAAAAAAACAGTGAAAGGATTTGCGCTGTTATACGGCCTGGTACCGGTCGATCGGCCGACACACCCTTGTGGACCGACACAGTGGAGCATCTTTTATCTATGTTTCTTCTTGATCACCTGCTGAAGAGGTCTGTAGACTTGCAAGCCCTTCATCACATGGTGTTGTATTTGTTGTTTCACTTGCTTGAACGATGGCTTAGTCTGTCAGGGGTGCTTCAGTCTCTTTCCTGAGTGTTTCATGGGTCTTTCCGGAATGCAGCTCTTTGCTCCGTGTTTGGACCAAGGCTGTGATGTGGTTCAGATCTGAGTGATCTTGGTGAAACCGACACTGAGCATGGGCAAGTCGAATATTGGATGGTAAGTGATCATAATGAATGGTCGAATGCTCGAATAGTTCGATGGGCCGAATAGCCACCCCCCTTTTTTCTGACATCTTACCCGTGTCCAATAATGGTTCATTGATCTCAGCCAGATCACTTGTAAATTCTTCACTAGTTTCTCACAATGTCTGTGGATAAATCTGATCAGGTCTGGGAGATATCTCTATCTTCACATGCCAGAGAATGCCCAGAACCTCCTTGATTGTAAAACAGATGGTCCTCAAGACATCTCCCTTACCCATCGTTCT
The DNA here is from genome assembly GCA_035221665.1 of Okamejei kenojei. Classification (NCBI taxonomy): domain Eukaryota; kingdom Metazoa; phylum Chordata; class Chondrichthyes; order Rajiformes; family Rajidae; genus Okamejei; species Okamejei kenojei. The sequence goes on along the minus strand of CM069151.1, from coordinate 34,578,946 downwards.
CCTGTACTTTTGGCTTTCTCCATGGTAAAATGAGAGGAGAAATACTCATTGAGGACCTTGAACATTTCCTGCAGCTCCACATAGAGATGACTGTTTTGGTTTCTGAGGGTCCCTATACTCTCTCTAGATATACATTTGCCCTTAATGTACTTATAAAATCACTTTGTATTCACTGTAATATTATCTGACCAAGCTATCTCCTGCTCCCTTTTTGCCCTCCTGATATCCTTCTTAAGTATGCTCCCCAGTCCCCAATGCTCCGCCAGGGATAAACTTGATCGCAGCCACTTATACCTGCACCATGCCTCCTGCTTTTTCCTGATTAAGGAATGGGACAGGCCTGATCCACAAATTAATGTTCTGGAGCAATGGATAAATAAATAGAACCTTGAAAAAGTTGATAGATGGAGGTTGTTTGTGGGCCAATGGATGTTCAACAGGCTTTTCACACTAAGATGCCAAGAGATCAACATGTGCATGTTCCTGTCAGAGTGAAGAGCAAAGCTGGCTGGAGTAGAGGACATCAGATGAAAAGTGATATTGAGACTTAGAAGAAAAGAAGGCATGGGTCAGGTACAAGCAGCTGGGCTCAAGTGAATCCCTGGAGCAGTATAAGGACGCAGGGGTATTCTTGAGAAGCAAGTCAGGAGGAAAGAAAGGGGCATGAGATATCATTGTCAAAAAAGATTGAGGAGAATCCAAAGAGATTTTGTAAATATTTTAAGGAAAGCAAATAATTTAGATTCCATTATAAAAGATGAGGTTAACAAGATAATAGAAGTTAATGATAAAATAGGCAGATGTCAGCATGATTTTGTGAAGGGGAGATCTTGTTGATGAATCTGCTGGAATTCTCTGAAGAAGTAATTAGCAAGACAGACAAAGGAGAGTCAGTGGATGTTGTTTACCTAGATTTTCTGAAAACCTTTGATAACGTTCCACATGTGAGGCTGCTAAGGAAGATGAGAACCCACGTTATCAAAGGGCAGATACTAGCATGGGTATCAGGTTGGCTGGATGGCAGAAATCAAAGAGTGGCAATAAAGGGGGCGTTTTCTGGTTGGCTGCCAGTGACTACCAGAGTTCCACTGGGGTCAGTGTTGGGGCTGCTACTCTTCATGTTGTATATTAGTGATTTGGATGAGTTGATTGAAGGTTTTGTGGCCTAGTTTGTAGATGATATGAAAACAGATGGAGGGGCAGGTAGTGTAGAGAAGGCAGGGACGTTGCAGAAAGACTTCAGCAGGTTTGGAGTGTGGGCTGAGAATTGTCAGAAATATATTGTTGCAAAGTGTGGAGCCATCCATTTTGGTACTAGCAATAAAAGTGTAGACTATTTTCTAAATGGGGAGATAATCCATAAATCGGAAGTGCAAAGGGACTTGGGAATGCTGGTGCAGGATTCTCAAAAGGTTAATCTGCAAGTCGAATTGGTAGTATGGAAGGCAAAGGCATTGCTGGCATATATTTCAAGAGGGATAGACAACAAAAACAGGGATGTAATGCTGAGGTGCTGGTCGGGCCGCATTTGGTTAATTGTGAACAATATTGGGCACCATATCTGAGGAAAGATGTACTGACTCTGGAGAAGGTCCAGAGGAGGTTTACAACAACAATCCCAAGAATTAGTGGGTTAACATATGATGAGCATTTTATAGCACTGGGCCTGTATTCGCAGGACTTGAGAAGGATGAGGGGGACCTCATTGAAACTTACCATATAATGAAAGGCTTGGATTGAGTGCATGTGGGAAGCATGTTTCCGCTAATGGGACGAGAGTTCATAGCCTCAGCATTAAAGAGCATTTCGTTACGAAGGAGATGAGGAGGATTTTCTTTGTCAGCGGGTGGTGAATCTGTGGAATTCTTTGCCATAGAAGGCTGTGGAGGCCAATTCAATGGATATTTTTAAGGCAGAGCCAGATATATTCTTGATTAGTATGGGTGTCAGTGGTTTCGGGGAGAAGGCAGGAGAATGATTTAGGAGGGAGAGATGACTAGGGAACCCAAGAAAGTTATAAAGGACGGTTGGCAGACGTTGTTTATGCAGAAGCTGAGCGGTTGCAGTAAAACCACGGCTGATCTCAGATTGTTGAGGAGAGGAGAGTTACATAACATGTTTCTGATTAACACTTCTTTCTGAGAGCTGATTCGTTATTTTCCTTTGTAATTTTGAAATATGATCAATTTAATCTTGTGGTGAGTGAATGTTGATAAAGCTGGAAATAACGGCCCAAAGCACTTTGCTCAAAAATGCTCATCATGCAATGTTTTGGGATATCATTGTGTGTTTAACCCCTGAAGCATTTAATGTGGGAGTAAGGACCTTAGTGTATATTAGGAGTCAAAACGTGGTCAGAGCAGCAATGACCAGCAGGTTCCATCCAAAGGAGCTTCGCTGAAGAGTTGGTTTTTTACAACATTTACTGAGATGCTCTGACAATATAATAATGACATTCCGTGCATTCTGAGCTCCACATTCTGAGTCCTCTGAGGTAGAACATTCTGAAGATTCCCAACCTGCTCCACCAGAACTTATCTCTGCTAAATCGAAAATGATGACCCCACCCCTGTTCAAGAGTTACCAGACTGAGGAAGCAGCCTCTCATTATCCAATCCTCAATCCCCTCTCTCAATCATTAATACATTTGCTCTAAGTTTCACTGAGTTTAGTCCGATTTCCTCAATCCCTCTTCAATAAACTCATCCCTCATTCCAAACATACATCGGGTGAATTGATGCTGCACCGACTCGAAGGCACGTATTTCCTGCCTTAGGAACAGAGGCCAAAACAATGCCCTGAACTGCAAATATGGTCTCGCTGAAACATTGAGGAATTTAAATGAGGCGTGTTTGCTTTTGTTCCCCAAGTTATCTTAAAATTACAAATATAATGCTATTTGACTTTATCATTGGTTGTTTCACCTACAGATCATCTTACTTACAATATATTCAGCCCAACTCATCGATACCAACCAAGTGCCTGCTTATGTTAGACCAATTTGTCTGAGTTTGTTTCATATCCCATTGAAGGTTTCCTATCCAAATGTCTTTTGAATTTGTTCTTGTATCTGCCACAACCATTTTGCCTGGCAATTCATTCTTTATATTTAAATTTTCTTTGTGCAATAGTTGCTCATCAGATTCCAATTAAATCTACCCCCTCTCACCTCTCTCAAAGCCGTTATTGTCTTGATTTTCTTTCCCTGGGAAATAGATTGTGTGCATTCATCCTGTTAATGCCCTTTATTATTTTACACATCATCAGGAGGATCATACCCCAATCTTCTTTTCCCTCACAAATAAAGCCATAGACTGTCCAAACATTTTTCCCTTTAAGCTCAATCCTTCCGGTTCTGGCAACATCCTCATAAATCCATGCCACAAACAAACATACCACAGCTGGATTTCATACTGGATTGTAGTTCCTAGGCTTATCTTTGGAGCCCTCCTTGAATAAAGACAAAACATCAGCCACACTCCAGTCTTGTGCGGCTTCAGCAGTGTCTAACGATCATGCATATATATCAGCCAGGGCACCTGCATTTTTACTGTAACTTCCCACATTGTTCTTGGATCAGGCTTCAAAGATGTGTGCTTTAAGACATCTAACAGCTCCTCTGCTGTAATGCAGACTATAACCAAGAGGCCCCCGTTAACTTTATTGGGCTCCCTAGTCATCATGTCTTTGCCCAGAGTAAAAAGAGAGGAGAAATATTCATCGGCGGTCTCATCCATCTCCTATGGCTCCACAAATAGATGTTCCCTTTGGTATTTGATAGGCCATGCTGTCTCCCTTGATCAGATTATAAGGTCATACGAGTTAGTAGCAGAAAGAGACCATTCGGCCCATCAAGTCTCCCTCCTAAACCCATTCTCCTGCCTTCTCCCCGTAACCACTGACACCAATACTAATCAAGAATCTATCTAACTATGCCTTAAAAATATCCATTGACTTGGCCTCCACAGCCTTCTGTGGCTAAGAATTCCACAGATTCACCACCCTCTGACTAATGAAAATCCTCCTCATCTCCTTCGTAAGGAAATGCTCTTCAATGCTGAGGCTATGAACCTTTGTCCCATTAGTGGAAACATCCTTTCCACATGCAATCTATCCAAACCTTTCACTATATGGTAAGTTTCAATGAGGTTCCCCTCATCCTTCTCAAGTCCAGCGAGTACAGGGCCAGTGTCATAAAATGCTCATCATATGTTAACCCACTAATTCTTGGGATTATTTTTGTAAACCTCCTCTGGACCGTCTCCAGAGCCAGTACATCCTCCCTCAGATATGGTGCCCCATATTGCTCACAATGATCCAAATGCGGCCCGACCAGCACTTCAGCATTACATCCCTGTTTTTGTTGTCTATCCCTCTTGAAATATATGCCAGCAATGCCTTTGCTTCCATACTACCAATTCGACTTGCAGATTAACTTTTTGAGAATCCTGCACCAGCACTCACAAGTCCCGATTTCCGATTTCTGGATTATCACTCCATTTAGAAAATAGTCTACACCTTTATTGCTAGTACCAAAATGCATGACTCCACACTTTGCAACAATATATTTCTGACAATTCTCTGCCCACTCTCCAAACCTGTTGAAGTCCTTCTGCAGCGTCCATTGGCCCACAAACAAACTCCATCTATCAACTTTTGCCAGATCCTATCTATTTATCCATTGCTCCAGAACATTAATTTGTGGATCAGGACTGTCCCATTACTTAATCAGGAAAAAGCAGAAGACATGATGAAGGTATAGGCGGCTGGGATCAAGTTTATCCCTGGAGGAGCATTGGAGACTGGGGAGCATACTTATGTAGGATATCAGGAGGGCAAAAAGGGAGCAGGAGATAGCTCGGTCAGATAATATTAAAGTGAATACAAAGTGATTGTATAAGTATATTAAGGGCAAATCCCATATCCCTTGATTCTGTTAAGCCTCAGAGCTATATCTATCTCTTTTGAATACCTCCAGTGAATTGGCCTCCATTGCCTTCTGTGGGAGATCTAGCCAATTGGATTGAGAATTTACTTCATGGAAGGAAGCAGAGGGTGATTGTGGAAGATTGTTTTTAGGACTGGAGCCCTGTGACTAGACAATAGACAATACGTGCAGCAGTAGGCCATTAGGCCCTTCGAGCCAGCACCACCATTAAATATGATCATGGCTGATCATCCCCAATCAATACCCCGTTCCTGCCTTCTCCACATATCCCCGACTCCCCAGAGAACCTGCCTCCACCGCCTTCTGAGGCAGAGAATTCCACAGACTCACCACTCTCTGTGAGAAAAGTGTTTCCTCATCTCCATTCTAAATGGCTTACTCCTTATTCTTAACCTGGGGCCCCTGGTTTTGGACTCCCCCAACATTGGGAACATGTATCCTGCCTCTAGCCTGTCCAAACCCTTAACAATCTTATATGTTTGAATGAAAAAAAGATTGGGGTATGATCCTCCTGATGATGTGTAAAATAATAAAGGGCATTAACAGGATGAATGCACACAATCTATTTCCCAGGGAAAGAAAATCAAGACAATAACGGCTTTGAGAGAGGTGAGAGGGGATAGATTTAATTGGAATCTGATGAGCAACTATTGCACAAAGAAAATTTAACTATTTAACACAAAATTGAACTCCAATACAGAACTGATTATCTTTGGATCAATAGAAGAGGGAAGTAAACTAACTATATTCCAAGAAGCTTTTCTTAATTACAGTCTAATAACAGCAAATAAACTTATACTCACATTTTGGATAAAACGCACCTACGCCAACATTCAAAATGTGGATTTCAAGTATGTCTGAAACGCTACATCTTGAAGAAATTAGATTCCTCCTACTAGGCAAAGTAGACCTATTCTTAAAGATTTGGTCTCCTTTTATCAACTTTTTACAAGCACATGGTGCAACATAACATAACCTTAGAAATTAAATGGTTTAGAACCGGATGATGGATGGGCAAAAAAAACCCAAAACAAAATAGGTCTATCTCTCCTAATCTTTCTTTTCTTTACTTTCTCCTTTTCTTTCAATCTTTTAACTTCTCATCTCTATCCTTCATTTCTTTTGCTTTCTGTTTCTACTAGCTTGACTATCTATTCCGACACTCTTTATTTCTTTTTTTTCTCACTGTTCTTTTATTATTAAATCAAAAGTTTGAAGTTGTACAAGAATGGAAATATGTATGTATGTATTAGGTACTCAAGTACCACACTATTGTACTTGCTTCTAACAAAAATAAACAAACAAAAAAAAAAAAAAAACCAGGAGAAGGCTGTTACAGTGAATGGTACAGCCCTGCAGAGTGTTTGCATAACAGGTACATTGTTCCCTGAAAGTGGTGTCATAGTAGATAGTGTGGTTAAGATGGACTATCAGTTCATTGGCCTTCATCAATCAGGGCATTGGGAATAGCCCAGGATATAACACTGCTGGAGGAAGGCTATCATTAAGCTGGAAAGTGTGCAGAGAAGATGTATGAGGTTGCTGCCAGGACTCAGGGACTTGAGCAATTGGAAATGTTAAGGAAGATTGGAGTTTATTCCATGGAGGTTGAGGGGAGATCTTTTCGGGGTGCATTAAATCACGAGGGGAATAGAAAGGATGAATGTACACAGTCTTTTATGCAGAGTAGGGGAATCAAGAAATGGAGTATATATGTTTGAGGTGAGGGGGTAAGATTTAATAGGAACCTGAAAGGCAACCTTTTCACATAGAGATTGATAAATGGAATGACATTCCAGAGTAGGTTGTTGAGGCAGGTACTATAAGAACAATTAGAAAAGATTTGGACAGGTACATGGATAGCAAAGGTTTAGAAGGAAATGGGTCAAAAACAGGCAGATGGGACTAGTTTAGTTGTGGCGTCTTGGATAGCATGACAGTTTGGACAAAGGGCCTGTTCCCATGCTGCATGACTCTGTGACTCTGTGACTCTGTGACTCGGTGAATCTGTGAATCTGAGAGATCCGGTGGGGATTAAATGTGTACGTGAATGTGGACGGACACCGAGCGAGTGCCGTGTAAATGACCCGCTCTGATCAGACCCCGATACTGATGTAAGAATTACAGACAGGTTAGCGCGCATGTGTGTTTCACGGGGCTATGCGGGCTGCGGCGCCCACAATCTCCATATTGTACTTCACTCTTCACTAGGATGAGATTACAGGGAATAGAGAAAATAAAAATCAACTGTACTTAAAAAAAACAGTGAAAGGATTCGCGCTGTTATACGGCCTGGTACCGGTCGATCGGCCGACACACCCTTGTGGACCGACACAGGGGAGCATCTTTTATCTATGTTTCTTCTTGATCACCTGCTGAAGAGGTCTGTAGACTTGCAAGCCCTTCATCACATGGTGTTGTATTTGTTGTTTCACTTGCTTGAACGATGGCTTAGTCTGTCAGGGGTGCTTCAGTCTCTTTCCTGAGTGTTTCATGGGTCTTTCCGGAATGCAGCTCTTTGCTCCGTGTTTGGACCAAGGCTGTGATGTGGTTCAGATCTGAGTGATCTTGGTGAAACCGACACTGAGCATGGGCAAGTCGAATATTGGATGGTAAGTGATCATAATGAATGGTCGAATGCTCGAATAGTTCGATGGGCCGAATGACCCTTCACCTATTTTCTATGTTTCTATGTATCTGTTTTTATGTTAAATAGAGCCACAACAATAGCCACCCCCCTTTTTTTCTGACATCTTACCTGTGTCCAATGATGGTTCATTGATCTCAGCCAGATCACTTGTAAATTCTTCACTAGTTTCTCACAATGTCTGTGGATAAATCTGAACAGGTCTGGGAGATATCTCTATCTTCACATGCCAGAGAATGTCCAGAACCTCCTTGATTGTAAAACAGATGGTCCTCAAGACATCTCCCTTAACCATCGTTCTCCTGTACTTTTGGCTTTCTCCATGGTAAAATGAGAGGAGAAATACTCATTGAGGACCTTGAACATTTCCTGCAGCTCCACATAGAGATGACTGTTTTGGTTTCTGAGGGTCCCTATACTCTCTCTAGATATACATTTGCCCTTAATGTACTTATAAAATCACTTTGTATTCACTGTAATATTATCTGACCAAGCTATCTCCTGCTCCCTTTTTGCCCTTCTGATATCCTTCTTAAGTATGCTCCCCAGTCCCCAATGCTCCTCTAGGGATAAACTTGATCCCAGCCACTTATACCTGCACCATGCCGTCTGCTTTTTCCTGATTAAGGAATGGGACAGGCCTGATCCACAAATTAATGTTCTGGAGCAATGGATAAATAAATAGAACCTTGAAAAAGTTGATAGATGGAGGTTGTTTGTGGGTCAATGGATGTTCAACAGGCTTTTCACACTAAGATGCCAAGAGCTCAACATGTGCATGTTCCTGTCAGAGTGAAGAGCAAAGCTGGCTGGAGTAGAGGACATCAGATGAAAAGTGATATTGAGACTTAGAAGAAAAGAAGGCATGGGTCAGGTACAAGCAGCTGGGCTCAAGTGAATCCCTGGAGCAGTATAAGGACGCAGGGGTATTTTTGAGAAGCAAGTCAGGAGGATAAAAAGGGGCATGAGATATCATTGTCAAAAAAGATTGAGGAGAATCCAAAGAGATTTTGTAAATATTTTAAGGAAAGCAAATAATTTAGATTCCATTATAAAGGATGAGGTTAACAAGATCATAGAAGTTAATGATAAAATAGGCAGATGTCAGCATGATTTTGTGAAGGGGAGATCTTGTTGATGAATCTGCTGGAATTCTCTGACGAAGTAATTAGCAAGACAGACAAAGGAGAGTCAGTGGATGTTGTTTACCTAGATTTTCTGAAAACCTTTGATAACGTTCCACATGTGAGGCTGCTAAGGAAGATGAGAACCCACGTTATCAAAGGGCAGATACCAGCATGGGTATCAGGTTGGCTGGATGGCGGAAATCAAAGAGTGGCAATAAAGGGGGCGTTTTCTGGTTGGCTGCCAGTGACTACCAGAGTTCCACTGGGGTCAGTGTTGGGGCTGCAACTCTTCATGTTGTATATTAGTGATTTGGATGAGTTGATTGAAGGTTTTGTGGCCTAGTTTGTAGATGATATGAAAATAGATGGAGGGGCAGGTAATGTAGAGAAGGCAGGGACGTTGCCGAAAGACTACAGCAGGTTTGGAGTGTGGGCTGAGAATTGTTAGAAATATATTGTTGCAAAGTGTGGAGTCATCCATTTTGGTACTCGCAATAAAGGTGTAGACTATTTTCTAAATGGGGAGATAATCCATAAATCGGAAGTGCAAAGGGACTTGGGAATGCTGGTGCATGATTCTCAAAAAGTTAATCTGCAAGTCGAATTGGTAGTATGGAAGGCAAAGGCATTGCTGGCATATATTTCAAGAGGGATAGACAACAAAAACAGGGATGTAATGCTGAGGTGCTGGTCGGGCCGCATTTGGATAATTGTGAACAATATTGGGCACCATATCTGAGGGAGGATGTACTGGCTCTGGAGAAGGTCCAGAGGAGGTTTACAACAACAATCCCAAGAATTAGTGGGTTAACATATGATGAGCATTTTATAGCACTGGGCCTGTATTCGCTGGACTTGAGAAGGATGAGGGGGACCTCATTGAAACTTACCATATAATGAAAGGCTTGGATTGAGTGCATGTGGGAAGTATGTTTTTCGCTAATGGGATGAGAGTTCATAGCCTCAGCATTAAAGAGCATTTCCTTACGAAGGAGATGAGGAGGATTTTCTTTGTTAGTGGGTGGTGAATCTGTGGAATTCTTTGCCATAGAAGGCTGTGGAGGCCAATTCAATGGATATTTTTAAGGCAGAGCCAGATAGATTCTTGATTAGTAAGGGTGTCAGTGGTTTCGGGGAGAAAGCAGGAGAATGGGTTTAGGAGGGAGAGATGACTAGGGAACCCAAGAAAGTTATAAAGGACGGTTGGCAGTCGTTGATTATGCAGAAGCTGAGCGGTTGCAGTAAAACCACGGCTGATCTCAGATTGTTGAGGAGAGGAGAGTTACATAACATGTTTCTGATTAACACTTCTTTCTGAGAGCAGATTCGTTATTTTCCTTTGTAATTTTGAAATATGATCAATTTAATCTTGTGGTGAGTGAATGTTGATAAAGCTGGAAATAACGGCCCAAAGCACTTTGCTCAAAAATGCTCATCATGCAATGTTTTGGGATATCATTGTGTGTTTAACCCTTGAAGCATTTAATGTGGGAGTAAGGACCTTAGTGTATATTAGGAGTCAAAACGTGGTCAGAGCAGCAATGACCAGCAGGTTCCATCCAAAGGAGCTTCGCTGAAGAGTTGGTTTTTTACAACATTTACTGAGATGCTCTCACAATATAATAATGACATTCCGTGCATTCTGAGCTCCACATTCTGAGTCCTCTGAGGTAGAACATTCTGAAGATTCCCAACCCGCTCCACCAGAACTTATCTCTGCTAAATCGAAAATGATGACCCCACCCCTGTTCAAGAGTTACCAGACTGAGGAAGCAGCCTCTCATTATCCAATCCTCAATCCCCTCTCTCAATCATTAATACATTTGCTCTAAGTTTCACTGAGTTTAGTCCGATTTCCTCAATCCCTCTTCAATAAACTCATCCCTCATTCCAAACATACATCGGGTGAATTGATGCTGCAACCGACTCGAAGGCACGTATTCCCTGCCTTAGGAACAGAGGCCAAAACAATGCCCTGAACTGCAAATATGGTCTCGCTGAAACATTGAGGAATTTAAATGAGGCGTGTTTGCTTTTGTTCCCCAAGTTATCTTAAAATTACAGATATAATGCTATTTGACTTTATCATTGGTTGTTTCAGCGGATCATCTTTCTTACAATATATTCAGCCCAACTCATCGATACCAACCAAGTGCCTGCTTATGTTAGACCAATTTGTCTGAGTTTGTCTCATATCCCATTGAAGGTTTCCTATCCAAATGTCTTTTGAATTTGTTCTTGTATCTGCCACAACCATTTTGCCTGGCAATTCATTCTTTATATTTAAATTTTACTTCGGAGTCACGTGACTACGTGAAGACCCCGCCAGGACGCATGCGCGACATATCGTCGAACGCATTGCGGAAGCGACAGTCGGGAGGAGCGCCGCTCCTCCAGCGCGAATTTTGAAAAATTACTGATGGTAAGTCTTACCTTTTCTGGTGAGCGTGGCGACTCGGTGTAATTTCTTTTTCAGGAGGAAGCACCATGGAGTCGCGCAGGGGAGAGCAGCAGCTGATACCGCTGCTGTGGAAGCAGCCAGCAGCGTGCCGTCTCTCCAGAGCTGCAGGTGCTGCCAGCAGCTGCCGGCTTCTCGCCGCTACAGACCGCAGGTGTTAACCACCCGGAAGTCGGACAACCACCCGGAAGTCGGACAGGTCCATTGACTCGGCTGGGTCCGGACCTGAAGACACCCCGTTCACAGATAGCGACGGCGGGCGTCTTTCCCGCAGGAGCGGATGGGGAGCAGTGCTCCAGCGTGACCTGCTTATGCAGGGGCAGAGTCACAGTGGGTCTCTTCGCAGACCCACGGCAGGATCCTTTCAAGGACTGCCAAATGTCTCACCCTCTTCGCAGGGGAGCATTAGGGGTCAGAGCAGGGCTGACCCTGAATAAGGCAATGGCTGAACAGTCAACTGTGAGGGGTGCCAGAAGAGAGAGCAGCAGAAGATTGTGGGACACATGCTGTATCAACTCAAGAAGGACTGCCTATACAAAGCTGCAAGCCAGTAAAAAATACATGGCTACAAACCAGCTACAGGAGCAAGCCATTAACTTTATGGCTGGGAAGCACATTGCTCCAGAGAACTCCATTTCTCTTAAAGTACCAGCAGTCTATGACCCTATCTGGGGCAACAGGAGCCCATCTATAAGGAGCCAGGAGGTGAAGCTCCAGAGGAAACTGCTGGCTGCTAAAATCACAGCAGTACCAGGACAACTGATGGGGTTGATTTGCCTGAAGAGTTACGTGATGCTCTAGCAGACTGTGTAATACTCAGTGGAGATTTACAGTTACAGGAAGAGCATCATCAAGAAGTGCGGAATTATGCAAGACAAGTAGCACACAGGCGCCAAAATTGCTGTTGGGGGACCTCCCGAAGCAGGTGAAAGACCTGCATGAGGAAGCCAAGGCTATAGGCCTGATCAAGGTGCCAAACACCTCTAAAACCCACTATCAACAGTGGCAGCACCCCTACACACCCACCAGACATCGGTGCTATGGAAGACCATCTGGTGGTGAAAGCTCGAAGGCCGGCCCACCTGCACAGCGGTCTTTCAGACCATGGCCCAGGCCCGGCCTTCATGGAAAACGCGCCAACCCCACAACGCAGCAACACAATACCAAAGAAACAACGCGAGACAACCCACACAAGCACCGGTAACCATGGAGGTAGGTGGGTCTGATTGTCTTAAAAAACATTGCATGTCTGATTCATTAAAGTTGGGGGACGGTTGCACTTGTTTCATCATGTGTGCTGCACTTTTACCTCTGAACTTTTACATACTCGGAAGTATTCAGAATTACAAAATTGAATTTGTATATACGAACTACCGTCCCAGTTCAGCATACGCCTAGCAGGAAGTTCATACTTCACAAAAAGAGAGAACAGCAGGCCATGCTGAACTGTTAAGACTAAACACAAAAGGGATTGAGAAAACAATCAGAGAATTTCAAGAGTTCGTATCAAATATATTTATAAAAAACTAAAAAGATGGTGGTTGCCGTATCATTACAGATTTGACCGAACTAAATACTTCCGTTCAGTATGCCCATTTCAAAATAGACACGTTTGTCACACACAGGGTCATCGTAAATACCTGAAATTTATCTGGATGGGACAGCAATGGCAGTATGCCTTATCCAATGGGTTGTCATCAGCACCCAGGCTATTACAAATTTATTAAAACCAGCTTTAGCATACTTAAAGAAACATAACCATATCGTCATGGCTTACCTTGATGATATTCTCATTGTAGGTGAAAATTGGAGCTGGCTACATTGGTGGTATCAGCCACAACAGAGAGGTTTAACGTACATCCAGATAAATCAAAATTGGAACCCTCCACTACCATGGATTATTTGGGGTTCACTATTGACTCTGTTCATATGTCTATCACCTTGCCACCAAACAAAGTGACAGACTTGATGGGAGTATGCAAAAGCCTCACTGGCATCAGGGAACCATCCATTCGGCAAGGAGCAAGAGTGATTGGGAATTGGTGGCTGCGTTCCCAGCAGCACAATTGGACCACTCCATTATTAAAACTTGGAAGAGGGAAATTTTAGCTCTCAAAAATCATACAGGCCATTTCAATAGGCCTATGCAACTACCAGGGAAAGTAAATTAGAATTAAACTGGTGGATAGAAATGTTCCATATTATCCTAACCCCATCACCCCATTCTATATCCCTAGGGTACATTACAGACTGATGCCAGTGCTAAAGGTTGGGGAGCAACTAATACCACGGCAAGTTATGGTGGCAGATGAGTGCACAAAAATTATTCTGTTTAAAGCACTAGGAATTAATTATCTAGAAATGCTGGGAGCGTTTCATGGACTCAGGGCCTACTGCTCAGATGAGCACCAGTTGCATGTACGGTACAGATTGATACCACACTGGGGGCCTATATATATAATCATATGGGTGAAATAAAGTCGATATCATGTGATGAATTGCCTAATAATATCTGGCACTGGTGTCTGGGAGAGAGATTTGGATCTCAACCACTTACCTTCCAGGTAAGCTAAATACAGTGGCAGACATCAGGTCACGTAAATTCAACGACAACATTAAATGGATGTTGGATCGGAAAGTGTTTACAGATATTATAGACCGGTATGGGACACCAGATATCGACCTTTTTTCCATTCGGACTAATTCACCAACTACCAACATATGCTGCTTGGGAACCAGACCCAGGGGCAGCAGCGATGGACGATTTCTCGCTGCATTGGGGGGGGGGGGGGGGGGGGGGTTTTGTTTTGCTATGCATTTTCCCCTTCTGCCTCATCTGGCGAGTCTTACAATAATTAAACAAGACGCCGCAACGGGTACCATGGTTCCCAACAGTACAAAGATGGTCTCAGAACCCTGCATCTGGATCAACAACGGCCAAGGAGGTTGGCACACCCCGTGTGGGAAAGTATCCGTGCCATGACTGTATGAACTTGTTGATTTGCAGTTTCTGAACAGGCCATTTCTGGGATACGGACTCTCCGACAGGACGATCAATGCCATCTCAGCGTCGTGCAGGGAGTCCACGAGAAGACAGTACCTGACATATGTCAGGAAATGGAAGTGTTCTGCACCAGGACGAACACTACATATGACTCAGCCACCCAACACTGAAGTGCTGGAGTTCTGGCCACCCTTCAATTCGATGAAGGATTGAGTTACAGTGCCATTATTGTGCAAGGAGTGCCCTATCTAATATCTGGGCAGAGGGAGTGATCACCTGGCTATAGGATCACACCCACTAGTACCTAAACAAATGAGGGTATTTGTACTCTATTCTCTACTCTATTCCCCCCAGGCCCAGATACACCCATATATGGGACATAGGTAGTACAACCATGTTACGAGATGGACACCAATATCGGGCTCACTTCTGGACAAACTAATATCCTAGATGGGAATGATTATGGCACTTGGATCACACAACGGGTCCAGTCCTTACACAAGCTAAATAGGACGTCATGTCTGTCACAAATGGCAGATAACCTGCTACATACAGGGTAACTTAAACTAGACTGACCCGGTTCCTTTGGCCAATATTAGAGTTTCTGGCCTATCCTGCAGATAGTCGGCCCTGCATAGTGACACATACTTTCCAATATATAGTCACCAAGACACTTATGGGCACGGAGAGAGCTTTCTCATTAGCCATAAATGCCCTCACCTAAGGTCACAGTGCAAACCATATCCAGATGGTTCGGGTGGTATTACGTGCAGTGGTGAATACTAATGTTTTCAAATCTCACTCCAACAGGCTGCATCTACATCGGACGCTAGGATGATGGGAGTTCCTATGGACCACATCCTTGCCACAGCGGGGTGGAGCAATGAACGCATTCAATGCTTTATAATAAACCCGTGGCCGATCCTGAGACGTTTGCAGGGAAAAATTAAGTTCTGAAAAATAAATTACCCAATGTGGGGCATATTATTTTTAGGTATGAATAATACCTTTATTGTTTTTCAGCACAGTGTCGTGTGTGAAATACGTTCATCCTCCGTCCCAAATGGCAGTGTGTGAGCATGGTCTCGTTCCAGGGCATGAAATCACAGAGCTTTGAAATCTTCACGTAGTCACTCACGTGACTCCGAAGTAAAATAGTAAGATTAAATGAGAACTTACCAGTTTGAAGTTTGATCTTTATTTTATGAGGAGTTACGATGAGGGATTACGTGCCCTCCGCTCCCAAAACCCTCTATTATAAAGTTCAACTGGTATGGAAGTTCTCTCTTAACTTACTATATTAGTCTACTCTGGTATCTGTGATTTTCACACCACTGCTTTGAAGAATGTCGCGCATGCGTCCTGGCGGGGTCTTCACGTAATCCCTCATCGTAACTCCTCATAAAATAAAGACTTCAAACTTCAAAACTGGTAAGTTCTCATTTAATCTTACTATTTTCTTTGTGCAATAGTTGCTCATCAGATTCCAATTAAATCTACCCCCTCTCACCTCTCTCAAAGCCGTTATTGTCTTGATTTTCTTTCCCTGGGAAATAGATTGTGTGCATTCATCCTGTTAATGCCCTTTAATAATTTTACACATCATCAGGAGGATCATACCCCAATCTTCTTTTCCCTCACAAATAAAGCTATAGACTGTCCAAACATTTTTCCCTTTAAACTCAATCCTTCCGGTTCTGGCAACATCCTCATAAATCCATGCCACAAACAAACATACCACAGCTGGGATTTCATACTGGATTGTAGTTCCTAGGCTTATCTTTGGAGCCCTCCTTGAATAAGACAAAACATCAGCCACACTCCAGTCTTGTGCGGCTTCAGCAGTGGCTAACGATCATGCATATATATCAGCCAGGGCACCTGCATTTTTACTGTAACTTCCCACATTGTTCTTGGATCAGGCTTCAAAGATGTGTGCTTTAAGACACAGCTCCTCTGCTGTAATGCAGACTATAACCAAGAGGCCCCCGTTAACTTTATTGGGCTCCCTAGTCATCATGTCTTTGCCCAGAGTAAAAAGAGAGGAGAAATATTCATCGCGGTCTCATCCATCTCCTATGGCTCCACAAATAGATGTTCCCTTTGGTATTTGATGGGCCATGCTGTCTCCCTTGATCAGATTATAAAGTCATACGAGTTAGTAGCAGAAAGAGACCATTCGGCCCATCAAGTCTCCCTCCTAAACCCATTCTCCTGCCTTCTCCCCGTAACCACTGACACCAATACTAATCAAGAAATCTATCTAACTATGCCTTAAAAATATCCATTGACTTTGGCCTCCACAGCCTTCTGTGGCTAAGAATTCCACAGATTCACCACCCTCTGACTAATGAAAATCCTCCTCATCTCCTTCGTAAGGAAATGCTCTTCAATGCTGAGGCTATGAACCTTCGTCCCATTAGTGGAAACATCCTTTCCACATGCAATCTATCCAAACCTTTCACTATATGGTAAGTTTCAATGAGGTTCCCCTCATCCTTCTCAAGTCCAGCGAGTACAGGGCCAGTGTCATAAAAAGCTCATATAGTTAAACCCACTAATTCTTGGGATTATTTTTGTAAACCTCCTCTGGACCGTCTCCAGAGCCAGTAACATCCTTCCTCAGATATGGTGCCTAATATTGCTCACAATGAGCCAAATGTGGCCCGACCAGCACCTCAGCATTACATCCCTGTTTTTGTAATCTATCCTTCGTGAAATATATGCCAGCAATGCCTTTGCTTCCATACTACCAATTCGACTTGCAGATTAACTTTTTGAGAATCCTGCACCAGCACTCACAAGTCCCGATTTCCGATTTCTGGATTATCACTCCATTTAGAAAATAGTCTACACCTTTATTGCTAGTACCAAAATGCATGACTCCACACTTTGCAACAATATATTTCTGACAATTCTCTGCCCACTCTCCAAACCTGTTGAAGTCCTTCTCTGCAGCGTCCCTGCCTTCTCTACATTACCTGCTCCTCCATCTATGTTCATATCATCTACAAACTTGGCCACAAAACGTTCAATCAACTCATCCATATCATTAATATACAACTTGAAGAATAGCGGCCCCAACCCACCGACCCCAGTGGAACTCTGGTAGTCACTGTCAGCCAAACCAGAACAAAACACCTTTATTGCCACTCTTTGCTTTCTGCCATCCAGCCCAACCTGATACCCCCTGGTAGTATCTGCCCTTTGATGACGTGGCTCTCATCTTCCTTAGCAGCCTCACATGTGGAACGTTATCAAAGGTTTCAGAAAATCTAGGTAAACAACATCCACTGACTCTCCTTTGTCTGTCCTGCTAATTACTTCTTCAAAGAAATTCCAGCAGATTCATTAAGCAAGATCTCCCCTTCACAAAATCATGCTGATGTCTGCCTATTTTATCATGAACTTCAATGTAGTTGATAACCTTATCCTTTATAATGGAATCTAAATTAATTACTTTCCTTAAAATACTTACAAAGTCTCTTTGGATTCTCCTTAATCTTTTTAGACAATGATACCCCATGCCTCTTTTTGTCCTCCTGTCTTCCTTCTCAAGTATTCTCCTGCATCCTTATACTGCTCCAGGGATTCACTTGAGCCCAGCTGTTTGTACCTGACCCATGCTTTATTTTCTTCTGAGTCTCAATATCACTTTTCATCAAATGTCCCCTACTCCTGCCAGCTTTGCTCTTCACTGTGACAGGAACATGCACATGTTGAGCTCTTGGCATCTTAGTGTGAAAAGCCTCCCACGTGTTGAACATCCATTGGCCCACAAACAAACTCCATCTATCAACTTTTGCCAGATCCTATCTATTTATCCATTGCTCCAGAACATTAATTTGTGGATCAGGACTGTCCCATTCCTTAATCAGGAAAAAGCAGGAGGCATGATGAAGGTATAGGCGGCTGGGATCAAGTTTATCCCTGGAGGAGCATTGGAGACTGGGGAGCATACTTATGTAGGATATCAGGAGGGCAAAAAGGGAGCAGGAGATAGCTCGTCAGATAATATTAAAGTGAATACAAAAATGATTGTATAAGTATATTAAGGGCAAATCCCATATCCCTTGATTCTGTTAAGCCTCAGAGCTATATCTATCTCTTTTGAATACCTCCAGTGAATTGGCCTCCATTTGCCTTCTGTGGGAGATCTAGCCAATTGGATTGCGAATTTACTTCATGGAAGGAAGCAGAGGGTGATTGTGGAAGAATTGTTTTTAGGACTGGAGCCCTGTGACTAGACAATAGACAATACGTGCAGCAGTAGGCCATTAGGCCCTTCGAGCCAGCACCACCATTCAATATGATCATGGCTGATCATCCCCAATACAATACCCCGTTCCTGCCTTCTCCACATATCCCCGACTCCCCAGAGAACCTGCCTCCACCGCCTTCTGAGGCAGAGAATTCCACAGACTCACCACTCTCTGTGAGAAAAAGTGTTTCCCTCATCTCCATTCTAAATGGCTTACCTCCTTATTCTTAACCTTGGCCCCTGGTTTTGGACTTCCCCCAACATCGGGAACATGTATCCTGCCTCTAGCCTGTCCAAACCCTTAACAAATCTTATATGTTTGAATGAGATTCATCTCATCCATCTAACCTCCAGAGTGTACAAGCCCAGCTGCCCCTTTCTCTCAGCATATGACAGTCCCGCCATCGTGGGAATAGTAAGATTAAACGAGAACTTACCAGTTTGAAGCTTGAACTTTATTTTATGAGGAGTTTCAATGAGGGACTACGTGAATAACCCATCCAGCCACCATGTGCGTCAATCTTCAAAGCAGCGGTGTGAAATGACAGGTAATAGTGACTGAAGTATAATAGTAAGATAACAGAAGTCTAGAACTACCAGATGACATTCATGAGGATTGGGAGGAGCGGAGGGCCATAGTCCCTCATCGTAACTCATCATAAAATAAAGATCAAACTTCAAACTCGTAAGTTCTCCGTTAATATATACTAATTTTACTTCGGAGTCACGTGAGTGGACTAAGTGTGAAGATTTCAAAGCTCTGTGAATTCATGCCGTGAGAAACGAATTCTACACAACCCAGGACTGCTTCATTGACAAATGAGGGAAAAACATTCATAATGCATACAGTCATGACATAGATTTAAAACGAATGCTGATGCTGTTCAAATGAAGTAAATAATAATATTCACATTTCTCAACCAGATGGAAACCATAACTAGAAACGTCAAATAGAGTTGACAAATACCCTGGTCTAGCACTGGGTTATTATAAAATGTTTGGAGATTCGTTAGTTGGACCATGCTGCAGCCGTAAGAAATGTGGTCCCCACGCGGAATGTAAATAACCTTGCTGCTGATGTTGTAGCAGCCCTGGTGGAATGAGATCTGGAATCAGTGTCTACTCCTGCATAAACCAAACTCTGTTTTTATCATCTGGAGTGGCCTGAACAGTACGTTCTTCATTTGTGTGACTAACAAACTTGCTAGTTCAGAGCCTCGAAGGCTCTTGGTGACCTTGACGTATTGTTGTATATGTGTGTGCTCACATTACCAAAGGTCCCCTGGCATACCTTTAACTATTTTGAGACCTGACACCCCCTTTTCTGCTCTGCTTAAGTAATTTATAAACATAAATTGTTATATATTATTATTTACAGATGTAGTAATCCTGTACAATCGCAATTATGCAGCGACTGAACCTGCTGCGCTAAACCAGCGCCAGAAGGATAGCTACTTTATGAGCTCTGGCCAAAGTTAAGGATGTAGCATGGAGCCCCCTGATGAAATAGTGTCACAAAATGGTCAACATCCCAAACGGCATTGTACTGGTCCTGGGGGAACCATTGTGTTAAAGATATCCTTACAAAAATGATATCCGGGGTGAACCCGACAGAGCGGGAAACTTGTATGCTGCAGCCAATTCAAGAAGGCACGTTGGCACAGTTAATGGCCGTACAACTCAATTATTGACAAAAGATAATTTAACATGAACTCCAAACGTCAGTAATCTATACTGTTTTCAACCGTACTGTTATGAGCATAACCAAACTCTTTCATCTCATGGAAAAGAAAAGTCCTGCTTTTTTGGTGCTATCCAAGCACGGCTGAACACATAGAAGGGTAGAATATAACAATCCAAGCCATAGGGCAGTCTATTGAATCGGCAGAACATAATTTGAAATTTTATTATGCAACGGCTGATTTCCCAGCCTCAGGCTGAACCAGCAAAGTTATGTTTAAAATAACCTTATAAGGTTTATTATTATTCTTGACAAATCTGGAATCAAAGTTGCATAAGCCTATCCACCTAATAGGAACCTAAAGCTGGGCTCTTAATGGCTTTATTTGAAGCCTGATTGATGAAGGAAATGGGAGGAACACATAAAAGACCTTCCTTGTATCGAGAATAACATTTTTTGCCACTGTTATGCCACATATTTTGCAACTTGTGAATAAGCATGAAAACAAACATATCTATATTTGGTGTTCCATTGAACCAGAGTTTTCATAACATCCCCCAACACGGGTGATTCAACACCAATTCTGTGTTGTCATTGACCTATACTTGATGATTTCTCCTGTGGCAAACGAGATTATGTAACCATTACAGGAGTCTTTAATTGATTGCACCCACGTGACTAACATATGCCACCATCATAATGTACATCAACAAGAAGTTGAGCCTGCAGATATCTGCATATTCACTCAATCACTCTTTAACCCAAACAATGCCCGTAGGGTCTATAGATATTTTGATACCAATAAGTGAAGAATTAGTAGGTCATGTAAATCTGCTCCACCTCCAAACTAGGAGATGATATTCGCAATTTCCCATCTTAGGGCCATTAGCATCATTTTTTGCAATATAATGAAATATTTACTGAAGCAAACTACTGGAGCAATACTGAATAATGTTTTGTCCACCATTATGGGGAAACAAACCTTTGGTATGTTTCAGCTGGTAAAGACAAAGTTATGTTAACAATGACCCTACATGGCACTTATACAGTTTACCATTATAGCAGGATAACAGTTCTCCACTTGCACTGCTGAATCACATCGGATTTATTTAATACTGCCAATTAAAATCTTAAATTAATAGAAGTATGCTTTATAACAACAAGGCTGTTACAGGGGTCCTATTGACAGCATTCGTTGCCCAGGCCTGCGTCAATGGCCTATTGGAAAAGCTAAAGGTAAATCCCAATGTCCAACAAGTCTATATGATAACAACTTAATCATAATTGGATACAGAGGAGCACAGTTTTCTCAATATAGTTTGAGATTTAAACTGAATTTAGCAAAATAGAGTGTTAAAATATCATCGAGACAGTACATACCCAGTGTTTTTGAACCCTGAGTAGTCCTCTTTGAATGCTTCTTGTCATCAATCTGTTATATTGCCTTATCATAGCAATACCTCCTCCAAATATCCTCCATGATATATGGGATACACTATAAAATCAGTTTGTTAAATTCATTCATCTTTCATAATGAACAGGCCACGCCTGCCATCATTATTGTGTCTGCCATGAACGGCAACTCTGCCCGATTCCGAGCAAGTCTTGCAAGACAATCCTGGCCATTATAATGAGCCTGCCTAATTCTAACCTGCTTGGAATGCTAGTATTGTCCAGGTTACACCTGTGGTTAGACCCCTCGTATTATCATATAATGTCTCATCATATGTATTGTACAACCAGGTACAACTTACCAATTTGTAAGAGCTCCTAGTTGAAGAATACACAGGTAGAGTGCGTGAACCTCTGGCCACTTTCATGCCTGACAACCAGCTTCAGTGACCGCTTACTTTCGATGAGACTGGGTGCGTTGTCGCCGAAACTATAAATCCCTTACTCATTGTTGGCCTAACTTGGTCCAATAGCTTTTCTTCGTCCTCCAGGTTTCGCCTATGAATTGTCTTTCCTGAATAGAAATTCGCAGATCCCAGCTCGAATGCCCCCTGATAGCGGTGTTCCATGCATAAGTGTTGGGATGGCAAACCTTGATGCCAGGGCCATGGTACCTCTAGTACTCGCCCTTCATCCCTTGGGCATGCTCCACGGCTAACCCACGGACTCAGCTTAGATTACGCTGACACCGGCATGCAGCTCTCTTACATGAGGGAGACATTAACAGCCCTGCTCCAAGGCACTGCTGGTCGGCTTTCAGCAATAACGTCGACTTATAGCCATGGACAACTGTTTCAGACTAATACTGGCCCAGCGGTGTCCATGCCTGGAGGTATGCTGCTCTGCAATAACCTCCAACCTTTAAAGCAGAGCCCTGTTACAAAACACTGCTGCGTGGCGTCTCCATAGGCCACAACTGGCCATTGGACTTGGCTTCCCCAAGTAAGCAGCCCAGTTCAAAGGTGCTGCGTGTCACGGCCTTTCACATAGGCCGGTACTATGCCATAAGCCTCGCATCCCCATGAAGCAGCCCTGTGCAAAGGTGCTGCTGGGCGCGGGCTCTCACATTGACCCCGCTGGCACAAAACTCCTCTGTAGGCGTGTATCTAATGGAGGCCTCCTCTCAATTAGGAGCTCCACCCCTGCCCCAACCTACAAAATGTTTCACATTCCCGGAGGGAAACCCACCAGTATCTGGCTGACCATTTTTAGTCGGCTGTCCCCATACCTGGGGACACCCTGAGACGGTTTTAAGGAACTGCATTGCTGATGGATTTCCCTCCCCGGGAAGCCCCAGCGCCATATACATCCCGCGTAACCCTCCCGGCACCCTGGCAAGACCATTTCAGTCAGTTTAACCCGTATTCTGGGAACTACTGCGGTCCTGGGAACCGCATACTATAGGATTTTCCCCTTTCTTATATCGATTCTTCTTGTTAAATAATGGTCCAACATGCCATTCACTTTCTCACAATCCTGCTGTACCTGCATGCTTACTTTCATAGACGATGTAACATGGACCCCCAGATCTCGTTGTAGTTCCCCTTTTTTCGGGCCACCGACGCCATTTAGATAGTAATCTGCCTTCCAGTTTTTTGCTACCAAAGTGGATAACCTCACATTTAACCGCAATACACATCAACTGCCATGCATCTGCCCCCTGGCCCCAACCGTCCAAGCCACCCTGCTTTTCATACATCCCTCCTCACGGTTCACACTGCCACCACATCTTTGTGTCATCTGCAAATTTGCTATGTTTACTTTGAAATCACTTCATCCAAATAATAGATGTATATTGTAAATAGATGCCGTTCCCAGCATCGAGCCTTGTTGTACCCAACTAGTCACTGCCCTGCAATTCTGAAAGGGACCCGTTTAAGCCTACTCTTTGTTTTCCTGTACTGCCAACCACTACTCTAACCATGTCAGCATCTACCCCAATACCATGTGCCCTCATTTTGCCACTAAACTCTTAAGTGGGACATTATCAAATGCTTTTTTAGCTGAAAGTCCATGTACACTACAGCCACTGCCCTCTCCTTGTCCATATATCCTAGTACATCTACAAAAAAATTCCAGGAAGATTAGTCCAATATGAGTTTCCCCTATCGTAAATCCATGCTGACGTCTGACCTACCCTTTAACTGCTATCCAAATGTTCACTATCTCAACTTTTATAATGACTTCCAGCTTCTCCCCCACCACTGATGGCACAAACTGGGTCTAGTAATTCCCTGTTTTCCTCCCGCCTTTCTTAAAAAGTGGGATAAACAATAGCTACCCTCCATCCACAGGTAATCTCCTAAGTCCATAGAACATTGGAAAATTATCACCGATTCAATCCACCGTTTCATAAAGCAACTTTCTCTTAAGTACCTGTGGATGCAGACCATCAGTCCCTGGGATTTATCATCACTTCAGTCCCATCATTTACTATCCCAACACCATTTCCTGCCTAATGTGTATTTTTCCTTCATTACCTCCGTCAACCCCAGATCCTCTGGCCACTACAATGTCAGGAAGATGTTTTTTGTGTCCCTTCCATAAAGCCCCTGTCTCACTGTGCGAGATTGGCCCACGAGTGACCCCGAGTTTATCACTCGTGGTGATCACGTAGCGGAACGACGGAACTCGCACGAGCAACTGTATCGACTGCGTTGCGCTAACGCAAGGTACACGGAAACTTGATTAACGTCCGTGAAAAAAAT
>CM069151.1:34280529-34554160 GCA_035221665.1 Okamejei kenojei | reverse complement strand
AACAGAAGTGTCTTCGGCCTCCACACTATCCCCAGCCACTTACCACCCACACGTTTTATCTTCCCTGCCCCCGCATGAAACACCCTCAGCTCCTTCTGGGCCACGACAGGTGCAAACTGCACCCGCACTGGAGCGACAGCCGCCCCGTGGGTGGTACAGAACTCGGCAGTGCGCACCCATCCCTTTGAACTCACTAACGGGCGGAACTTTTTCTTCTTCTTCTTCTTCTCTGCTTCCCACTATTGCCCCCTTCCTCACGCCCCCCTCCCCCTGTGCCAGACGCCTTCAGCCGCCACACAGGTTTCAAGACATGGGGGGAGGGGGCTATCGCTACCCTCGGTCCACAAAGGAGGCAGAACCTGCAGGCCCAGATGGGCTATCACTGCCAACAAACCCTGGATCACCGAGCAGAGCTGGCCAGCCCTAGCCGGTCAGCAGTTACCACCACCCCGCGCCACTGAAGGTTTGACGAGCCACGCCGGATGGGCCAGCAATGCACCCTATACCCTGGCCCTAGCGCTAGAACTTCTCGCAGTGACCCCGCGAATAGGACACACCCTCCTGGCATGTCCAAATTCCGCCACAAAACGCATGACACCATCCCGTGCTTTCCCCAACTCCAAAGCACGGTTCTAGGGAGACCCCTATACTCCACCTCGAAACTCCCCTCAGCGCCATCCCCCTCACCCACCTTCATGAACACCCTCCTCTTGAAACTGAAGACCCCTTTTTCCTCTGGGTCCCCCCCACGGGTGCATGAGCCTAAAAGCACTTAGACCGCACCTCCCCAAACTTAGACAGGTGTGGAATAAGTGATGCGTCCGGAATACATGTGGGGCAACTCCGCAGGAGAACCGTTCTCACCCTGGATACCCACGGATCCACCTGTATGTGGACCCCCTCACTGAGACCGCCCAGCTCCAACGCTCGGGCCACACCCTCCCGGGTCTTTAGTATGACCTCAACCTTTCCTCTTTCAAGCTCGGAAGAGACAATAGCTCCCCTCCCAAGAAGTTCATTCAAGGCCTTTGTAATGTCCTCCCCTGGACATCATAGGCCCAGTTTTTGAACCGAGATACCAAAACCGTCCCAATCCAAGTCCAACATTAGAGGCTCATGCTCAGATGGCCTCGTACCCGCCACTGTTGCCAACCGCTGTGTAGGTCTGGACCTTCGGCCGCGCCCAGCCATCACCATCTGACAGAGGCACAAACCAGCTCCAGGCACCCCAGCAGCCTCAGCTCCAAGTTAAGTTCCAGAGACAGTCACAGTCAAAGACAGGCACAGGAAACAGAAACCATCCAGCTGAAGCAGGAAAGTCCCCAAGTTCGTCCACAGCCGAGAGCAGCTTTTGGGAAGCTCTATCCCAGTCTAGCCGGAAGCAAAAGTACCTTCTTCACATTAAGCCAGGCAGCCGCACTGTGCAAAATGACTTTTAGGGCAGAGAAACGTGTGCAAAAAAAGACAAAGACACCGAAATCTTCGTACCCTCGATCTCCAGGCACTCTTGGCAGTCCGCCAACGACAACCGCACCCTCGACAATGTAGAGACAACTCAGGAATTTTCGCACTAGTAGAGGAATCCTAGACCAGAGAAAGTTTCAACAGTCCAACGATAAGTTTGAACTATGAAGCCCCTCTGCCTCTGTTCCTTCTCCAACAGCAAAATCCTTGAAAGGCTGCTTCAATCCTTCTCAACCGCAGAGCTGAGACAAAAACACGACCTCTCTCTCTCTCTCTCTCTCCCTCTCTCTCTCCCCCTCTCTCTCTCTCTCTCTCTCTCTCTCTCTCTCTCACACACACACACACACATCACACACACACACACACACACACACACACACACACACACACACACACACACACACACAACACACACACAATCAACCAGATTGTTCATAAAGCAGAAGGCAGCAAGAAAGGAATAAAGTGTAGGAAAGGAACTGCCTGCAGATGCTGGTTTTAAACTGAAGATAGACACCAAAAAGCTGGAGTTAACTCAACTGGACGGGCAGCATCTCTGGAGAGAACAATGAGTGTGCAGACACAAAACGCTGGAGTAACTCAGCGGGACACAGTATCTCTGGAGAGGAAGGCATAAGGTGACGTTTCAGGTCGAGACCCTTCTTCAGACCCTTTCCCGCTGAGTTACTCCAGCATTTTTTGGTGTTAAACCAGCAACTGCAGTTCCTTCCGACACAGTGCACATAGCGCGTTGGTTGACCCTGATCAACGCCCTCCTTCTTCAATATTCAGTGAAATTTTCCAGGGCTGCTGCCTGGCCCGCTGAGTTATTCATTGAAAGTCCAACTGAAGACACTAAAGCGAGACACAGAGTGCTGGAGTAACTCGGCAGAGTCTGGCAGCATCTCTGGAGAAGAAGGAATAGGTGACGCTTCGGGTCGAGAACCCTTCTTCAGACCCTGTTGGCCATGATCCGTGCACCATGTAACCGGAACGTGGCACATCATGAGGGTGAGGTCGGGAGAAAACATCATGTCAAGCAAGTAAAAGCCCGACAGTTTATAACAACTTGGTGTTTACATAGCTTCCGTCCTGTCATAAAACAACAACAAAAACGCCCTGTGGTGCCTCAACTAACCGAAGATCTGGTGAGGAGATATTAGAGCGTTTGGCCAAACGTTTGGCCGTGAATGTGGGACTGCCCCACTGTGCGACTTCACCCAAGAGCTTAAAATCTCTGTGTAGCATCTCTGTTCCTATCTTCAAATTCCCATTTTGAAAATAAATACAGTTTTAGGCTTAAACATTTCGCAGCAGGATCGCGATTCGTCGATTCGCACGCATTTTCAATCATCGATTCGGTGTAATTTTCACACCTGGTTGATGTAGTTTTTTTTTAAAGATACAGTACATTACAATTGCGAAATTTTTGTCGAAAGTTTTATTTTATTTCAAAGTGGGAATTGGAAGATAGGGACAGCGATGCTACAGTGATGGCTGCATCTGCGCTTCCTTTCTGTTGGGGGGAAGAGTCCTGGCCCGTGGCGGCTCCTGATAAGTGATATGTTCCCCCCTCGGGTGCTGCCTTGCCCGCTGAGTTCTTCCAGCACTCTGTGTTTTTTGTTTGGCTCTGAAGTTGAATGTGGACCCCCCTGGACGGGCAGGGGCTCTGGGGAGAGGGTCATCCAGCACAAGAACGGGTCAGCGGGCGATGGATAACAGGACAGCGGGCGGTGGAGCTTACTCCATTTGTCAGTGCAAGTAACCTCAATTGACCCCTTGATCACGCTGACACAGGAGTAAGCTCCACCGCCCGCTATGATGTTATCCATCACCCGCTGACCCACTCCGCTCTATGATTTTTGCTCTTGAGCTGGTCCCCTCCACTGTTTAGACGGAGAGCACTGCCAGTGGTGGGCGGGCCGGCAGAAGCCGCTGAGATGGCAGTCGGTTCCGCTGTCCGGTGATGGAGGCCACTCGTAGCCACGGGAACCGCTTCCCTCCCCGGCCACAATGCAGTAGCTCAACGCCCGGAGAAATCCCAATTTTAGAATCAGTGGAGATTTGGCCCGTTCTGGCAAGATGCCGTGTTGAAAAATCATCATGTTCTTTTTTGAAATCACCTTTTTTTACTCACCTTTTTTTTACTCTGTCCAGCTGCCGATGTGCCCACGGGTTAACACGATAGACTCACGAGACACTAAGATCAACGCACGGGCCCTATGTTATTACAACGAGTTAAAATGTTTCAATTTTTATCTTGAACAGTGAATTTGACTCGTGGAAAAAATCAAACATGTTTGATTTTTTTGACGAGTTAGCACGTTTCACAGGTACCTGCCGTTAGCGCCATGAGTGGACAAGTTGTTCGCGCGAGTTCCGACGTTGCCGCTACGTTCCTGGTACATGATCACCACGAGTGAAAACTCGGGGTCACTCGTGGGCCAACTTGCACCGTGAGGCAGGGGTTTAACATTTTAAAATCTCACTCTACCAGGGCTACATCCACATCAGCGGCGAGGGCCATGGAGGTGCCCATCGACCACATCCTCGCCACCGCGGGCTGGGCCAGTGAAGCAACCTTCCAGTGGTTCTACAATAAGCCGCTGGTTGCCCCCGCAACGTTCGCGGAAGCCATGCTGGGAGCCGCTCCGTGACTGATTTGTCCTCGAATTAGGGGTCTTTTGCTTTGTTATTATTTGTGTTAATAACTGTGCATTTTTCAGCCTGTTCAGTCTGGAATGCATTAACTACCTTCCTCCATCAGTATTGCGGCAGTGTGATAGCATGGACGATGTCCAGGGCGTGAAATCACAGAGCTTTGAAATCTTCACAAAGTCACTCACGTGACTCCGAATTAAAATAGTAAGATTAAACGAGAACTTACCAAGTTCGAAGGTTGATCTTTATTTTATGAGGAGTTGTGGTGAGGGATTTCGTGCCCTCCACTCCCACCCTCTATCATAAGGTCAACTGGTACGTTCTACATTCTTAATCTTACTATTTCCAGTCATGGTGCGATCTGTGATTCCACACCGCTGCTTTGAAGAATGTCGCGCATGCGTGCTGGCGGGGTCTTCACGAAATCCCTCACCGCAACTCCTCATAAAATAAAGATCAACCTTCGAACTTGGTAAGTTCTCGTTTAATCTTACTAATTTAGCTGCCAACTCTATTTTAGCTGACATGGTCTGTTAAACTTCACTCTCCCCCCCCCCCCCCCCCCCCCCCCCCGGAGTCAGCAGCCTACATTAGCGACCATCTAACTAGATGTTACTGAGTATGCAAACGATAATAATCGTTCAGTATAATAATTCTATCTCTAAGAACATGAGGTGATTATGTGTCAAACTAACTATCTGTGCCATAATGGAGTGAGTTATGTGTTTTATCAGACACCGAGCTAGTCACAGATGTCACTGTGAAAGCAAAGCCTGTCTTTATGGCCTTGCAGGAGTCCCCATGATTTTCTGGTCCCTTTTAATCAGCCCAAGCATGCAAAGTGATGTTTTAAACATCATTTCACCTCACATTAATCCCATACACCCAAAATCCCGTTACATTCAGCCCACAAGGTATCCCGTTACATTTGGCCCACTGGCTCAATACCAGCCGTCCATCATCTTGGCACTCCTCACGCGGCAGTGGGGAAGCACACAATTACAGAACATTATGCCCCCAACTTACGAACCCCACAAGACCACCAATTCCACCATGCGCTCTCCATGGCCTCATCTTGCAACTGTTGCCAACTTTATTGAAGACCTTAACCTGTTGCTGCATGTGGGCCACCAGGTCCATAATGTTTTCACCTTCACCCGGTATGTAAGTGCAGCGTTCTCTCCCTATAATGGTACAAGTCCCTCTTTCCACAGGTGGTTTGTTCAAGTTGTTTACTACTTACTTTAACATGTGCCCCCCCCCCCCCCACCAACTCCTTGAGCGTGTGGGAGGGAGTTGGTGTATGTATCTGCTCTTTCAGTAGACCATTCAGATGCTCCACCAGCCCTGCTGCTTGAGGGTAATACGGGATGTGGAGAGTCCACTGCACCCCACTATCAGCAGCCCACTGTTCTACTTTGTTACACGCAAAGTGGGACCTGTTGTCGGACTGAATCTCCCATGTGGTGCCATACACGGCCAGTATATGACTATCCTTCCCGTATAGCACATGGACCAGAGGAGGCATTAAAGGCTTGTTGGCACGAGCTGTTCCCAACATTGTGACCTCCCCTCTGTTGCCTAACAAGGCAGATGCCCCCTACCAGTAACCGTGTTAGGGCCATTGAAGGCGATGGTAGGGAAGCTAATGTAGTTGGGCTGGTACCATCCTGAAAGGGTTTTTAAGGGGTAGCGTGCCAAGGAGTCGGTGTTGGCAGACTGGAGTATTTTCGTCGGACAAGGGTAGGGTGGCCGCCACAAGCTCGGCCGGCTGACCCGAGCTGCTAGAGCCATCGGTAAATCAAGCATGTGGTTGTTCGTCGAAGAAGAGGTCAGAAAATGGGACCTCACAAGCAATGGGGACAGTAGGGGGTGGTTTGGGCTCGGGGGAGGGCCTGGTAACATGCAAGCACCTGTTGTTCAAAGGGCGAATATCTCGCGGCAGGATCAGGTAACATCTTGGTCCAGAAGCCGAGAGGCACTCGCTGTCCATCATGCTGTTGCCACAGACTCCACTCTGCTTTTTCAGCAGCAGCTGAAAACTGGAATGCAAAAGAGACATTCTCCCACAAAGGCAACAGGGTCGGCCTGTACCAGGACTGGATTAGGGGCATGGGGGGGGGGGTGTGAAAGTCTGTCGATGGGGGAAGGTAGGGACCCTGATCCGCTGCCTGACTTCTGGTGTCATTATCATACCAGCTGTCCCCATCCCAGTTATCAATGTCTCCCCCCTTATCATTAGTGAACGGGCTTTAATCAGGTCAACTTGCCAATCCGCACGCTTAGCCGTCTCTGCTTACTTGAGCCTGGCCAAGTCACAAGCAGTGTCCATCGCCCAGTTTTCAATCTCCACTGCTGCTTTCTGGGTGCGTGGAAACACAGCCTTTGGCCCAATCATTATATCCCATCCTGTTTGTGTTTTGCCCATATCCATCTAAACTATCCTATAAATTCCATTAACCATTCCTCAGCCCACATGCCTAATCAATCAAGATCCTGCTGCAAATTTTGACAACCATCTTCACTATCTAAAATACCACACTTTTGTGTCATCTGCAAATTGCTAATCACTCCATGTACGTTCTCATCCAAATCAGTGATGTAGATGACAAACAGCAATGAGCCAGCACCAAACCCTGAGGCACACCACTAGTCACAGGCTTCCAGTCTGAGAAGCAACCTTCTACCATCATCCTCTGCTTCCTTCCATGCTTTCCCCAGGCTTTTCCCTGCAGCCCTTCTTGAATAGAGGAACAGCATTTGCCTCCCTCCAGTCTTCTGGCACCTCACTTGTATTTAATGATGACCTATAAATCCCAGCTTGTGGTGGTGCATGCTGAGTTTTTACAACATTCTGACGCTCCCACAATATAATAATGACAGTGTGTGCATTCTGAGCTCCACAGTCTGAGGTAGAACATTCGGAAGATTCCCAACCCTCTGCATGAGGACATTTCTCTAAAGTCCTAAAAGTTGACAACACATTGATGCCACCCCAGTTCTAGACCCTTCAGACTGAGGAAAGCCTCTCATTATCCACCCTTCAGTCCCACTCTGGATGCGTCTCACTGAGATCACCTGCTTTTCTTTTAACCTGTAGGCTTATGTCCATATTCCATAATTTCAATTTAATTGACTTTTCTTTTGACTTTCATTCCAAAAATCCATCTGCAGACTACCGATTGAAAGTAAGAGAGAACTAAGGGGAGGATGAAGCCTCCAAATAGTCATGTGTCTGAACCAGGCAAAATTTGTCTCTGAATTCTGGACAATCATTGTAATGGACCCGGTCAAGCAGTGGCTCAGTGTGAGAAACTGGCACAGAACTGGAGTTGAGGTCAAAATATATCAGCTGTGATCATATTGAATTGCTGCGATGAGGTTCTACCTGTCACCAGGGTTGTCAAGGATGGGTTTGGCTCAGATGCCGTGGAATGTGCCAGTTAGCTGGACACAGCCGCACCATTGTGGAAAGGTTCTTCCAGTCCAACACCTTTGACAACACGTGCATAAGTCAGGGTTCAGCATGGAATACTGGAAGCTAAACCAACTGGGTGAAAGATGCTTTTTAGTCAGCTCGAACTTTGTGGACTCACAGCAGAGCGAGATGTCCATCAGGGAATGTTGCTGACTTGCCCGCTCCCGACCGCAGGAGTACACATTGAGGGACGCACTGAAGCTTGGTGCAGACAATGCCAAGGCTCTGTGGGGGAGGATCACCATCGAGGGTCCTTCCACTGCTGGACATTAGGGGGGGACAGGTGTGGTGGGGACCACGCCAGAGGCCACATGAGTGGCAAGAGTGCTGGATATAATGATATTTCTGTGAACACTACTGAATACGATGCTAGTGAATGTATGTATAGTCTCTGAGAATGTTGGAAGAATTTTTGCAGATTTTGAATGAAGTTTATGTTGATTAAAAAAAAGATTTAGATGAAGGGAAATTTCCTCGTTTAGAGAGTTGGGGTTCTTGTGAATGTCCTACCTCAGAGGACCACGGAGCTCAGAATGCACAGACTGTCATTATATTGTGGGAGCATCTCGACGTGGATACGTTTTTCCCATTGAGGGTAGGGAAGATTCAAACAAGAGGGCATGACATGAGAATTAAGGGACAGAGGTTTCGGGGTAATGTGAGGGGGAACTTCTTTACTCAGACGTTGGTGGCTGTGTGGAATGAGCTTCCAGCAGAAGTGGTGGAGGCAGAATCGATTTTAACATTTAAGAGTAAAGTGGATAGGTATATGGACGTGAAGGGAATGGAGGGGTATGGTCTGAGTGCAGGTAAATGGGACTAGGGGAAAACAAATGGTCGGCACGGACTGGAAGGGCTGAGAGGGCCTGTTTCCGTGCTGTAATTGTTATATGGTTATATGGTTATATCTCAGTAAATGAAGCTGTCAGAATGTTCTAAAAACCCAACCCTTCAGTGAAGTTCCTTTGGATGGAACTTGCTGTTCATCGCTGCTCTAACCGCTGTGTGACTCTAAACTCTCACTAATATGTCCCCTTATTAAATGACCTCTGAAGTCACCAGGAAACTCACAGGAATATCTCAAAATTTTGTACCTGCACATCTCCGAGTACCAGGTATTGGCAACAAATCCCAGTTTTATCATCCATACTCATATCACTATATGGAAATAACCACAGCTCAGGTGCTAGAGAGAAAAACATTACCTCTGTTCTCAGATGTGAGTTACACTGAAGCAGGATATGCAAATCCCCTGGACTTCAGCAATCTGAGATCTATCTTGGTTTTGTTAAACCAGTTTAGCTTCTGAAGAGTGCTATTGTTTTCATGTAATTTCTAAAATTGAACAGTGTTGTAAAGATAGCTGAAGCAAATACAGCTTGGAAAAAAATACTTTCAACTAATTTCCGTCACCTCCACTTCCATGGGTCTCTCTCCCTCTCTCCTGCCCTCCACCCAACATTCTCTATAATCAAAAACTTGTTAAGTCACTACCGTTTTTTAGTTCCAATTAATATTTACTCCAGTGTGAACTCTGTCTTCCTCCCCTTGGTTATGCTGTGTGCCCTGCTTTGTATTTCCAAAATGTTAATTCTGTATTTCCAGCATCTGCAATATTTTCCTTCCAGCACGGCACCAACATTGCTCGATTTTCTGAACAACCTCTCCAGGAGCAAAGACAAGCTGCTGGAGAACCCAGGAGGTCAGACAGCCTCTGTGGGGGCAAAGGAATAAACAATGTCTGAAGGCGGATCTCGACCCAATACGTCATCCATTCCTTCTCGCCAGAAATGCTGCCTGTCCCACTGAGTTACTCCAGCATTTTGTTTCTACCTTCGAATTAAACCAGCATCTGAGTTGTTTCCTGCACATTCAATGTCTCGGGTTTCACCTCAATCAGGTTCACTCTCAGGGAAAACAAGCCAGACTATGCAGTCTCCTCATATCTGTAATGCTCTGACCCAGGCAACGTCCTGGTGAATCGTCTCTGTTCCCTCTCGCCTTTCCTACAGTGTGATGACCAAAACCAGTGCATGGTGCTCCAGCTGTGGTCTAACTGATGTTTTCTGCAGCTGTACTGTAAAGCTACACGGGGCCTCAGTACCTCGGTTGTGGGGTGTAAAAATCATGGATATTTAGTAACGCAGCTTGTTTGGGAACAGAGAGGTACAGACTCTTTAGGGTACGTGATGAGTGACTAGTGCAGGACCATAATGCCAAGGTGAACATAAATATCAACTATGATCTTATTGAATGCTGAGCAGGTTTCAGGGACTACATGGACCACTCATGCTTCTTTTGTATCTGCTTATATTGGACAGGATAGAGATCAGGAGTGGGACGGAATACTCTCCACTTTTCCGGATGAGTGACACGCCAACATTACTTTGGAAATCCGGCAGAAACAAACACACATCAGCCCACTGAGACGGACCCATCATTACCCCAAGCATTCACCCACTCCATTGTGGCTGTTCTCATGCCATCTACACTGTACTGCAGGACTCTGCCACAGAGATAAGTACAGGGTCAGCAGTTGATTGTCATAGATATTAACAATTTGGATGAGTCCAGGTGGCACGATGAGTAGTTTAGTGAATGACACCAAGATTGGTGTTGTGGTAGACAGTTTAGAAGGTTGCCTCAGGATAGAACAGTATCTAGATCAGATGGGAAAGTGTGTGGAGTAACGGCAGCTGAAACTTAACTTGGACAAGTGTGCAGTGTTGCATTTTGTTCCGTTAAACCAGGGTAGGACTTACACAGTAAATGGTTGGGCTCTGGAGAGTACTGTAGAACATAGAATACAAGAGGCACATTTACACAGGTCCCTGAAGGTGGTGACTCAGATGGACAGGGTGATGAAGAACACGGATGGCATGCTGGCCTTCATCACTTGGGTGTTGACTGCAAGAGTTAAAATGCCATAACTTGCAGGTACAGCAGGCATTGAAGAAAGTGAATGGCATGATGGCCTTCACAACAAGAGGAGTTGAGCATTAGAGCAAAGAGGTCCTTCTTCAGTTGTAAATTTTTTATCAATGGACATGAAATTTTTAGGCGTAACCATTGATCAAAATTTAACTTGGAAAGCACATATCAATATTGTCTGTAGAAGATCAATGAAAATGCTTGGTATTCTGAGAAAGGTTTGTGCATTTATTCACCCATCTTCCCATCTAACAATATATTACAGTTTGATTTTTCCTTATTTCAATTATTGTAATATTGTAATATCCTTCCTATCTTTCTAAGCTACTCATCATACAGAAGACATTTATGAGATTAATTTCTCATTCAAATTCACAAGAACCTTCTGCCCCTCTCTTCAAGAAGTACTCAATTTTGTCTGTAGATAAACTGAATGCATTCCAAATATGTATTTTTATTTTCAAATATCTTAAATGTAAACATGATTTGCCTGTTTCTCTTCATGATCTTTTCACCGTTTCTTCTAATATTCACCATTACCCAACCAGAAGAAGAAATGATCGTCATCTTCCGTTTTGTCGAACATCCAAACACCAACATTGCGTTACTTTTAAAGGTCCTAAATTTTGGAATACCCTGCCTCTGTCATTAAAGTCTCACACCTCCTTAGCCACCTTTAAGATTGAGCTTAAAAAGTTTCTCATCATGTCCTGAGTTCTGACCTCCAGATTTTTGTTGACTCTTATCTCATACTATACCTTATTATTTTATTTACTTTCATATTTTTAATTTCATATTTTTAATTATCATTCTTAAACTGTATTATTGTTTATTATTGTCTTTTTTATTTCTCCTACCCCCTGATTTGCCATTAACGCTCATTTTCAGATGGGAGCGGACTTTGTATAAGCCCTCTGGGCTTCCCTTCCCTCCCAGCACTGTATGGTATTATAAATTGATCGTTTGTCTTCTTTTAAATCATGGTGCAAATAAATAAACAAACAAACAAACAAAGTTGTATGGGGCCCTAGTGGGACCACACCTGGAGTATTGTGTGCAGTTTTGGTCTCTAAATATGAGGAAGGACATTCTTGCTATTGAGGGAGTACAGCGTAGGTTCACAAGATTAATTCCCTGGAAGGCGGGACTGTCATTTGTTGATAGAATGGAGCGGCTGGACTTGTATACCCTGGAAATTAGAAGGATGAGAGGGGATCTTATTGAGACATATGTTTATTAAGGGTTTGGACACGCTAGAGGCAGGAAACATGTTCCCAATGTTGGGGGAGTCCAGAACCAGGGGCCACAGTTTAAGAATAAGGGGTAAGCCATTTAGAATGGAGATGAGGAAATACATTTTCACACAGAGAGTTGTGAGTCTGATTGTGGATGATCAGCCATGATCACATTGAACGGTGGTGCTTGTTCGAAGGGCCAAATGGTCTACTCCTGCAACTATTTTCTATTGTCTATTGCACCAAAGGTCATACATTTAAGGCAAGAAGGGAAATAAATTAAAAGGAATCTGAGAGGCAATCATTTGACACAGAGGGTGGGTGGTCTATGGAACGAGCTGCCCGAGAAAGTGGAAGAGGTATTACAATTATAATAGTTAAAAGATATTTGAACAGATACTTGGACAGAAAAGAGTCCTCAGATATCCCTCAGGTATGGCCAAATAGAGGCAAACATATTTTCGTCTTTGAGCAGCATGGACTAGTTGGGCCGAATGGCTTGTTTCTGTGTTGTGTGTCTCTGCAACTCTCAGACCAATTCTCAGATCTCAGACCAATGAGATCTCCTGAGGAGACTATTTCACTCTCCTCTCTCCACCCTGCTTCCTCCAGTCACAATCATCCATGGGAGCAACTAGTTTAGTTTGTTATTATTGTCACATGTACTGAGATACAGTATAAACATTTTTCGTTGCCGGCTATCCGGTCAGCAAAAACACTACACTGTAAACCCTCAGTTTTACAGACCTCTTTATATCCGTTTTCGGTAATTGCGGACAGACATACCAAACTTCACCGTGCCTGACGACACCGGCCTCCGCTCGATCCTTGGCTGTGCCTGCTGACACCAACACCAGCCCACACACCTTCTCGAGCAGCACCTAGTGCCGCAGCCACCACCGCCTGTATTGCTGTATTGAGGCATTGGAGATTTGTCACTTAGGGGTAGGGAAGTATTTGCTTTAATATTTCAGATGAAAAAAAGCACCTCTGTCTGTGCAGGTCTTGCTCAGCCTAAATGTTATTGTTGGGACTAGGGG
This sequence comes from Okamejei kenojei, assembly GCA_035221665.1. NCBI lineage: Eukaryota > Metazoa > Chordata > Chondrichthyes > Rajiformes > Rajidae > Okamejei > Okamejei kenojei. The sequence goes on along the minus strand of CM069151.1, from coordinate 34,541,351 downwards.
GCGCCGTCCAGTTGGTATGGCTGCCCAGCCTGCAGCTGTCTGTCTTTTAACTTCTTTCTTTTATTTTAGTGAGTTTTAGTGTTTTGTTTGGAGTCTATTCTTTTTTATATGGGGGGTGGGGGGAAGGGGGAAACTGCTTTTCCTGGTCCCTACCTGGTCGGAGAGGCAGCTTTTCTCCGGGCTGCAATTTCGACCCATCCTTGCGGCCTATCAGCGGGCCTGGAGCGGCATTTCCTGGAGGGACCGCCCAGAACCTTGGCTTCGGAGGCGGCACAGCGCTGGAGCACCATCGTGGAGCGTTGCGGGCGATGCCTTGCCTGGGTCGCCGCGCTGGAGCTGCGGAATGCTGAGACCGCAGGAGAACATCACGGAGCTGCGGGACTGTGGGGCGGCCAGCTGCTAGACGGCAGCGCTGAACTTTTTACATCAGGAGCCTGGGATCTCTCGGCGAGATCGCCAAGGGTGGAGCTCCATCCGGCGCGGCCTTGTCGGCTCGGAAGCCACGGACTCTGGTAAGGAAGCGGCCGTTCCAGGTGTCCCAAGCCGCTGAGAGGGTCTACCGACGCCCGAGCACCATCACCCGGCATGAAGGCCTAAAACATCGGGCCGCCGTAGCGCCGACTGCGGAGGCCTCAATAGGCCCGACTATGGGTGGACAAGGGGATGGGACTGGACTTTGTGCCTTCCCCCGCATTGGGAACCGTTGTGGGGGGATGTTTTTATGTTTATTGTTAATTCTTTAGTGTTGTGTCTCATCTTTATCTGTGTGCTGCATGGCAAGACAAATTTCACTACACCAACTGGTGTACGTGACAATAAATGTCCTTTGCCCTTTGTCCTTTGTCCTTTGGGTCCCTACACGTGAAGTGCCATATATTACCTTCCGATATAGCGGACCATCAGCTATAACGGACACCATTACCCACGTGGTCCGATAATATACATGATTACTATCAAGCTGTCCTTAGTGTACAGATACAGGATAAAGGGTATAACATTTAAGGCAAGATAAAGTCCAGTAATGTCCAATTAAAGATAGTTTGAAGTTCTCCAATAAGGTAGATGGGAGCTCAGGACTGCTCTCCAACTGGTGTGAGAACAGTTCAGTTAGAAACATAGAAACATAAGACTGTGGGCCCTGGTTCTGGACTCACCCAAAATTGGGAACATTTTTCCTGCATCTAGCTTGTCCAGTCCTTTTATAATTTTATATGTTTCTATAAGATTCCCCCGCATCCTTCTAAACTCCAGTGAATACAAGCCTAGTCTTTTCAATCTTTCCTCATATGACAGTCCCGCCATCCCAGGGATCAATCTCGTGAACCTATGCTGCACTGCCTCAATCACAAGGATGTCCTTCCTCAACTCCAGATGTGGTCTCACCAGAGCCCTATACAACTGCAGAAGAACCTCTTTAATCCTGTACTGAAATCCTCTTGTTATGAAGGCCAATATTCCATTAGTTTTCTTCACTGCCTGCTGTACCTGCATGCCAACTTTCAGTGACCGGTGTACAAGGACACCCAGGTCTCGCTGTACCTCCCCCTTACCTAACCTAACCCCCTTGAAATAATAATCTACCCCCTTGTTTTTGCCACCAAAGTTCAAACCTCACATTTATCAATATTATACTGCATCTGCCACGCATCTGCCCACTCACTCAACCTGTCCAGGTCACCCTGCAAACTCCTAACATCCTCTTCACAGTTCACATGGCCATCCAGCTTTGTGTCATCCGCAAACTTGCTAGTGTTGCTCCTAATTCCCTCTTCCAAGTCGTTAATATATATGGTAAACAGTTGCGGCCCCAACACTGAGCCTTGCGGCACTCCACTCGCCACTGCCTGCCATTCTGAAAAGGACCTGTTCACTCCTACTCTTTGCTTCCGGTCTGCCAACCAATTTTCTATCTATGTCAACACCCTACCCCCAATACCATGTGCTCTAATTTTAGTCACCAGTCTCCCGTGCGGGACCTTATCAAAGGCTTTCTGAAAATCTAGATACACTACACCACTGGCACCCCTTCATCCATTTTACTTGTCACATCCTCAAAAATTTCCTTTCATAAATCCATGTTGACTTGGACTAACCCTTTTACTGCTATCCAAATGCTCCATTATTATCACTTTAGTAATTGACTCCAGCATCTTTCCCACCACCGAAGTCAGGCTATCTGGTCTGTAATTCTCCGTTTTCGCTCTCTCGCTCCTTTCTTGAAAAGTGTGATAACATTAGCTATCTTCCAATCCACAGGAAAAGATCCTGAATCTATTGAACATTGGAAAATGATCACCAATGCGTCCACTATTTCTAGAGCCACCTCCCTGAGGACACCAAATTAATGCAAGTGGTAGCGAGAGATGAGGCAAGTTGGCAAGATGGTGGCATGTTGTTGAAGGTACAGGCCAAAGTGAAATTCTCTCTGAAGAGTGTTATTTCACATATTTATGCAATGGAACAGTATTTTAAAGACTGCAAAAAATACATGAGTAAAATTTATCTTAATCTATTGTTAGCTCATGCATTAAAGCACAGCGGTCAGTGAAGTCAAAAGCAATGGCGAAGAATGTGCTGGAACAGAATTGTGTTTACCACTGGCAGGGTGTGAAAGCCAGAGCACTAACTGACACAGTGATGTTGACGGACAGCCTGGGTCAGAACAAGTACATTAAATCGATCACAATCTGGCTCTCAATGTCAATAAGACCAAGGAACTGATTGGGGACTTTGGAAGAAGGATGAGGACCCACTAACCTGTCTACATTGACGGGATGATTGTGGAGAGGGTCAAAAGCTTCACATTTCTGGGCGTGCATATTTCTGAAGATCTTTCCTGGACCCACCACACTGATGCAATTATAAAGAAAGCACATCAACATCTCTAGTTTCTGAGAAGATTGCGGAGATTCGGTATGTCACAGAGGATTCTCTTGAACGTCTACAGGTGTACAGTAGAGAGCGTACTGACTGGTTGCACCACTGCCTAGTTTGGCAACTTAAATGCTGAGTAAAGAAGTCTGTAAAAAGTGGTGAACTCTGCCCAGTCTATCATGGTTTGTGACCTTCCCACCATCGAAGGAATTTCCAGGAGTCGCTGCCTCAAAAAGGCAACCAGCATCATCAGAGACCCGAACCACCCTGGCCACACTCTCATTTCACTCCTGCCACCGGATGAAAATGTAGGAGCCTGCAAACTGTAACGTGCAGGTTCAGAAACAGCATCATCCCTACACCCATTAGGCTATTTAACGCCACAATCACCAAATAAGCTCTGATCTACATAGATTTGTGGGCATTTTTTGGAATCTCTTACTTTGCTGGAGATTCGCAATTTTTTTTCCGGTTCATATCCCCGATTGCACTGCGGCCTAACATCATGGAGCTGGCGGCCTTGCTCGATACTGACTTTGAGCCCCACCGCGGGGCCGTGAACTTCCTATCGGAGTCTGCGATCCCTTGTCTGGGATTGACGCTCCTGCCGCGGCCTGCGGTTTCAACATCGAGGAGCTCGCAGTCTCGGTTAGATGTCGGGAAGCTCCAAGCCACACGAGGTTCAACCAGCCCCAACAAGGGGCCCAATCGCCTGGCGCGGGGGAGCTGAGATCCCCCTGATGCGGGAGCTTGATCGCCCCAATGCGGAGGGTTCAACTGCCGGCTGCGGGAGCCAAGATCACAACGACAACAGAAGGTTCGGGTGCCCCGACCGCGGGAGAACAAAGAAGGGAAGAAGATTGAACTTTTTTTGCCTTCGATCACAGTGAGGAATGTGGGGGAGTCGCTGTGGTGGATGTTCCTGTTAAAAATGTATTTGGGTGTATTGTTGCTCTTTATTGGTATGACTGTATGGCAAATCAAATTCCTCGTATGTTGCAAAACATACTTGGCTTACAAATTACTATTATGATTATTATGATTATGATATATATGCATAAAGAGTGATACAGAGTGGTAACAGGCCCTTTGGCCGAACATGGCCACACCGGCCAACATGCCCCTGCTGCACTAGTCTCACCTGTCTGTGTTTGGCCCATGTCCCTCCACAACTGTCCTACCCATGTACCTGTCTAACTTTTTTTCTTAAATGTCAACATAGTCCCTGCCTCAACTATAGGGGCTGTCCAACTGCGGCGACCTAATCTGCGAGTTTAAACAAGTTTGCCCTCAACCCAAACTCGCAGCATGGCCGACACGTGGTCCTAGGAGATCCTATGAGGTCACTGGAACTCTCCTTCATGCTTGAGGGAAGTTCCCGAATACTCGCGGGCTCAGCTAGGTCGCAGAAATTTTTTTTACATGTTGAAAAATTTTTCACGTTAAATTTGGTCGGCATGGTTCTTTTAAACTCATAGTGCAGAGGAGTGGGGTCGCTATTTTGTTACATGCAGTCGAGGGCTGCTGTAGGCAATCTCTTTGGCCCAACTTGCCCACACCGAACATTATATCCCATTCTGTTTGTGTTTGGCCCATATCCATCTAAACCTATCCTATAAGTTCCATCAATCATTCCTCAGCCCACGTGCCTAATCGATCAAGATCCTGCTGCAAATTTTGACAACCTCCTTCACTATCTAAAATACCACACTTTTGTGTCATCTGCAAATTGTTAATCACTCCATGTACGTTCTCATCCAAATCAGTGATATAGATGACAAACAGCAATGAGCCAGCACCAAACCCTGAGGCACACCACTAGTCACAGGCTTCCAGTCTGAGAAGCAACCTTCTACCATCATCCTCTTCTTCCTTCCATGCTTTCCCCAGGCTTTTCTCTGCAGCCCTTCTTGAATAGAGGAACAGCATTTGCCTCCCTCCAGTCTTCTGGCACCTCACTTGTATTTAATGACGACCTATAAATCCCAGCTTGTGGTGGTGCATGCTGAGTTTTTACAACATTCTGACGCTCCCACAATATAATAATGACAGTGTGTGCATTCTGAGCTCCACAGTCTGAGGTAGAACATTCAGAAGATTCCCAACGCTCTGCAAGAGGAAATTTCTGTTCTCTAAGGTCCTAAAAGTTGACAACACATTGACGCCACCCCAGTTCTAGACCCTTCAGACTGAGGAAAGCCTCTCATTATCCACCCTTCAGTCCGACTGAATGTGTTCTCACTGAGATCACCTGCTTTTCTTTTAACCTGTAGGCTTATGTCCATTTTCCATAATTTCTATTTAATTGACTCTTCTTTCATTCGAAAAATCCATCTGCAGACTACCGACTGAAAGAAAGAGAGAACGAAGGGGAGGATGAAGCCTCCAAATAGTCATGTGTCTGAACCAGGCAACATTTGTCTCTGATTTCTGGACAATCAGTGTAATGGACCCGGTCAGTGCAATGGCTCAGTGTGGGGAACTGGCACAGACCTGGAGTTGAGGACAAAATATATCAGCCATGATCATATCGAAGTGCTGCGATGAGGTTCTACCTGTCACCAGGGTTGTCAAGGATGGGCCTGGCTCAGATGCCGTGGAATGTGCCAGTTAGCTGGACACAGCCGCACCATTGTGGAAAGGTTCTTCCAGACCAACACCTTTGACCACACATCCATCAGACAGGGTTCAGCATGGAACATCCAGCAGGCACTGCAGGGAAAGTACGCGATAGATCCTGTGGCTTGGTTCCCTGAGCAGACTGCCCTGCTTGTCTGACGAGAAGCCTTATAGCCAGAACTCACCAACAAGCACCTAGACCTTGCTTGGCTGCTGGTGAGAGGGGCCCTCCCAGTCAGTTCCTTCCTACACCATTGGGATCCTACTTGCATGCTGTCCTTGGGACGGCTACTATGGAGCAGAGACAGTTTCTCTCCTCTTCACAGAGCGTGGATTTGCGAAGAGATTCTGCAGAAGAATTCAAGGATCCTTGTCACAGTTTATCCCGAACAGCTCTGTAACATAGGACTCTCTGATTTACGGACTGTTCCCAGGGACACATTTGGAGTCAAGCGCTACCGGAAGCTAAACCAACTGGGTGAAAGATGCTCTTTAGTCGGCTGAAACTTTATTGACTCACAGCAGAGCGAGATGTCCATCAGGGAATGTTGCTTACTGGCCTGCTCCCGACTGCAGGAGTACACATTGAGGGACGCACTGAAGCTTGGTGCAGATAATACCAAGGCTCTGTGGGGGAGGATCACCATCGAGGGTCCTTCCTTCCACTGCTGGACATTAGGGGGGGATAGGTGTGGTGGGGACCACCCCAGGGGCCACATGAGTGGCAAGAGTGCTGGATATAATGATATTTCTGTGAACACTACTGAATACGATGCTAGTGAATGTATGTATAGTCTCTTAGAATGTTGGAAGAATTTTTGCAGATTTTGAATGAATTAAAAAAAAGATTTAGATGAAGGGAAATTTCCTTGTTTAGAGAGTTGGGGTTCTTGTGAATGTCCTACCTCAGAGGACTGTGGAGCTCAGAATGCACAGACTGTCATTATTATATTGTGGGAGCATTTCAGTAAATGAAGCTGTCAGAATGTTGTAAAAGCCCAACTCTTCAGTGAAGTTCCTTTGGATGGAACTTGCTGGTCATCGCTGCTCTAACCACTGTGTAACTCTAAACTCTCACTAATATGTCCCCTTATTAAATGACCTCTGAAGTCACCAGGAAGCTCACAGGAATATCTCAAAATTTTGTACCTGCACATCTCCGAGCACCAGGTTTTGGCATCAAATCCCAGTTTTATCACCCATACTCATATCACTATATGGAAATAACCACAGCTCAGGTGCTAGAGGGAAAAACATCACCTCTGTTCTCAGATGTGAGTTACACTGAAGCAGGATATGCAAATCCCCTGGACTTCAGCAATCTGAGATCTATCTTGGTTTTGTTAAACCAGTTTAGCTTCTGAAGAGTGCTGTTGTTTTCATGTAATTTCTAAAATTGAACAGTGTTGTAAAGATAGCTGAAGCAAATACAGCTTGGAAAAAAATACTTTCAACTAATTTCCGTCACCTCCACTTCCATGGGTCTCTCCTGCCCTCCACCCAACATTCTCTATAATCAAAAACTTGTTGAGTCACTACCGTTTTTTAGTTCCAATGAACTCTGTCTTCCTCCCTGGTTATGCTGTGTGCCCTGCTTTGTATTTCCAAAATGTTAATTCTGTATTTTCAGCATCTGCATTATTTTCCTTCCAGCACAGCACCAACATTGCTCGATTTTCTGAACAACCTCTCCAGGAGCAAAGACAAGCTGCTGGAGAACCCAGGAGGTCAGACAGCCTCTGTGGGGGTAAAGTTATAGACAATGGCTGAAGAAGGTTCTCAACCCAAAACGTCACCCATTCCTTCTCTCCAGAGATGCTGCCTGTTCCACTGAGTTACTGCAGCATTTTGTTTCTACCTTTGAATTAAACCAGCATCTGAGTTGTTTCCTGCACATTCAATGTCTCGGGTTTCACCTCAATCAGGTTCATTCTCAGGGAAAACAAGCCAGACTATGCAGTCTCCTCATATCTGTAATGCTCTGACCCAGGCAACGTCCTGGTGAATCGTCTCTGTTCCTTCTCGCCTTTTCTACAGTGTGATGACCAAAACCAGTGCATGGTGCTCCAGCTGTGGTCTAACTGATGGAGCACCAACTACACGGGGCCTCAGTACCTCGGTTGTGGGGTGTAAATTCCATTTGCTCACCCTCTCGGTTCCTTCACTTTGTGAAGATCAAAGTGGACTGATTGGCTGCTGATAGCTGATTGGATTGGTCCCGCCTTTGGAGAACAGGACTAACCTGGGCCATTCTCCACATTGTGGGTGAGTGCCTGTCTAGTCCCTGAACTGGAACCAATTGGTCCGAGGTGCAGCTGCTTCTAAGCTCAGGTATTCAGGACCACGGCTGAAATGTCATCTGGTCCTGTAGCCTTTGCCGTATCCAGTGTTCTCAGCCAATTCTCCATCCTTCCTGGTAAAGACCAACCAATCCGTCTGCTCCCAAACAAAGTGTCAGCAGGATTCGTCCATATTCCTCACAGAAAGGAAATGGCCGTGGCCATTGGAAGTCCAACATCCCAGCCCCAGGACCTCACTGTAGGAGCTGCTCAGGACAGTGACCTGAACACGGACACCTGCTCCATCAATGACCTTCCTCGCACCAGGCACCAAGAAGAACAATAGACGACCTTGGGATGATAAACACCAAGTAGCGTTTGCTCCAGACAAGTAGCAGACTTTGACCATTTCCATCCTGTTACCCACAACTTCTCATTCACTGGCATTGCTAATGCTGTTTCCCTCATCGTCAACATCTTGGGGTCAAAATGACCAGACAGACAACTGCATCAGCGACATAAATACAATAGCAACAAAGGCAATCACAAGCTGGGTACCTTGAGGCTACTGACTCAACTTGCAACACCCAACGTCTTTCTATCATCTCAATGGTACAAGATGCAGAGGTGGGACAGATCTGATCTCCAGCCTAAGGAAGGATATTCTTGTGTTCATGAGAACACAGTGAAGGTTCACTATTGATTCCTGAGGTGGCGGTTTTGTAATTTGAGGAGAGATTCTACAGATTTGACAATTACCCTTTGGGTTTGAGGAAAGGGATCTGATCTCATTATAAAAACAATACGTTAATGGTGCTTGCAAGGGTAGAGGTGAATCTGTATTTCTACCCCTGCCTGGGGACTTAAAATCAGGAGTCACTATCTTAAAATGAGCAGTCACCAGTCAGGACAGTACTGAGAGGTTTCTTCACCCAGGAAGTGAATCTTTACCATTTTCATCCCATGGATATTTAGTAACTCAGCTTGTTTGGGAACAGAGAGCTACAGAGTCTTTAGTGTTACGTGATGAGTGACTAGTGCAGGAACATAATGCCAAGGTGAATATAAATAACAACTATGATCTTATTGAATGCTGAGCAGGTTTCAGGAACTACATGGACCACTCATGATTCTTTTGTATCTGCTTATATTGGACAGGATAGAGATCAGGAGTGGGATGGAATACCCTCCACTTTTCTGGATGAGTGACACGCCAACATTACTTTGGAAACCCGGCAGATACAAACACACATCAGCCCACTGAGACGGACCCATCATTACCCCAAGCATTCACCTACTCCATCCTGGCTGTTCTCGTGCCAGGATGGCATGTTTGCCTTCACTACTTGTGTGTTGACTATAAGAGTTTAAATGACATAACTTGCAGGTGCAGCAGGCAGTGAAGAAAGCGAATGGCATGATGGCCTTCACAACAAGAGGAGTTGAGTATAAGAGCAAAGAGGTCCTTCTGCAGTTGTATAGGGCCCTAGTGAGACCACACATGGAGTATTGTGTGCAGTTTTGGTCTCTAAATACGAGGAAGGACATTCTTGCTATTGAGGGAGCACAGCGTAGGTTCACAAGGTTAATTCCCTGGAAGGCGGGACTGTCATATGTTGATAGAATGGAGCGACTGGACTTAAAATTATACCCTGAAAATTAGAAGGATGAGAGAGGATCTTATGGAGGCATAGAAGATTATTAAGATTTTGGACATGAGAGACGCAGGAAACATGTTCCCGATGTTGGGGGAGTTCAGAACCAGGGGCCACAGTTTAAGAATAAGGGGTAAGCCATTTAGAATGGAGATGAGGAAATAAATTTTCACACAGAGAGTTGTGAGTCTGATTGTGGATGATCAGCCATGATCACATTGAACGGTGGTGATGGCTCGACGGGCCCAATGGTCTACGCCTGCACCTATTTTCTATTGTCTATTGTAACTGGCTCCAAAGATCATATATTTAAGGCAAGAAGGGAAAGAAATTAAAAGGAACCTGAAAGGCAATCATTTGACACAGAGGGTGGGTGGTATATGGAACGAGCTGCCCGAGAAAGTGGAAGAGATATTACAATTATAATAGTTAAAAGATATTTGAACAGATACTTGGACAGAAAATAGTCCTCGGATATGGCCAAATAGAGGCAAACATATTTGCTCAGGTGGGTACTTTGGGCAGCATAGACAAGTTGGGCCGAAGGGCTTGTATCTGTGTTGTGTGTTTCTGCAACTCACAGACCAACTCTCAGACCTCAGACCACTGAGATCTCCTGAGGAGACTCGTTCACCTCTCTCCAACCTGCTTCCTCCAGTCACAAATATCCATGGGAGCATTTAATTTAGTTTATTATTATTGTCACATGTACTGAGATACTGTAGCAGCCTGGATGAGGTCAGGAAAAGTCCAGACACCGGGCAGGTTTAAACAGTAGTCTTTTAATCCCTACAGCAAGAGCACACCACACACACTAACAGCACACACACAGGGTGGTCTGGAAACCCCGTGGCAGACCAACGCCCCTGTCCCTCAATCGACAAGGGGGATGATCCAAGGAGTGGCCTACCTGGGACCGCCACAGGACCCCCCCCCCCCCCAAGTACCCGAGGCACGAAACGGACAGGAGGGCGTGCACGGCGGCCAGCCCAGGTGCACACCATGACCGGCACAGGAACAGCCAACGGACCAACAAGTGCAGGGGACGGAGTAGCCAGGGAAGGAGGTACCCTAGATGGATGGCGCCCTCGCTTATGGGGCCGCGCTACCAGCACCGGCTGGTCAATATCTATATGTGCTGGCTTCAGGCGCGCAACTGAAAGAGTCTCATGCTGACCCCCCATGTCCAGGACGAAAGTGGATGAGCCATGTTCCAGGACCCAGAAGGGACCCTCGTACGGCCGCTGGAGAGGTGTCCGATGAGCATCCCTGCGCAGGAAGACGAACTGGCAGTCCTCCAGAGCAGAGGCAATGTGCGGACGGAAGGACCCATGACGAGACTTGCCCACCGTCTCCCGAAGACGCTGCAGAGCGTCCGAAGGCTGCTCCAACTGGTCCAATGCCGGCGGAATGAACTCCCCGGGCAACGTCAATGGAGAGCCATACACCAACTCGGCGGAGGAGGAGGCCAAGTCCTCTTTCGGTGCAGTGCGGATCCCCAGCAAAACCCACGGCAGAGCGTCCACCCAATCCGGATCATTGAGCCGTGCCTTCAGGGCATCCATGAGTTGACGGTGAAACCGCTCTACCAGGCCGTTCGCCTGCGGATGATATGCCGTTGTGGTGTAGACGTACCCTCAGCAGGCGTGCCATGGCCGACCACAGATCAGACATGAACTGAGGCCCCCAGTCGGAAGTTATGTCCAGTGGCGCCCCGAACCGGGAAACCCAGTGTGCCACCAAGGCTCGAGCACAAGTGGCCGTTGAAGAATCTGGTGGCGGAATGCCTTCAGGCCACCTCGTAAATGGTCGACAACGGTGAGTAGATAGGTCAAGCCCCGGGACGGGGGCAGCGGACCCACAATGTCCACGTGAATGTGGTCGAACCGCTGCCGAGGGATGGTGAACTCCTGCAACGGCGCGCGCACATGTCGCTGCACCTTGGTGGTCTGGCACGGGATGCAAGTGAGCGCCCAATGTCCAACCTCCTTCTGCAGCCCATGCTACATGAAGCGGGAGGCTACCAGAGCTGTTGTCGCCCTGATGGAGGGATGTGCAAGCCCATGGAGCACCTTAAACACCCTGCGCCATGAGTCGATGTGTCGATGGGTCGAGGAACTCTAGTGGAGACTGCGCACAGCAGTGTTGCACCCCCAGGACCACATACAACGTCCTCCAACTGCAGGCCCGAAACTGCCGTACGATAGGCGGCCATCTTCTCGTCGACCAGCTGAGCGGCTGCCAGGGCGGAATAATTTATCCCCTCAGCGACTTGGAGAACCGCGTGGACTGCAGGTCGCGATAAGGTGTCGGTCACCCTGTTGATTTTGCCCTCAACGAAACGGATGGAGGTGGTGTATTCAGACACATACACCAACTGCCTCTGCTGCTGGGCAGAACATGGGTCTGAAACCTTGGCGAACGTGAAGGTTAGCAGCTTGTGATCCGTAAATGCCGTGAACGGCCTCCCCTCCAGGAAGTAGCGGTGATGGCGTACGGTGAGATACAGGGCCAGGAGCTCGTGGTCGAAAGTGCTGTAACGGCGTTGAGCACCACTGAGATGCCTGCTGAAGAAGGCGAGTGGCCGCCAGCATCCGTCAACGAGCTGCTCCAACACTGCTCCAACCGCAACCTCAGAAGCGTCCACCGTCAGAGCGGTCAGGGCATCGTCTAATGGGTAGACGAGCATCGTGGCCCTCTCGAATGTCGCTGCTGCTTCGTCGGACCACTCAACCTCCCCGCGATGACCAGCAATCAGGTGGAAAAGCGGACGCATGACTGCGGCCGCTGCCGCAGGAAGCGGTGATAAAAGGTGACCATCCCCACGAATTCCTGTAGTCCCTTAAATGTGGTCGGAAGGGGGAAGTTGCGGACAGCATCCACCCTGGCCGGCAGAAGCACCACCCTCTGTGGAGTAACGCGGTGGCCGAGGAACTCGATAGCCATCACCCGAAACCGCACTTGGACGAGTTGATGGACAAACCAAAGTGGCTTGGGCGCTGACACAGCTGACGGAGGTGGATGCAGTGCTCCTGCCGCGAGCGACTGGCCACGAGTATGTCATCCAAGTAGATGAAGATGAAGTCCAGGCTGCGGCACACACGGTCCATAAGCCGCTGAAAGGCCTGCGCAGCGTTCTTCAATCCAAACGGCATCCGTACAAATTCGAATAGTCCAAATGGCGTTATAATGGCCGTCTTCGGGATATCGTCGGGGCGGACCGGAATTTGATTGTACACTCGCACGAGGTCCACCTTGGAGAATGCCAATGCTCCGGCCAGATGGGCATTGATGCGGGATCGGGTACCTGTCGACGACGGTCGCATCATTCAGGCGACGGTAATCCCAACACGGGCGCCAGCCCCCGTCCACCTTGGTGAACATGTTGAGCGGTGACCCCCATGGGCTATTGGAGGAACGCACGATGCCCATCGCCTCCATCAGGCGGAACTCGTCCCGAGCCAGTAGTAGTGATATGGTGCTCCACCCCGTGCTTGGGGGTGGAGGAGCGGACGTGGGGTTCAAGGATGTCAGGAAAATCCGGCAGGATGTGCACGGACGACAGGGGGCCATCAAGGCAAGATATGGGATCACCAATGCGGAGGAAAACAGGCTCCAGCGTGAAGGAGTGCATCAGGCACCGCCGCTTGACATCCACGAGCAGTGAATGGGCTTGAATGAAGTCGGCGCCCAGCAGCGGCTGGGAAATGTCAGCAATGACGAACTCCCACAAAAAGGAGCTGCGGCCAAAGTTGAGGGAGATGGTGCGAAACCCGTAGGTGCGAATAGCACTCCCGTTTGCCGTGGTGAGTAGGGGGCCGCGTTTGCCCGCACGGATGTCAGTGATGGAGGGAGGACGATCACTCACTTCCGCACCAGTGTCCACGAGGAATCGACCTCCAGTGCTGCGATCCCAGGCGATGACTCAATTAATTTTGCCGGCCGCCGAAGGAATCACTGACGACTGGCCCTGGAATGAACAGGGTAGCTAATGTAACCCCAATTTTTAAAAAGGGAGGGAGAGAGAAAACGGGGAATTACAGACCAGTTAGTCTAACATCGGTAGTGGGAAAAATGCTAGAGTCAGTTATTAAAGATGGGATAGCAGCTCATTTGGAAAGTGGTGAAATCATTGGACAAAGTCAGCATGGATTTATGAAAGGCAAATCATGTCTGACAAATCTTATAGAATTTTTCGAGGATGTAACTAGTAGAGTGGATAAGGGAGAACCAGTGGATGTGTTATATATGGACTTTCAGAAGGCTTTTGTCAAGGTCCCACATAGGAGATTAGTATACAAACTTAAAGCACACGGTATTGGGGGTTCAGTATTGATGTGGATAGAGAACTGGCTGGCAAACAGGAAGCAAAGAGTGAGAGCAAACGGGTCATTTTCGGAATGGCAGGCAGTGACTAGTGGGGTACCACCAGGCTCAGTGCTGGGACCCCAGCTATTTACCATATATATTAATGATCTGGATGAGGGAATTGAATGCAACATCTCCAAGTTTGTGGATGACACAAAGCTGGGGGGCAGTGTTAGCTCTGAGGAGGATGCTAGGAGGCTGCAAGGTGACTTCGATAGGCTGGGTGAGTGGGCAAATGCATGGCAGATGCAGTATAATGTGGATAAATGTGAGGTTATCCACGTTGGTGGCAAAAACAGGAAAGTAGACTATTACCTGACTGGTGGCCAATTAGGAAAAGGGGAGATGCAACGAGACCTGGGTGTCGTGGTACACCAGTCATTGAAAGTAGGCAAGCAGGTGCAGCAGGCTGTGAAGAAAGCGAATGGTATGTTGGCATACATAGCAAAAGGATTTGCGTACAAGAGCAGGGAGGTTCTACTGCAGTTGTACAGGGTCTTAGTGAGGCCACACCTGGAGTATTTCGTACAGCTTTGGTCTCCTAATCTGGACTGGATAGACTCAGCTTGTACTCGCTGGAATTTAAAAGATTGAGGGGGTATGTTATAGAGACTTACAAAATTCTTAAGGGGTTGGACAGGCTCGATGCAGGAAGATTGTTCCCGATGTTGGGGAAGTCCAGAACAAGGGGTCACAGTTTAAGGATAAGTGGGAAGTCTTTTAGGACAGAGATGAGAACATCATTTTTCACACAGAGAGTGGTGAATCTGTGGACTTCTCTGCCACAGAAGGTAGTTGAGGCCAGTTCATTGGCTATATTCAAGAGGGAGCTAGATGTGGCCCTTGTGGCTAAAGGGATCATGGGATATAGAGAGAAGGCACGTACAGGACATTGAGTTGGATGATCAGCCATGATCATATTGAATGGCGGTGCAGGCTCGAAGGGGCGATTGGCCTACTCCTGCACCTATTTTCTATGTTTCTATGTTTTAATTGCCTGGTTGCAGCTTCCCAGCGACGGTGGTAATCGCACCAACCCCCTCTGCTGGCGTCTGGTGGAACTGCAAGCAAATTTGACTGGTTTGAACGCTGGCGACCTTTGCTGGCGTTGGGTGGAACTGCAGGTGGGCCCTGCTGGCAGGACGTGCCTGCAGTGGAATGCCCAATGGCGGCCGGATTTTGCCGCGGGGGCCGACTGGGAGCAGCAGAGATGCGGTTGATAGTGGCCCCGACCTGCTCTGAGCCTCCAAACACCACGGGAAGGACGGTCAGCGCTTCCAGCTTTCCCTAGAGAGACATCCACAGCTTGTCGGCCTGCTCGCCCAGCGCCTGCATGTGGGTGAAGGGTTCCTGGCGAGCTGCAAGCGGATGTCGGGCGGGAGAAGCTGCAGGTAGGTGAAGTTAAATAGAAAACAAGGTTCGTGGTCCCCCATTAGGGTGAGCATGTCCTCCAGGTGGGCAGACAGCCGGCAGTCACCCAGGCTGTTCATTCGGAGAATCCGAGCTGCCCGCTAAGAGTCACCAAGGCCAAACCTCCTGATAAGGAATTCCTCAAGGCCCCCTATATCTGTTAGCAACCGGGAGGGGCTCTGAGGAAAGGATTAACTCGCCTCGCAGTTGCTTGGTCAAGCGCGCTGACCACGTAATAGTATTTTTTTCATCTGCTGTAATACCTCTCACAGCAAATTGCGCCTCCACCTGCTGGAACCAGATGTCAGGCTCTTCGGTCCACAGATTAGGGAGCTTATGTGCAACAACTTTATTATCCATCACGACGTGTGATGAATGGCAGGGTCACCAGTGTTGCGGCCTGGACAAGGTCAGGTAAAGGCCAGACGCCAGGCAGATTTAAACAGTAGTCTTTTAATCCCTACAGCGAGAGCACACCACACACACTGAGGGCACACACCCAGGGTGGTCTGGAAACCCCGTGGCAGAACAACGCCCCTGTCCCTCAATCGGCGAGGGGGATGATCCAAGGAGTGGTCTAAACCCCAGGGACCGCCAAAATACAGTATAAAGCTTTCTTGTTGCGGGCTATCCATTCAGCAAACTTCACCATGCCTGATGACACCGGCCTCCGCTCGATCCTTGGCTGTTCCTGTCGACACCAACACCAGCCCACACATCTTCTCGAGCCGTACCTAGTGCCGCAGCCTCCACCGCCTATATTGCTGTATTGAGACATTGGTGATTTGTCGCTTAGGGGTGGTTAAGGATTTGCTTTAATGTTTCAGATGAAAAAAAGCACCTCTGTCTGTGCAGGTCTTGCTCAGCCTGAATGTTATTGTTGGGTCCCTACATGTGAAGTGCCATATATTACCCCCCGATATAGCGGACCATCAGCAATAATGGACACCATTACCCACGTGGTCCGATATTATACATGATTACCATCAAGCTGGCCTTAGTGTACAGATACAGGATAAAGGGTATAACAGTTAATGCAAGATAAAGTCCAGTAATGTCCAATTAAAGATAGTTTGAAGTTCTCTAATAAGGTAGATGGGAGGTCAGGACTGCTCTCCAGCTGGTGTGACGACGGTTCAGTTGCATGATAACAGTTGGGAAGACACTGCCTGAATCTGGAGTTATGAGTTTTAAAACTAGAGAGAAGCGGGTGAATCTGAATGACACAGAGGGTACAGGTGCAGCTGAGAGAGAGCGGTGAGGGTTAATCACAACAGGTTCTGTTTGCTATGTAAGCTGGCGCCATGGAGTTTGTGGATTGACAGAGAGTTGTCTGCAGGTCAGAAATCAGAGCCCTTTTCCGGGAAGGCAGAACAATATGTGGGGGGCCTCAAAAATCAGCAGTGGGCTACAATTCTTTACAAATTATATCGATGCCTCGGATTTAAAGACAGAGTGTAATTATTCTCAGGGTGCAAATTTGGGACAGAGATGTGAAAAGACACCAAATGAATGCAAATGGTAGCGAGAGATGAGGCAAGTAGGCAAGATGGTGGCGTGCTGTTGAAGGTACAGGCCAAAGTGAAACTCTGAAGAGTGTTATTTCATATATTTATGCAATGGAACAGTATTTTAAAGACTGCAAAAAATACATGAGTTAAATTTATCTTATTCTATTGTTAGCTCATGCATTAAAGCACAGCGGTCAGTGAAGTCAAAAGCAATGGTGAAGAATGTGCTGGAACAGAATTGTGTTTACCACTGGCAGGGTGTGAAAGCCAGAGCACTAACTGACACAGTGATGTTGACGGACAGCCTGGGTCAGAATAACTACATTAAATCGATCACAATCTGGCTCACAAATCGATCACAAAATGTCAATAAGACCAAGGAACTTAGTGGCGACTTTGGAAGAAGTGTGAGGACCCACAAACCTGTCTACATTGACGGGATGAAAGTGGAGAGGGTCAAAAACTTCAAATTTCTGGGCATGCATATCTCTGAAGATCTTTCCTGGACCCACCACACTGATGGAATTATAAAGAAAGAACATCAACGTCTCTAATTTCTGAGAAGATTGCGGAGATTCGGTATGTCACAGATAATTCTCTTGAACGTCTACAGGTGTACAATAGAGAGCATACTGACTGGTTGGTTCACTCCCTAGTTCGGCAACTTTAATAGTAAGATTAAATGAGAACTTACCAGTTTGAAGTTTGATCTTTATTTTATGAGGAGTCGAGTTGAGGGACTACGTGAATAGAAGCCCGTACAGCCGTTGGTGCGTCAATCTTCAAAGCAGCGGAATGAATTCACAGCTAACAATGACCGAAGTATAACGGTAAGATGATAAAACTAGAACTACCAGATGAGATCTATGAGGGTGGGAGCGGAGGGCACGTAGTCCCTCAACTCGACTCCTCATAAAATAAAGATCAAATTTCAAACTGGTAAGTTCTCGTTTAATCTTACTATTTTACTTCGGAGTCACGTGAGTGACTACGTGAAGACTTCAAAGCACTGTGAATTCACACCGCAGACTCAAATCCGACGTTCACACTGCCTGGATTGACTCAAAAGTCGTTAACAATCAATCATGCATCAGTAATACATTTGTTAAATGAAATAACATTTTATTTACAAACAAATCATACCAAACCCCTCTAACTCAGGGGAAAAATGTAACAGTACTGACACCAGAATCAGCAAACACCCCGAGCCTTGAAATCGGCTTGTGACAAAACCTCTGAAAAGTTAGCTCACTGGACCATCCTGCGGCCGCGAGGACCTTGAAATCGTTTGCACCGACACCTTACTGTGTGGTTTTTTGTGACTAATAAACAAAGCCAACTCTGTTCCTCTCAGAAGGTTTAGTAATCTCAATGTAACGAGATAAATGTGAGACAATTACAGAAGCGATCATCTGCGGGGTATGCTTAAAACACAATCTTACATCCTGTCATGCCTCTTTTATTATGTTTAAGCAAATCATAGACATAAAATATAATGGCATCAGCCGACACATGCATTCTATCTAGCCGTAGCTTTTGCAATGTTTGTACACGTTGGGCTGAAACCAACACCAGAAGCATGACCACCTTCATAGTTAATTTGGCTATAGATAGGCTTGTAACCGGAGCCCACTGGCGAAGAAGCATAAAAACCTCACTCACATTCCAAATACCGGCATACCTGAGTTTAGGAGGATTAGAATTGAAAACTCCCTTCATGAATCGTGAACTAACGGATGTGTCCCTACTGTATGCAATTCTGCATTCATAGGTAAATAAGAAGACAGAGCACTTCTGGCTGAATTAATTGCACTGTAACTTAATTTTTTGGTCAAAATAAAGAGTTGACAAACTCCAATACATCCGTGATCCCTGCCGTGTGATATACAATATCCTGCTGTAGGCAGAATTGCTCCCACTTCCTTATATAGGTGATATATTGCTGCTGTGTACTATCCCTGCAGGCCGACGTGAGAACATCCACCGTCCGATGAGACAGTCCTCTCCCCAGGTATGGCCTCCTTAAAATCTGCAAATTAACAGATCAATACAATCCTATAAAGGATGTTGATCCCCAGTGACTGGATTTACCAGTAGATTTTTATTCTTGGGCATAAGCATGTAAGGCTCCCTAGCCATTTGTAATACAACGGGAAACCATGCTCGTGTAGGCCAATCTGGCACTACCAATACCCCTGAAGCGGAGTCCTCCTTGATCTTTTGCAAACATCTGCTGATGAGACAGAATTAAGGAAATACATACACAAACATTCCTCCCCCAATGCAGCGAAAATGCATCCACTGCTACTGCCCAGTATCTGGTTACCATGAAACATATCTAGGTAACTGATGATTTAATCGAGATGCAAACAAGTCAATATCTGGCAATGCATACTGATCAATCATTTGGTTAAACACATCCTGATTTAACATCCATTCAATGTTGTCATTAAACTGACGTGACCTCTTCCTGGCAAATAAAGTGCTGAAAGCCAGATATTTTGGTCAATACACCAGCTCCAAATCTGGTTAGCCAGTCTATCACAAGACTGTAACTCCACCCATGTGGTTTACATATGTCACTGCTGTGGTGTTGTGAATCTGAGCTGCACATGCAGATCCCTCCTTGTAGAACAATAAGCTTTGAGCCCATACCAGGTGCCCAACAACTCTAAATAATCAATCCCTCTTAATTGAGGAAGCGATGTCTCATCCACATTCCATCTGCCTCCACAACTAGAAGACATATCTGTTGCACCTCAACCCAGTGCACTCACATCAGTCTGTAATATCAGTGACGGTGATTCCACGAAACCTTCCTTAAATTTTTTGAAACATGTACTATCCACCATTGTATGTCAGCAATCGCCCCAGCTGACAACTGCATAGGCCTATCAAAAATAGCCCCTTTGTATTCTCAGTGCCTGTTCCTTTGATGGTTGTAATTGTTGATAATGCAGAGGACAATGCTGCACAGCTGGAAAGGCTGCAACAACTTGCCAATAAAACTGGCTAATTGTCTAATCAAAGGCCGTTGTTCTCCAACGAGATTAACACAGTCCTCAATTAACTGATTCAATTTATCCCTGGGCAAAGTTACCAACATGTGATTGGAATTAATGGTAAATCCCAGATAATCAATAATTTGGACTGGTGATAATTTTGATTTATCTGGGTGAATAACAAATCCCATTTGTTCAAAAGTGATTTTAACAACTGAAACTGATGATTGAGTTTCAGCATGAGTCTTTCCAACAATCAGAATATCATCTAAATAGGCCATTACCACATGCCCCTGAGCTCTAATCAATGCTAACACAGGTTTTACCAATTTAGTAAATAATCTAGGAGCTGAAGTTAATCCATTCGGCAATGTCCTGAATTGCCACAGCTCAGTCATCCAAATAAATTTCAAATATCTTCTATCATCACCATGAATAGACACTGCGTAATACGCATTCTTTAAATCAATGGTTGCCATATAATACCCTTTGGACACTAGATGTTTGCCCGTGGTAAAGTTCTCCATTTTGAAATGCCTATAACAAACAAATTTGTTCAAATTCGATAAATCCAGAATAATTCTACCTCCCCCAGTCTTTTTAGATCTGGGAAATATACTTGACAGAAATTGTTGACTTTGATAGACAGAAGGCTCAATTACCCCTTCTTATGTAACGACTGAATCTCTGCTTGAATAAGCACATTTTCCTCATCTGAAAAATAAGTTTACGACTAGGAAAATGTTGATTAGGTAGACTGTCATAGTAAAATCCAATTTTTCACCCCTTCAATACACTAAGTACGAACAAATCTGATGTCAACTGCTACCATTGTTTGAGAACAATTTTAACCTTCCCCAATTTGAACAGGAACATCAGTTAATTCATCGTCTGTCAAATGTTATATTCCTTACCTGCATCTTTCCTTGCGGCCTTGTTGTCCTCGACTTCTTGTAGAGAACCTTTTTTGCCTTGCTTCCAGCTGGCTTAATGAGGGCCATGGTTAACAACCTCATAACAGTCTTTGACCCTTTTTGCAAGGTTACCACCAAACAACAGATTTCGTGGTGGTACACTGGTCGGTTTGCACAATTCGCCAAATTCGGGTTAGCACTGGCCTAATAGCGGCCCTCCCGACATTATTAATTTCAAAATGCATTACAAAGGAGTTCCAGTTCATCCTGGTGTGCTTCAACCATATCATTTGTATCAATGACTTTCACCACAGCTGTAATACCTGCTTACAACAGTTTAAGCACTTTTTTAAAACTTCATCTCCTGGGCCCTAGCAGGCAAACCCATCTATGCAAATTTGGTGATTAACCACCGGTACCTTCAGGAGATCACAATTAACAGGAGCTTTATAGTTTTTTGCTACTTCATCCATAGCTAGCTCCTGTAACTGGTGGGAGAGCATATACTGAATGGCTTCGGCCAATTCTACATCAATCGCCTTTCCTGCCTCTCTACACTCAGCAAACTTCCCAGCAATGTTCGGAATTACCTCCAACCGAACACCTTGCTCTCCCCCAGCATAGAAACAGTGTCAGCAAACGGCCCTGATAGAACATCCTCCTCACAGGCAGGATAGTTCTGCAGCCCTGAAACAGGTGCTGCTAGCACAAGCTCTCCATCAGCCTGGCTTGGGCACCACTCCTCCTCAAGGAGCTGGAACATCCTCCTCACAGGCAGGATAGTTCTGCAGCCCTGAAACAGGTGCTGCTAGCACAAGCTCTCCATCAGCCT
The DNA here is from genome assembly GCA_035221665.1 of Okamejei kenojei. Taxonomy (NCBI): domain Eukaryota; kingdom Metazoa; phylum Chordata; class Chondrichthyes; order Rajiformes; family Rajidae; genus Okamejei; species Okamejei kenojei. The sequence continues at coordinate 34,519,887 of CM069151.1, read as the reverse complement.
GGCTTGGGCACCACTCCTCCTCACGGAGCTGGTCCCTGTCGAGCATTCTTTTGTAATAGAATCTCGACGTGGGAGAGCCGTGAGCAAACGGACTCTCCTATGGAGGGTATAACCTCCAGGCCCGACTCATCTACGGGCCACAGAGACTTGCCAGTGGCCTTCCGCCCTACTGTGCAAGCATCCACTGCCCCCCGGCAGTGGGTCCGCAACCACTGGCTGTGTAGCCAGCACCGGACCAGGTGTACCAGACGGGCCTCCATCCTCAACACTCTCCTGGTCACTTCTTTCTGCCCCCGGAGCGCCTCGCCGACACCTTCTTCCCTTTCTGCAACATATCTACTCCCAACCGTCGCAGAAAATGACCTGTGGTAAAGTATTTCAACAAACCTTACCTCCGTTTAAACTTGTTAACGAAACTGCAGATGCTGGAGAATGGAGGGTGAAGTCTGAAGAAGGGTCTCGACCCGAAACGTCGCCCATCTCCTTCGCTCCTTAGATGCTGCTGCACCCGCTGAATTCTCCAGCTTTTCGTGTAACCTGTTTAAACTTACCGCTCGGAGGAGCGCTGCTGCTCCAACCGTTCCCGACTGCACCAGCGTCTGACGTCATGACGCACCAACGGCTGTACGGGCTTCTATTCACGTAGTCACTCACGTGACTCCGAAGTAAAATGCTGGGCAAAGAGGTCTGTAAAAATGGTGAACTATGCCCAGTTTATCATGGGTTGTGACCTTCCCACCATCGAAGGAATTTCCAGGAGTCTCTGCCTCTAAAAGGCAACCAGCATCATCAGAGACCCGCACCAACCTGGCCACACTCTCATTTCACTCCTGCCATCGGGAAGAAAATATAGGAGCCTGTAAACTGTAATGTGCATGTTCAGAAACAGCTTCTTCCCTACAGCTATTAAGCTATTTAACGCCACAATCACCAAATAAGCTCTGAACTACATAGATTTGGGGGCATTTGTTTTGTCTTTTTGCACTCTTATTTAAATTTTCTTTAATGTAAATTTTTGTGTGTGTGTGCGCATGTGTATATACGTATATATATATCCAGCCATATATATATATCCATCCTCGCTAACAGTCTGTCTGTCTTTTTGTCTTTTGTTGGAGATTTGCGATTTTTTTTAGGTTCATATCCCCGGTTGCACTGCGGCCTAACATCATGGAGCTGGTGGCCTTGCTCGACACTGACTTTGAGCACCACCGATGGGCCATGAACTTACCACTCTGCGATCCCTTGTCTGGGATCGACACTCCAGCCGCGGCCTGCGGATTTCAACATTGAGGAGCTCGCACTCTCGGTTATACGTCGGGAAGCTCCAAGCCACACGAGGTTCAACCAGCCCCGACAAGGGGTCTGATCACCTAGCGCTGGGGAGCTGAGATCCCCCTGATGCGGGAGCTTTATCGCCCCATTGCGGAGAGCTCAACCTCCGGCTGCGGGAGCTAATATCACAACAACAACAGAAGGTTTGGGTGCCACGACCGCGGGAGAACAAAGAAGGGAAGAAGATTGAACATTTTTTGCCTTCCATCACAGTGAGGAATGTGGGAGAGTCACTGTGGTGGATGTTCATGTTAAAAATGTATTTGGGTGTATTGTTACTCTTTATTGGTATGACTGGATGACAAATCAAATTCCTCGTATGTTGCAAAACATACTTGGCTTATAAATTACTATTATGATTGTTATGATTATGTGCATATAGAGTGATACAGTGTGGAAACAGGCCCTTTTTCCGAACTTACCCACACAGGCCAACATGCCCCTGCTACACTAGTCTCACCTGTCTGTGTTTGGCCCATATCCCTCCAAAACTGTTCTGCTGCAGTGCAACTGCAGAGGAGTGGGGTCGCTATTTAGTTACAGGCAGTTGAGGGCAGCCGTAGGCAATCTCCTTTGCTGACAGGGCACTTTGATTGGCTCATTGGAGTTTTCAGGACCAACGAAAACCGACCGGTAGGTAAAATGCTTGATAAACTTAATTTTACTTCGGAGTCACGTGAGTGACTACGTGAAGAAGCCCCGCCTGGCGCGTGATCGGCATTACGTCGACGCTGACGGCAGTGCAAGAGCTGCAGAGCGTAGTTCTTCTCAGCGGTAGGTATGGGCCCGCAGGTAAGTACAGTTGAATTATATACAACTGTACTTACCTGCGGGTTATAACTCTATACAACAGCCATATCCAAACTCCATGGCTGGTGTATAGAGCCACCAGGAGTTAAAAAGGGAAAACGGAATTTAAAAGCAAAAAATAAAAGTAAATACTCCGGGTGAAAAAACGGAGTTTAAAAGTTAAAAAGAAAAGAAAATTCTCCGGGAGAAAAAACGTAGTTTAAAAAGCGTCCCAGGGGAATATTCAGCGATTGGGATGGTAGATTAGTCGGAGCCGGTTCCGATGCCGGTGGCCGTTAAAGTTACCATTAGGGAGACTTTAGTTGCTCCACAAACTTTTGGCTATGAGAAAAACTCCAGTGGGGAGAAATTTTAAGAAGTTAGCGAGGCCATGATTTAAAAGTTCTAATAAAAAAGGCCTCCAGACAAAAAAGCTTTATGGCTTAGAATAAATTAATGGAGAAAGACTCCAAATTAAAAATTCAACCAAAAGGGTTTAAAAAAGGCCCAGAATATTCCCAAAAACAGACCCTGAGGGGTTTCCATATACTAATATATATGGTGGGATTTACCAATGTGGGAATATCTACCTCAGATTGATTTGGAGGTAGTCTCCTTGAGAAAAATCTCAGGAGTACCAGGGCAGTAAAAGAAAATGAAAAAAACTGACCCTGAAGGTGCATTGATAGTGGTGGCTAGTCATAAAGTACCCACCACAGCACAAATATACATACAGGTGTACTAAGTACGATACCTGAATGAAGGAGTGAGGCCATGGAAGGGAACCATGGTAACCAACATTAATTGGTCTCTCACCAGCTTCATAAAGCTGTTATGGTTGAAACAGCAGAGTTATTGATAAAACATTTATGTTTTATTAAGGTATCAACAGTGAATCTGATTACAGTACCCATGTCTCAATTATATGGAGACATAAGGAAATACGATTTCAAAGAATTTCAAGCTGGTGCGTGGCATCACTACTTATGTAAAACAAATAAAACATTGTGCAATAACCAAAACATTTTAAATAAAAAGACAAATTGCCATTAGTTTGTGGAGCTCAATGGTATAAAAATATAATACATATGTTATTGGGACCATTTTTGCACTTTAGATTTACAGGTCAATGCAGATCAAGTTATGTTAAACTCCTGATTATTTATGGAGTAAACCTGGATAAATCAAAGACATTGATTACAAAGGAAAGACTATTGGTCATTAAACTTTGGCAAAATTATGATCCAATGTAAAGATTTGATAATAGATCAAACAGAGGCAGGAGTATGATAAATAAATATTTATCCAACACAGCCTTATGTGAACCCATATGGTTGGGGAGAGAAGGCTTCATGTACATTTGAAGAGGTGCAAAAGCTTGTTACGGAAGAAGTTGTTGAAATCTCCAATTGTGGGAGATTACAGGTGTGTTATGATCAATGATATGGCATAACAACGGATTTATTTATTTTAATGTGTAAAGGATCTACAAAAAAATTGTTGAAGGAATTGGTTCACCTGTATAGGAAAACCTAAAAATTGATTTTAGGTTTGCACCCAAAATATCTCCAATAAAGAAAAAATTAACATTGAAAGTAATAATGCTCATGACTTTAGTATCAGCATAAGAGTGAAAACATTGCAAATATTACGTTATATAATTGCATGTGGCTACAGATTACATTATCTTATATGTTTATGAATTTACCAAACAAAGCAGACCAAGAAGAGCTGGAACCAAGGTAAAATTTAAGCATATCCTGTCGGCCAAAAATTGTGCGTGGGTCAGCATTGACTCAATATGTTAAAGTAAGTAAGAGTCTCTGTAGTGGTGAGACAGCACTACTTATTACACACAAAAACCACATTAAGTATCAGAAAAAATGATGGTTCTAGATAATTACATTCTAGATGGTTAAAACATGTTTAAGACTCAGTGGAACTAGACATTGAGATGTGGAAAATTACTCCATTAAGGAGGTAGATACATTCACAGGAATGGCACAGGATGGGCCGCTCGAGCTAAGATTCAAGGCCGCAGGAGGATGTAAAATAAATATTAAAGTTACAAGGAACCAGTTATGGTGTCAGGATTGGACACGGAGTGTTGGGTTCTCTGTAATTGTTGCTTTGTTTATACTATCAAATTATATATCAATTGATATTTTGGTGATAAATTTGCCTTTCAATAGAAAGGGCATTACTTTCATTCTTTTATAATGAAAAAACTTATCACATAAACTGAGACAATGTTTGGGAAAAAATGTGTTATTTGCTCATTACTGTGTTGATTGAGCCAGAGTGTCGTATGGAATGAGTCTACGACATAAAAAATACAGAAGCTACAAAATCTTCACGTAGTCACTCACGTGACTCCGAAGTAAAATAGTAAGATTAAACAAGAACTTACCGGTTCGAAGTTTGATCGTTATTTTATGAGGAGTAACGATCAGCGATTACGTGCCCTCCACTCCCGACCCTCATAAAATAAATGATCATCTGGTAGTTCTAAATCTATGTTGAGCCTTACTATCTTACTCCGGCTATTATGTTCTGTGTTTTTCATGCCGCTGCTTTGAAGTATCAAGCGCGAGGCGGGGCTTCTTCACGTAATCCCTCATCGTTATGCCTCATAAAATAACGATCAAACTTTGAACTGGTAGGTTCTCGTTTAATCTTACTATTATACTTCTTAAAAATGTCTCCACTCTTTCTCCCCCCCCCTTGTATCCCCCCTTCTCTTCCCTTCTCTCCCCTTCTCTCCCCTTCTCAACCCTTCTCTCCCCTTCTCTCTCATTCTCTCTCCTTCTCTCTCCTTCTCTCTCCTTCTCTCTCCTTCTCTCCCCTTCTATCCCCTTCTCTCCCCTTCTCTCCCCTTCTCTAACCTTCTCTCCCTCTCTCTCCCCTTCTCTCCCCTTTTCTCTCCCCCTCCTCACCGCGCTCTCTAAAGGACTTACCGTACACTGTGCAGCCTCCTCATTATGTGAATTTCAGACAGCGCTCCCCCGCTTTCCCTGGCCCCGCCCTTGTGATGTGTTTGTGTGTTTGTGTGTGTGTGTGTGTGCGGTCGGTCAATCCAGCTCGAGGTTTTCGAGACGAGTGAACTCGAGCTTGAAAGTAGAAGACACGCTTCTTAACTTGCGGATTAAGTCGCCGCAGTGGGACAGTCCCTTAACGTCTTGGTCCAGAAGCCAAGAGGCGCTCGCCGTCCATCATGCTGTGGCCACAGACTCCACTCCGCCTCACGAGCAGTAGCTGAAGGTCTAGTATTGAAAGTCTGTCGGTGGGGGAAGGTAGGGACCCTGATCCGCTGCCTGACTTCTGGTGTCATTATCACACCAGCTGTCCCCATCCCAGGTATCAATGTCCCCCCCCTTATCATTAGTGAACGGGCTTTAATCGGGCCAACTTGCCAATCCGCACGCTTGGCCGTCTCTGCTTACTTGAGCTTGGCCAAGTCACAAGCAGTGTCCACCGCCCGGTTTTCAATCTCCACTGCCCGTTTTCTGGGTGCGTGGAAACACACCCTTTGGCCCAACTTGCCCACACCGACCATTATATCCCATCCTGCTTGTGTTTGGCCCATATCCATCTAAACCCATCCTATAGATTCCATCAATCATTCCTCAGCCCACATGTATAATCGATCAAGATACTGCTGCAAATTTTGACAACCTCCTTCACTATCTAAAATACCACACTTTTGTGTCATCTGCAAATTGTTAATCACTCCATGTCCGTTCTCCTCCAAATCAGTGATATAGAGGACAAACAGCAATGAGCCAGCACCAAACCCTGAGGCACACCACTAGTCACAGGCTTCCAGTCTGAGAAGCAACCTTCTACCATCATCCTCTTATTCCTTCCATGCTTTCCCCAGGCTTTTTCCTGCAGCCCTTCTTGAATAGAGGGACAGCATTTGCCTCCCTCCAGTCTTCTGGCACCTCACTTGTATTTAATGACGACCTATAAATCCCAGCTTGTGGTGGTGCATGCTGAGTTTTTACAACATTCTGACGCTCCCACAATATAATAATGACAGTGTGTGCATTCTGAGCTCCACAGTCTGAGGTAGAACACACAGAAGATTCCCAACCCTCTGCATGATGAAATTTCTCTTCTCTAAAGTCCCGAAAGTTGACAACACATTGACGCCACCCCAGTTCTAGACCCTTCAGACTGAGGAAAGCCTCTCATTATCCATTCTTCAGTCACACTCTGAACGCGTTCTCACTGAGATCACCTGCTTTTCTTTTAACCTGTAGGCTTATGTCCATTTTCCATAATTTCTATTTAATTGACTCTTCCTTTATTCCAAAAATCCATCTGCAGACTACCGATTGAAAGAAAGAGAGAACGAAGGGGAGGATGAAACCTCCAAATAGTCATGTGTCTGAACCAGGCAACATTTGTCTCTGAATTCTGGACAATCATTGTAATGGACCTGGTCAAGCAGTGGCTCAGTGTGGGGAACTGGCACAGACCTGGAGTTGAGGTCAAAATATATCAGCTGTGATCATATTGACTTGCTGTGATGAGGTTCTACCTGTCACCAGGGTTGTCAAGGATGGGCCTGGCTCAGATGCCGTGGAATGTGCCAGTTAGCTGGACACAGCTGCATCATTGTGGAAAGATTCTTCCAGACCAACACCTTTGACCACACGTCCATCAGACAGGGTTCAGCATGGAACATCCTGCAGGCACTGCAGGGAAAGTACTTGATAGATCCTGTGGCTTGGTTCCCTGAGCAGACTGCCCTGCTTGTCTGATGAAAAGCCTTATAGCCAGAACTCACGAACAAACACCTAGACCTTGCTTGGCTGCTGGTGAGTAGGGCCCTCCCAGTCAGTTCCTTCCTACACCATTGGGATCCTACTTGCATGCTGTCCTCGAGACTTCTACTATGGAGCAGAGACAGTTTCTTTCCTCTTCACAGAGCGTGGATTTGCGAAGAGATTCTGCAGAAGAATTCAAGAATCCTTGTCACAGTTTATCCCGAACGGTTCTGTAACAGAGGACTCTCTGATTTACGGACTGTTCCCAGGGACACATTTGGAGACGGTGGTCAAGTGCTGCTGGAAGCTAAACCAACTTTAGCGTCAAAGATGCTCTTTAGTCAGCTCGAACTTTGTTGACTCACAGCAGAGCAAGATGTCCATCAGAGAATGTTGCTGACTGGCCCGCTCCCGACTGCAAGAGTACACATTGAGGGACGCACTGAAGCTTGGTACAGACAACGGCAAGGCTCTGTGGGGGAGGATCACCATCGAGGGTCCTTCCACTGCTGGACATTAGGGGGGACAGGTGTGGTGGGGACCATCCCAGGGGCCACATGAGTGGCAAGAGTGCTGGCCATAATAGGAAGATCAAATGAGAACTTATCAGTTTGAAGTTTGATCTTTATTTTATGAGTAGTTACGATCAGGGATTACGTGAAGAAGCCCGCCAGCCCGCATGCGCGTCAACCTTCAAAGCAGCAGTGTGAAATCACAGATAACAGTTGTTGAACTGATTATAGGAAGATTGAAGAAACTAGAACTACCACTTGATCTTTATGATAAGAGGGTTGGGAGCGGAGGGCATGTAATCCCTCATTGTAGCTCCTCATTAAATAACGATCAAACTTCAAAACTGGTAAGTTCTCGTTTAATCCTCCTATTTCACTTCGGAGCCACGTGAGTGACTACATGAAGATTTTAATGCTCTGTGATTTCATGCCGCGAACACGGGTCCATGCCACACACTGCATTAGTTGACCAGAGTTGATTGAAATGATAATGAACTCAGACATGGCATAGATTTAAAACATGCTGATGCTTTTTAATAAACAAATGATATATAAATAATAATAGTGACCCCCCTCATATCCGGGAGTAAACTATAAAACAGAAATTAAAATTGAGTTGGCAAACAACCCCGGCCTGGCAATGGGTTTGTTATAAAAAGATTGGAATGTTCGCTCATTCGACCATGCTGCAGTCGCTAGGATGTGGTCCAGCGGAACGTCCATAACCCTCGCTGCTGATGTTGATGTAGCCCTGGTGGAGTGAGATTTGAAAACATCAGTGTCCACTCCTGCACAAGCCAATACTCACCTTAAGCACCTGGAGATGGTCTGCATTGATACCTTCTTGTGTGTTTTTTTATAACTAACAAACATTGCCAGTTCAGTGCCTCTAAGGTTCTTAGTGGCCTTAAAATACTGTTGTATATGGGTGACCACACACAATTGCAGGTCCATAGGGTATGCCGTAAATTCTAGTTTTAGACCTGACACCCCTGGTCTGCTCTGCTTGATTAGCTCATGAAAATAAAATGGTATTTTATTAGCAGATGTAACCATTCTGTCCAGCCGCAGCTTATGCAATGACTGGACCCGTTGTGCTGAAACCAGCGCCATGAGCATAACCACCTAATAAGTGAGTTTGACCAAAGACAAGGATGTAACTGGAGCCCACCGCCGAAGCAGCGTTTGCACAATGTGGACATTCCATATCTCCGAGTACCTGGGCCTGGGGGGGGGTTTGTGTTGAAGATACCCTTCATGAATCTGGATATCAGCGGGTGAGACCTGAAGGTGTGGTATCCTGATCCCAGCAACAAGTATGACAACAAGGCACTCTTGGCACAATTAATGGCACTATAATTCAATTTCTCGTCAAAGAACAGTTTTGAGTGAGATTCCAAGACATCCGTTATACGTGCCGCGTCATACGTTATGTTGGGCTGCGAACAGAACACTTCCCATCTTTGATATAAGAGATGTACTGCTTCTTGGTGCTATCATTCCAAGCCACAGTGATCATGTCCACAGTTTGATCTGACAGTCCGAGCCCCAGGAAGGGTCTTCTTAAGGTCTGCAAATCAATAAATTGATTAGATCATGCAGCGGATGGCCCTCCCGAGTCACTGGATGAACCAGCAAATTTCTGCGTTTGGGAATAAACATAAACGGTTCTGTTATCATTCCCAATATCAGCGGGAACCATTGCTGTGTAGGCCAGTCAGGCACTACCAAAATGCCTGAGGTGGAATATTGCTGGATTTTTAGCAAGCACCAACTGATGAGGCAAAATGGAGGGAATGCATAGAAGAACATTCCTCCCCAGTGTAGCGAGAATGCATCTACACTGCCCCGGGGTCTGGCTCCCATGCAACATATTTTGGTAACTGGTGATTGAGCCGAGATGCAAACAAATCGATATCCGGTGTTCCATATCGAGCATCAATGTTGTTAAATACTTTATGATGCAACATCCTTTCTGTGGTCATTAAATTTTAGTGACCTGGTGTCCGCCACCATATTAAACCTACCCGGCAAATAGGTAGCTGAAATCAAAATGCTTCTTGTAATACACCAGTGCCAAATAAGGTTAGCCAATTTATCACAAGATACTGACTTGATTCCACCCATGTGATTAATATATGCCACCGCTGTAGTGTTGTCAATCTGTACTTGAACATGCAGACTATGCATATTCCCACAATAAGCTTTCAACCCATAGAATGCTCCCAGCATCTCTAAGTAGTTAATACCATGTAACTGAAGAATTGATGACTCATGCACATCCCATCTGCCACCGCAACTAGAGGTGGTATTAGTAGCTCCCCATCCTTGAGCACTAGCATCAGTTTGTAAATTAACTGAAGGTTTGCTGACCAAAATGTTACTGGAGCAATGCCGAATATTGGTGATCCATCATTGTAATTCAGAAATAGCTTCAGCTGGTAACTACATAGGTCTGTTAAAATGACCTAAATGGTATTTGAGTGCTTGCTCCTTTGCACGTTGTAAATTTTGATAATGCAAAGGCCCAAACTGTGCAGCTGGATAAACAGCCACTAATAGTAAGATTAAATGAGAACTTACCAGTTTGAAGTTTGATCTTTATTTTATGAGGAGTTACGATGATGGATTACGTGAAGACCCCGCCAGCACGCATGTGCAACATTCTTCAAAGCAGCAGTGTGAAATCACAGATACCAGAGTTGACTAACATAGTAAGATAAGAGAGAACTTTATATACCAATTGACCTTTATAATAGAGGGTTTTGGGAGCGGAGAGCACGTAATCCCTCATCGTAACGCCTCACAAAATAAAGATCAAACTTCAAACTGGTAAGCTCATTTAATCTTACTATTTTACTTCGGAGTCACGTGAGTGACTACGTGAAGATTTCAAAGCTCTGTGACTTCATGCCCTGGAACAAGTCCATGCTCACACACTGCCATGCTAAGAATGGAGGATGTAACGTATTTCAGACATGAAACTGTGCTGAAAAACAAAAAGGTATTTATTTCATACCTAAAATAATAATGCCCCTACATTGGGGTAAATCATGGAACAGAACTTAAAATTTTTCCTGCAAATGTCTCGGGAGTGGCCACGGGTTTATTATAGAGGCGCTGAAAAGTCCGTTCATTACTCCAACCCGCTGTTGCAAGGATGTGGTCCATTGGAACTTCCATCATCCTTGCCACGATGTGGATGCAGCCCTGGTGGAGTGAGATTTAAAAACATTAGTATCCACCCCTGCTGCACCCAATACCACCCTTAACCATCTGGAAATGGTTTGCACTGTGCCCTTATGGTGAGGGCGTTTGTGGCTAATACGTAAAGCCCTCTCCGTGCCCCTGAGACTCTTGGTGACCTCTATGTATCTCAATATATATGTCACGATGCAGAGTTGACAATCTGCAGGATAGGTCAGAAATTCTAATTAAAAAAAATTTTTTTTTTGGACTTCCGGCGGTGCTATCGAGTAAGGGAGACTCGCGCCGTTTAGCTCCGAAAAATCTCTAAAAAAAAACGGGGAGAAAATCAGGACTTACCTGCATAACAACGGTACCGGCAGCTTGCAAAAAGCCTGTGACGTCATCAGGCGCGCGACGACACCGACGGCATGTCTATGCAACATACCCCCCCCAAACCGAGAAAAACCGGTAGGACCAGAGAAGTAGGCCCGACTGAAGCCTCGGGCTCAGTTTTAACAGCGTCCCAAGAAAAAATCTCAAGGAAGAAAAAGACAGATATGGAAAAATTAAGAAGTTTTCTCGCTCTACAGATCTCAAACATAATGGAAGAATTGAAAAAGCTTTAAAATAACTTCACGGAGGAGTTGAAAACTTTAAAAAAAGAAATTAAAGAAGAAATTACAGCTGAGGTTATTGCTTCTGTACATGAAGTACTGGATTCCTGGAAGCTGACCATGGAAGAAAATCTAAATCAAAAGATTGAAGAGGTAAATGTTAAATTGAATTTGATGGAATCCAGATTTAATTCAAAGTTGGGCCACTAGAACAACTACATAAAACTGTAATTGAATTAGAGGAAATTGTGGAAAGATGCTCGAAAACTACAAGCAAGCTTCTCTATGAGAACAAGCGTTTATCAGACTTATTACATAAAATAACTGAAAAATGTATTGACTTGGAGGGACGACAGAGACGCCAGAATCTAAGAATTATTGGCGCCCGGGAAGGCAGAGAGGGGGATCGTGACCCCCGTGAATTCGCTGCAGATCAATTGAAGAAAGTTTTAAATCTGGATGAAGCACCTTTACTTGCTCGGGCCCACAGAGCATTGAGACGCCGCCCAAGGGCGGACGCCCCCCCCCAAGACAACAGATAGTGAAGGTGCAATATAATCATGTTTTGAATGATAAATATGAAGAAAATCATTCGCAGCAGAAATCTCGAATTTGAAGGAGACAAGATCAGTATATTTCGAGATTACCCGATGGAGGTTGCCAAGAAAAGAGCATTGTTTACAGAAACAATAAGAATACTTAAGAATATAAAAAAACCTGAGATATGGACTGATGTACCCTGCAACATTGAGAATCACCTCCGACAAGCAAGGATACTTCTTCACCAAGCATATAGAGGCCCTTAAATTTGCAAAGAACATCGAGAACATTGAGAATACTGATAACATCGAGAGCGAGAGTGACAAAAAGGAGTAGATGATACCGGATATTGTCACTTTACTGTGAGGAAATTGAACTTTAAATGACTATGCTCAAGGACTGTCTTGAATTAAGAATGAAATTGATTAGTTATCTTGTTATTGTTATAAAATATTTTATATTTTAATACTAATTATTACTAATTACTACTAATCATAACTATTAATTATTATTAATTATAGTTAACTGGGTCAACTGGGTCCACGATTAATCGACTAATATTTTTGACCCCCCCCATCCCCCGTATAATGTTTTTTGAAAATTGAAATTGAAGCTTTTCCTTCAAGGAAAGTACGGAGCTAGTAATATCTTTTTTTTACCAAAAGTTACGGAAGTCCTTAGATGTCTAGCCACATTAGGGTGGCTATCACTAACTGCACTAATCATAGATGTAGTTTTTTTCTTTCTTTTACACTTTACTAATATAATACTCTTTTAATTTTTCTATTTTATATTATATTATAATCATTGTACTCATTATTTTGAATGAATTCCATAAATATTATTTAAGTAGATTTGACCGAGAAAAAAACCTACAAGATCTAAAATGTATCTACCTGAGGTTCGGGTGTAAGGTATGGTTTAACATGCTGAATCATCTGCTCTATAATAGACCACCTTAATCATAAGATGCAAGACGTAAAAGTGAAAACTGGGGGGGAAGGAATAACATTCTGTAGCTGGAATGTTAAGGGAATTAATGAACCCATCAATAGTGGTAAAGTATTAGCTCCTTTAAAATCGCTTAAAACAGATATAATATTCCTCCAGGAGACTCACCTTAAAAAGGAAGCGCAACATAGACTGAAAACAAAATGGATTGCTCAAACGTATCATTCTTCATTCACACATAAATCTAGAGGGGTTGCAATATTAATCCGTAAAGGTATACCGTTCAAACATATATCAACTATAGAAGATATTGATGGTAGATATATTGTAGTAGTAGGCGAGTTATACTCAAAAAAAGTGACTCTCCTTAATGTATATGGACCAAATTTTGATAGCCCACTGTTTTTCAAGAGAATACTTAATACTATTCCGGAATGCACACAAAATAATTTAATAATCGGTGGAGACTTAAATTGTACACTAGATTCCTATTTAGACAGATCATCAACTCAAAGAAAATCAAAATCTCAGTCAAGTGAATTTTTAAACTCATATATTAACTCTACCAACATTAAAGATGTCTGGAGAATTGAAAATCCATCCGGACGAGAATATTCATTTTATTCACCTGTGCATAAAACATATTCAAGGATAGACTATTTTTTAGTAGATTCTAAACTTATTCCATTGACCTACAATTCGCAATATCATAACATTATTATTTCGGACCATGCTCCATTAACGTTTATGATTAAACTAAACGGAATGGACAAGAAACAGACACAATGGAGACTTAATCCTCAAATTGTAAATAAAAAGGGATGTTGTGAATATTTAGTAAAACAGATTAATATGTTTTTCAAGGTCAATGACCAACCTGAAATTTCTCCCTCCCTTTTCTGGGAAACATTTAAAGCATTTATACGAGGGGCATTAATCTCCTCCCAGGCATTTCTTAATAAAGAGAATAGGGCTAAACAGCAGACATTGGAACTGGAAATAAGGCAATTAGATATAGAAAATGCAGGAGCACCTTCATTGGCAAAACATAATAAAATTTCAGCACTGAAATATAAGTTAAATAAAATATATTCTGACCAAGTAATAAGACTATATCAACATACAAAACAATTAAATTTTGAATTTGGTGATAAACCACTAAAACTATTGGCACGTCAGCTTCGTAAATTGGACGGGGAAAAAACGATTCATAAGATTAGATCAGATAAGGGAGAAATATTAACACTCCCTAAAGATATTAATAACAGATTTTCACAATACTATCAATAACTTTATTCAACTAAAGTGACAGAACAATCAACAGGAATGGAAGCTTTTTTACAGAAATGTAACCTTAAAGATTTAGATTTGTAAGAGCAGGAACTATTGGGTGCTGAAATAACGATAAAAGATATTGAAGAGTCAATTAGATCTCTAAAAAATGGAAAGACCGCAGGCCCTGATGGCCTAAACTCCGAATTTTATAAAAAAATTTATGATCTGATTTCTCCACGCTTACAAACATTGTATAAACACGTTTATACTCAACAGAAACTCCCAGAAACTTTAAACGAATCTACAATAATACTTATACCCAAAACTGATAAGGATCTGCAAGACCCAGCCTCATATAGAGCAATAGCTCTTTTTTTTTTGTAAGATATTTTAATTAGAAGTAATTACATATTAAGAAGAAATATAAAATCCAATTAAAACAAAAGAAAATATTAACGTCACATACATTCTTAATATTTTTAAAATTAACAATCAATCTTATTTGTACTTCTATAATTTTCTTTTTTATTTTATAGCAGTAGGAAATAAAAAAGAGAAAAAGAAAAAGAAAAAGAAAGAGAGAGATAAACTGATTGAGTGGAATATTAAACAAGATATTCTTCAATGGAGATATATTTATGATCTATTGTCTATAATTTTACTTCGGAGTCACGTGAGTGACTACGTGAAGACCCCGCCGGGACGCATGCGCGACATATCATCGAACGCATTGCGGAAGCGACAGTCGGGAGGAGCGCCGCTCCTCCAGCGCGAATTTTGAAAAATTACTGAAGGTAAGTCTTACCTTTTCTGGTGAGCGTGGCGACTCGGTGTGTTTCTTTTTCAGGAGGAAGCACCATGGAGTCGCGCAAGGGAGAGCAGCAGCTGATACCGCTGCTGTGGAAGCAGCCAGCAGCGTGCCGTCTCTCCAGAGCTGCAGGTGCTGCCAGCAGCTGCCGGCTTCTCGCCGCTACAGACCGCAGGTGCACCGCGGTCGGCGGCAAAACCACCCGGAAGTCGGACAGGTCCGTTGACTTGGCTGGGTCCGGACCTGAAGACACCCCGTTCACAGATAGCGACGGCGGGCGTCTTTCCCGCAGGAGCGGGTGGGGAGCAGTGCTCCAGCGTGACCTGCTTATGAAGGGGCAGAGTCACAGTGGGTCTCTTTGCAGACCCACGGCAGCATCCTTTCAAGGACTGCCAAATGTCTCACCCTCTTCGCAGGGGAGCATTAGGGGTCATAGCTGGGCTGACCCTGAAGAAGGGGCAATGGCTGAACAGTCAACTGTGAGGGGTGCCAGAAGAGAGAGCAGCAGAAGATTGTGGCATGCTGTATCAACTCAAGAAGGACTGCCTATACAAAGCTGCAAGCCAGTGAAAAATACATGGCTACAAACCAGCTACAGGAGCAAGCCATTAACTTTATGGCTGGGAAGTACATTGCTCCAGAGAACTCCATTTCTCTTAAAGTACCAGCAGTCCATGACCCCATCTGGGGCAACAGGAGCCCATCTATAAGGAGCCAGGAGGTGAAGCTCCAGAGGAAACTGCTGGCTGCTAAAATCACAGCAGTACCAGGACAACTGATGGGGTTGATTTGCCTGAAGAGTTACGTGATGCTCTAGCAGACTGTGTAATACTCAGTGGAGATTTACAGTTACAGGAAGAGCATCATCAAGAAGTGTGGAATTATGCAAGACAAGTAGCACACAGGCGCCAAAATTGCTGTTGGGGGACCTCCCGAAGCAGGTGAAAGACCTGCATGAGGAAGCCAAGGCTATAGGCCTGATCAAGGTGCCAAGCACCTCTAAAACCCCCTATCAACAGCGGCAGCACCCCTACACACCCACCAGACATCGGTGCTATGGAAGACCATCTGGTGGTGAAAGCTCGAAGGCCGGCCCACCTGCACAGCGGTCTTTCAGACCATGGCCCAGCCCGGCCTTCATGGAAAACGCGCCAACCCCACAACGCAGCAACACAATACCAGAAGAAACAACTGCGGAGACAACCCACACAACACCGGTAACCATGGAGGTAGGTGGGTCTGGTTGTCTTAAAAAACATTGCATGTCCGATTCATTAAAGTTGGGGGACGGTTGCACTTGTTTCATCATGTGTGCTGCACTTTTACCTCTGAACTTTTACATACTCGGAAGTATTCAGAATTACAAAATTGAATTTGTATACAAACTACCGTCCCAGTTCAGCATACGCCTAGCAGGAAGTTCATACTTCACAAAAAGAGAGAACAGCAGGCCCTGCTGAACTGTTAAGACTAAACACAAAAGGGATTGAGAAAACAATCAGAGAATTTCAAGAGTTCGTATCAAATATATTTATAAAAAACTAAAAAGATGGGGGTTGCCGTATCATTATAGATTTGACCGAACTAAATACTTCCGTTCAGTATGCCCATTTCAAATTAGACACGTTTGTCACACACAGGGTCATCGTAAATACCTGAAATTTATCTGGATGGGACAGCAATGGCAGTATGCCTTATCCAATGGGTTGTCATCAGCACCCAGGCTATTACAAATTTATT
Organism: Okamejei kenojei; assembly: GCA_035221665.1. Classification (NCBI taxonomy): domain Eukaryota; kingdom Metazoa; phylum Chordata; class Chondrichthyes; order Rajiformes; family Rajidae; genus Okamejei; species Okamejei kenojei. Next base: position 34,503,359 of record CM069151.1, on the reverse strand, counting down.
AAAACCAGCTTTAGCATACTTAAAGAAACATAACCATATCGTCATGGCTTACCTTGATGATATTCTCATTGTAGGTGAAAATTGGAGCTGGCTACATTGGTGGTATCAGCCACAACAGAGAGGTTTAACGTACATCCAGATAAATCAAAATTGGAACCCTCCACTACCATGGATTATTTGGGGTTCACTATTGACTCTGTTCATATGTCTATCACCTTGCCACCAAACAAAGTGACAGACTTGATGGGAGTATGCAAAAGCCTCACTGGCATCAGGGAACCATCCATTCGGCAAGGAGCAAGAGTGATTGGGAATTGGTGGCTGCGTTCCCAGCAGCACAATTGGACCACTCCATTATTAATACCTGGAAGAGGGAAATTTTAGCTCTCAAAAATCATACAGGCCATTTCAATAGGCCTATGCAACTACCAGGGAAAGTAAATTAGAATTAAACTGTGGATAGAAATGTTCCATATTATCCTAACCCCATCACCCCATTCTATAAAGCATACGGTATTAGGGGTTCAGTATTGATGTGGATAGAGAACTGGCTGGCAAACAGGAAGCAAAGAGTAGGAGTAAACGGGTCCTTTTCACAATGGCAGGCAGTGACTAGTGGGGTACCGCAGGGCTCAGTGCTGGGACCCCAGCTATTTACAATATATATTAATGATCTGGATGAGGGAATTGAAGGCAATATCTCCAAGTTTGCGGATGACACTAAGCTGGGGGGCAGTGTTCGCTGTGAGGAGGATGCTAGGAGACTGCAAGGTGACTTGGATAGGCTGGGTGAGTGGGCAAATGTTTGGCAGATGCAGTATAATGTGGATAAATGTGAGGTTATCCACTTTGGTGGCAAAAACAGGAAAGCAGACTATTATTTAAATGGTGGCCGATTAGGAAAAGGGGAGATGCAGCGAGACCTGGGTGTCATGGTACACCAGTCATTGAAAGTAGGCATGCAGGTGCAGCAGGCAGTGAAAAAAGCGAATGGTATGTTAGCTTTCATAGCAAAAGGATTTGAGTACAGGAGCAGGGAGGTTCTACTTCAGTTGTACAGGGTCTTGGTGAGACCACACCTGGAGTATTGCGTGCAGTTTTGGTCTCCAAATCTGAGGAAGGACATTATTGCCATAGAGGGAGTGCAGAGAAGGTTCACCGGACTGATTCCTGGGATGTCAGGACTGTCTTATGAAGAAAGACTGGATAGACTCGGTTTATACTCTCTGGAATTTAGGAGATTAAGAGGGGATCTTATAGAAACTTACAAAATTCTTAAGGGGTTGGACAGGCTAGATGCAGGAAGATTGTTCCCGATGTTGGGGAAGTCCAGGACAAGGGGTCACAGCTTAAGGATAAGGGGGAAATCCTTTAAGACCGAGATGAGAAAGACTTTCTTCACACAGAGAGTGGTGAGTCTCTGGAACTCTCTGCCACAGAGGGTAGTTGAGGCCAGTTCATTGGCTATATTTAAGAGTGAGTTGGATGTGGCCCTTGTGGCTAAGGGGATCAGAGGGTATGGAGAGAAGGCAGGTACGGGATACTGAGTTGGATGATCAGCCATGATCATATTGAATGGCGGTGCAGGCTCGAAGGGCTGAATGGCCTACTCCTGCACCTAATTTCTATGTTTCTATGTTTCTATGTTTCTATATCCCTAGGGTACATTACAGACTGATGCCAGTGCTAAAGGTTGGGGAGCAACTAATACTACCGCAAGTTGTGGTGGCAGATGAGTGCACAAAAATTATTCTGTTTAAAGCACTAGGAATTAATTATCTAGAAATGCTGGGAGCGTTTCATGGACTCAGGGCCTACTGCTCAGATGAGCACCAGTTGCATGTACGGTACAGATTGATACCACACTGGGGGCCTATATATAATCATATGGGTGAAATAAAGTCGATATCATGTGATGAATTGCCTAATAATATCTGGCACTGGTGTCTGGGAGAGAGATTTGGATCTCAACCACTTACCTTCCAGGCAAGCTAAATACAGTGGCAGACATCAGGTCACGTAAATTCAACGACAACATTAAATGGATGTTGGATCGGAAAGTGTTTACAGATATTATAGACCGGTATGGGACACCAGATATCGACCTTTTTTCCATCCGGACTAATTCACCAACTACCAACATATGTTGCTTGGGAACCAGACCCAGGGGCAGCAGCGATGGACGATTTCTTCGCTGCATTGGGGGGGGGGGATTTGTTTTGCTATGCATTTTCCCCTTCTGCCTCATCAGGCGAGTCTTACAATAATTAAACAAGACGCCGCAACGGGTACCATGGTTCCCAACAGTACAAAGATGGTCTCAGAACCCTGCATCTGGATCAACAACGGCCAAGGAGGTTGGCACACCCCGTGCGGGAAAGTATCCGTGCCATGACTGTATGAACTTGTTGATTTGCAGTTTCTGAACAGGCCATTTCTGGGATACGGACTCTCCGACAGGACGATCAATGCCATCTCAGCGTCGTGCAGGGAGTCCACGAGAAGACAGTACCTGACATATGTCAGGAAATGGGAAGTGTTCAGCACCAGGACGAACACTACATATGACTCAGCCACCAACACTGAAGTGCTGGAGTTCTGGCCACCCTTCATTTCGATGAAGGATTGAGTTACAGTGCCATTATTGTGCAAGGAGTGCCCTATCTAATATCTGGGCAGAGGGAGTGATCACCTGGCTATAGGATCACACCCACTAGTACCTAAACGAATGAGGGGTATTTGTACTCTATTCCCCCCAGGTCCAGATACACCTATATATGGGACATAGGTAGTACACCATGTTACGAGGATGGACACCAATATCGGGGCTCACTCTGGACAAACTAATATCCTAGATGGGAATGATTATGGCACTTGGATCAGCACAACGGGTCCAGTCCTTATACAAGCTAGAATAGGACGTCATGCCTGTCACAAATGGCAGATAACCTGCTACATACAGGGGTACTTAAACAAGACTGACCCGGTTCCTTTGGCCAATATTAGAGTTCTGGCCTATCCTGCAGATAGTCGGCCCTGCATAGTGACACATATTTTCCAATATATAGTCACCTAGACACTTATGGGCACGGAGAGAGCTTTCTCATTAGCCATAAATGCCCTCACCTAAGGTCACAGTGCAAACCATATCCAGATGGTTCGGGTGGTATTACATGCAGTGGTGAATACTAATGTTTCAAATCTCACTCCAACAGGGCTGCATCTACATCGGACTCTAGGATGATGGGAGTTCCTATGGACCACATCCTTGCCACAGCGGGGTGGAGCAATGAACGCATTCAATGCTTTATAATAAACCCGTGGCCGATCCTGAGACGTTTGCAGGGAAAAAATTAAGTTCTGTAAAATAAATTACCCAATGTGGGGCATATTATTTTAGGTATGAATAATACCTTTATTGTTTTTCAGCACAGTGTCGTGTGTGAAATACGTTCATCCTCCGTCCCAGAATGGCAGTGTGTGAGCATGGTCTCGTTCCAGGGCATGAAATCACAGAGCTTTGAAATCTTCACGTAGTCACTCACGTGACTCCGAAGTAAAATAGTAAGATTAAATGAGAACTTACCAGTTTGAAGTTTGATCTTTATTTTATGAGGAGTTACGATGAGGGATTACGTGCCCTCCGCTCCCAAAACCCTCTATTATAAAGTTCAACTGGTATGGAAGTTCTCTCTTATCTTACTATATTAGTCTACTCTGGTATCTGTGATTTCACACCACTGCTTTGAAGAATGTCGCGCATGCGTCCTGGCGGGGTCTTCACGTAATCCCTCATCGTAACTCCTCATAAAATAAAGATCAAACTTCAAACTGGTAAGTTCTCATTTAATCTTACTATTCTTCATCCATTCATACATTCAGGCTTCCGTCATGGCTTCGAACCGGACCATCTTGACCCTTTAAATATTCAATAAATGGAGACCATATTCCTCTGAACTGGTCCAGCCTGTCCATCAGGGCAAGCCTTAATCGTTCCAAGTGTAACGTCTCCGACATTTCTGTAATCCACATTTTAGTTGTGGGGGAAGTAGGACCTTTCCAAAATCTTAGTATTAATTTTTTACCAATTATTAAACTATAACCGATAAAAATTATTTGTTGTGTTGTTAATATCTGATTTGTTTCCAGTATTCCCAATATAATTAGTTTTGAGTCTGCAATCAACTTTGCATTAACTACAATTGAGATTATCTTAAAAATTTCTATCCAAAAATTAGTGATTTTTATACATTTTGTGAATGAATGCGTTAAATTAGCTTCTAATTGTTGACACTTATCACATATTGCGGACACATTTGAGAAAATTCTATTTAATTTGGACTTTGAGAGATGTAATCTATGTATAACTTTAAATTGTATCAAGGAGTGTCTAGCATTTAATGAACAATGATGTATATATTGTAAACTTTCATTCCATACTTCTCTACTGATTACTTGCCTAGTTCATTTTCCCATGCTTGTCTATATTTATCCGTATTTGGTAAATCATTTTCCAATAAAATATTATAAATATATGATATTAATTTCTCTGTATTCGGATGTTTATTTAAACATTCATCTAAAATTTCTGTCTTTCTATTCCTAAAATCCAGTGTATTTGATTTAACATAATCTCTAATTTGTAGATATCGAAAATATTCTTTAAAATGTAATCCATAATTTTGTTGTAATTCCTGAAATGAGAGAAATAAGTTTTCCCTATAAAGATCACCGATCTTATTTATTCCATAGTTCTTCCATTTTAAGAAACCTTTGCCCATCAATGAAGGATTAAAAGAAATATTGTTTACTATTGGAAGAGCTAGTGGTACATTCTATAATGTTTTTTTTAATTGTTTCCAAATACGTATTCCACTTTCTATTAATGGGTTTTCTTTATAAATTTTCTTATGTATTGGAGTATTAGCAAATAAAATCGAACTAATTTCCAAAGGGGTACAGTCTTCTTTTTCCATCTTTAACCAATTTGGTTGTTTATCTAGTTCACCCAACCAAAAATTCATATTTTTTATATTAACTGCCCAATAATAAAACATAAAATTAGGCAGTGCAAAGCCACCATTTATTTTTGATTTACATAGATGCTTTTAAATTATTCTATGATTCTTATACTCCCAAATAAAATTAGTAACCATGGAGTCCACTTTCTTAAAGAAATTTTTAGGAAAATATATCGGGATCATTTGAAACAAATATAGTAATTGTGGAAGAAAAATCATTTTTATCGCGTTAATCTTACCTAACATTGAAATAGGTAATGTTTTCCAATATTGAATATTCTTAAATAGTTTATTCAATAAGGGTAAAAAATTAGATTTAAATAATGAATTATATCTTTTTGTTACATAAATTCCAAGATATTTAATTTTTTCATTTGCAATCTTAAAAGGGTATTGTTGTAATATATGTAAATTATTTCCCATTATTGGCATAAGTTCACTTTTATTCCAATTAATTCTATATCCTGAAAACGATCCAAATTGAGTTATTAAATCTAACAAGTTTGGAAGACTAATTTCTGGTTTTGTGATATAAAGTAATACATCATCTGCGTCCAATGAGATTTTATTTTCAGTTTCTTTAGTTTCATACCCATATATTTCAGGGTTTGATCTCACAGATTTTGCTAATGGTTCTATTGCAAGTGCAAACAGTAGTGGAGATAAAGGGCAACCTTGTCTACAACCTCGGAATAAGTTAAATTTAGTTGTTAACACTTGGTTAATTAATATTCTAGCTGTTGGTCTAGTATATAGTAATTTAACCCAAGTTATAAACTTCTCTCCCAATTGAAAAAATTCCATAACCGAAAATAAGTAAGACCATTCAATCTGATCAAAAGCTTTCTCTGCGTCCAACGAGATAATTGATAAATCCTTAGTGATATTTCTTTTCGAGTATATAATATTAAATAATCTTCTCAGATTATTTGAAGAGTATCGTTTTGGTATAAATCCCGTTTGATCTGAATGAATTAGTTTATTAATCACTTTGTTTAGTCTTTGTGCTAATATTTTTGTTAATATTTTTTGATCAGTATTTAAAAGAGATATAGCTCTATATGACCCTGGGTCATCGAGATTTTTATCTAATTTAGGTATAAGGGTTATAATAGATTCATTTAATGTATCTGGTAATTTCTGTTGTGTATAAATGTGTTCATATAGTGTCTTCAAACGTGGGGCTATCATATCATAAAATATTTTATAAAATTCTGCTCCAATACCATCTGGTCCTGGAGTTTTACCATTTTTTAATGATCTAATAGTTTCTTCAATTTCTTTAGTAGTTATTTCGACATTTAATAATTCCCTATCTTCTAAATCTAGTCCATTTAGATTACAATTTTTTAGAAATGTTTCTACTCCTATACGATTTTCTTTTGTTTTAGCTGAGTATAAATTTTTATAATATTGCAAAAATCTCTCGTTTATATCTTTAGTTTGTGTTAGCAATTCTCCATTATCTGATTTGATCCTATATATTAATTTTTCTCCTTCCAATTTTCTTAACTGACGAGCCAATAGTTTATGTGGTTTATCACCGAATTCAAATTGTATTTGTTTGGTATATTGGTATAGTTTTACAACTTGATCTGACTGTATTTTATTTAGTTTATATTTCAATGCCAAAATGTTATTATGTTTTGTCGTAGTTGGGTTAATGGCGTTCTCTGTATCTAATTGTTTAATCTCTCTTTCCAATGCCTGTTGTAGCTTCCTATTCTCTTTATTATAAAATACTTGAGAAGATATCATAATTCCCCGAACATTGGCCTTAAAAGTTTCCCATAAGAGGGATGATGATATTTCTGGTGTATCATTTGTTTCAAAGAAGATCTTGATCTGTTTTGTAATATATTCTTGAGTTATTTTGTCCTTTAAAATTTGTGGATTAAATCTCCATTGATCTTGTTTTTCCATTTTACCCGTTAGTTTCATCTTAAACGTTAATGGTGCGTGATCTGAAATTATAATATTATGATATTTTGAATTATACGTAAGTGGAATAAGTTTTAAATCTACCAGAAAATAATCTATTCTTGAATAAGTTTTATGCACGGCTGAGTAAAATGAGTATTCGCGTCCTGTTGGATTTTGCAATCTCCATACATCTTTAATATTACTGGTGTCTATATATGCATTTATTAACTCACAGGAGTGTGATTTAAGTTTTCGTTGTTTTGATGATCTATCCAAATAAGGGTCAAGTGTGCAATTTAAATCTCCTCCAATTATTAGATTATGTTGTGATAATTCAGGGATTGTATTAAATAATTTTTTTAAAAATCACGGGCTATCAAACTTTGGGCCATATATATTAACAAAAATGACTTTTTGTGTATATAATTCTCCTATTACAATAATATATCTACCGTCACTATCTGTTATTATTGAAGTATGTTTAAATGCAGTACCTTTACGAATTAATATTGCTACACCTCTAGATTTGTGTGTAAAAGAAGAGTGATATACTTTATCAATCCATTTGGCTTTTAGTCTATGTTCTGCCTCTTTTTTCAAGTGTGTCTCTTGGATAAACGCAACATCTATTTTAAGTGCTTTTAAATATGCTAATACCTTACCCCTCTTAATTGGTTTGTTAATACCTTTAACATTCCAGCTACAAAACGTTATTCCTCCATTCCCCATATTTGTATGTAAGTCTTGCATCATTTATCTAAAGGGATGTATACCAGAGCAAATGGTACAGCTCGACACACCAGACCCAACACCTGAACCCTGAACAGACGAATTTCAAGACTCTTGATTTTCTCTCATATATATATCTCCTTTGTATTAATTGATGATTCCACTTAGATATAAAGTAATAATAGTAATAATTAGAAATGGTAGTAAAAAAGGGATAGATTAGGAGATTAGTAAAGTGCTCAAAGAAAGAAAAAACTACATCTAGTATGTGTGTAGTTAGTGTTAGCCATACTAACATGGCTAGCAGTCTAAGGACCTCCGTGTTGAATGTTAAATGTTATCCATCTCCATGATTCAGTAAATTAATATTACAAAAAAAAGAGATTATTATTAAAACTGGGGATATTAAACTATGATATATAAAAAGTTCATAGTCAGGTATAATGGTATATATACCATAGCTCTTTTAAATACTGATCAGAAAATATTAACTAAAATCCTATCTCATAGATTGAGTTTAGTGATTAACAAATTAATACACCCTGACCAAACCGGTTTTATCCCAAAACGTCACTCATTTTACAATCTGAGATGTTTATTTAATATTATATACTCAAATAGAATTCCTAATGCAGATCTAGCAATTATTTCGCTAATGCTGAAAAAACCTTTGATCAGGTAGAATGGTCTTATTTATTTTTGGTGATGGAAAAAGTTCAATTGGGAGAGAAGTACTGTACGTGTGTTAAACTTTTATATTCCAACCCAACAGCTAGAATACTAACAAACCAAGTATTATCAACTAAATTTAATCTTTCTAGAGGTTGTAGACAAGGATGCCCGCTATCTCCATTATTATTCGCTATAGCAATTGAACCACTCGCAGAAAGTGTCAGAGCTCATCCAGAAATACATGGGTACAATACTAAAGATACAATTAATAAAATCTCTTTATATGCAGATGATGTATTAATATATATTACAAAGCTAGAAATTAGTATTCAAAATTTATTATACCTAATAACTCAATTTGGTCAATTTTCAGGATATAGAATTAATTGGAATAAAAGCGAAGTCATGCCAATAGGTAAACTCAATTTACATACACTACAACAATCACCTTTTAAAATAGTTGAGGAAAGAATTAAATATCTAGGTATTTATGTAACTAAGACGTATACTTCTTTATTTAAATCAAATTTCTCACCTTTACTGAATAAACTAAACAAGAATATTCAATATTGGAAAACACTCCCTATTTCAATGTTCGGTAGAATTAATGCTATAAAAATGATTTTTTTTTGCGGGAAATTCCTGTACTTATTTCAGTCAATCCCTATATATATTCCAAATTCTTTTTTTTTTAAAGTAGACTCTACTGTTACAACTTTCATCTGGGATTATAAGAATCATAGAATAAGTAATAAACATTTATGCAAATCAAAGATTAATGGAGGTTTAGCTCTACCAATTTTTCTGTTTTATTTTTGGGCAGTCCATATAAAAAACATGAATTTTTGGCTGGAAGAAATGGATCAACAACCAGACTGGTTAAGGATGGAAAAGGAGGACTGTTTACCTTTTGAAATCGGTTCGATTATGTTTGCACCGACAAAATTGCATAAAAAAACCTATAGGGAAAACCCAATAATACATAGTGGTACACGAATCTGGAAACAATTTTAAAAGGCTTTAAGATTAGATAATATACCACTCTGTCTTCCTATTGTAAACAATCCCTTATTCAAACCTTCCATGCTGGATAAAGGTTTTACGCAATGGAAAAACTATGGAATTAAAAAGATGGAACATCTTTATAAGAAAGGCACTTTTCTTCTATTTCGGGAATTATAACAGATTTATGGAATACACTCAAATAATTTCTTTCGATATCTACAACTCAGAGATTATGTTAAATCAAATACACAAGATTATAGGAATAGGAACCAGAAATCTTTGATGAATGTTTGAATAAGCATCCTAATACAGAAAAACTAACAACTTATATTTATAATATTCTTTTAGACAGCGAGGTACCATCGGCGGAATCACATAGACATGCATGGGAAAATGAATTAAGCCAACCCATAACGAAAGATATATGGGCCAAAAGTTTACAATATATACATCGATGCTCGTTAAATGCCAGACATGCTCTAATACAATTTAAAGTATTACACAGATTACATTACTCAAAAGTTAAACTGAATAGAATCTTTCCACATGTCTCTCCTATCTGCGATAAATGTCAGCATCTAGAGGCTAACTTAACACATACTTTTGCAAATTGTATAAAAATTAAAAACTTCTGGATTGAGATTTTTAGAATAACTTCTGAAGTTATTAAGTTATGAAGTTATGGATCCGGACTCAAAACTAATAATACTTGGAATATCAGAACAAAGTTTAACACTCACCACAAGCCAAATAAATTTCCTAGATTACAGTATAATAATCGGAAAGGCCCTATAACCACCACAATTAACATGTGGATTATGGAAATGTCAGAGACCCTACACCTGGAAAGAATCAGATTTGCCTTAATGGACAAACAAGAACTCTTTGTTAGAATATGGTCTTCTTGCATCGATTATTTAAAAGGGTAGATTGGTTCGGCAGGGGACCTAACTGAAACTTGGACTCAGGAACAGATGAAAAGTTAAAGATTAGTTAAAACAAATGTAGGTCCCTTGCAGTCAGAAACAGGTGAGTTGATCATGGGGAACATGGATATGGCGGACCAATTGAATAACTACTTTGGTTCCGTCTTCACTAAGGAAGACATAAATAATCTGCCGGAAATAGCAGGGGACCACGGGTCAAAGGAGGAATTGAGTGAAATCCAGGTTAGTCGGGAGGTGGTGTTGGGTAAATTGAATAGATTAAAGGCCGATAAATCCCCAGAACCAGATAGGCTGCATCCCAGAGTATTTAAGGAAGTAGCTCAGGAAATAGTGGATGCATTAGTGATAATCTTTCAAAACTCTTTAGAATCTGGAATAGTTCCAGAGGATTGGCGGGTAGCAAACGTGACCCCTCTTTTTAAGAAGGGAGGGAGAGAGAAAACGGGTAATTACAGACCAGTTAGTCTAACATCGGTAGCGGGGAAACTGCTAGAGTCAGTTATTAAAGATGGGATAGCAGCGCATTTGGAAAGTGGTGAAATCATTGGACAAAGTCAGCATGGATTTACAAAAGGTAAATCATGTCTGATGAATCTTGTGGAATTTTTTGAGGATGTAACTAGTAGCGTGGATAAGGGAGAACCAGTGGATGTGGTATATCTGGACTTCCAGAAGGCTTTCGACAAGGTCCCACATAAGAGATTAGTATACAAACTTAAAGCATACGGCATTAGGGGTTCAGTATTGATGTGGATAGAGAACTGGCTGGCAAACAGGAAGCAAAGAGTAGGAGTAAACGGGTCCTTTTCACAATGGCAGGCAGTGACTAGTGGGGTACCGCAGGGCTCAGTGCTGGGACCCCAACTAGTTACCATATATATTAATGATCTGGATGAGGGAATTGAAGGCAATATCTCCAAGTTTGCGGATGACACTAAGCTGGGGGGCAGTGTTAGCTGTGAGGAGGATGCTAGGAGACTGCAGGGTGACTTGGATAGGCTGGGTGAGTGGGCAAATGTTTGGCAGATGCTGTATAATGTGGATAAATGTGAGGTTATCCACTTTGGTGGCAAAAACAGGAAAGCAGACTATTTTTTAAATGGTGGTCGATTAGGAAAAGGGGAGATGCAGCGAGACCTTGGTGCCATGGTACACCAGTCATTGAAAGTAGGCATGCAGGTGCAGCAGGCAGTGAAAAAAGCGAAAGGTATGTTAGCTTTCATAGCAAAAGGATTTGAGTATAGGAGCAGGGAGGTTCTACTTCAGTTGTACAGGGTCTTGGTGAGATCACACCTGGAGTATTGCGTACAGTTTTGGTCTCCAAATCTGAGGAAGGACATTATAGCCATAGAGGGAGTGGAGAGAAGGTTCACCAGACTGATTCCTGGGATGTCAGTACTGTCTTATGAAGAAAGACTGGATAGACTCGGTTTATACTCTCTGGAATTTAGGAGATTGAGAGGGGATCTTATAGAAACCTACACAATTCTTAAGGGGTTGGACAGGCTAGATGCCGGAAGATTGTTTCCGATGTTGGGGAAGTCCAGGACAAGGGGTCACAGCTTAAGGATAAGGGGGAAATCCTTTAAGACCGAGATGAGAAAGACTTTTTCACACAGAGAGTGTTGAGTCACTGGAACTCTCTGCAACAGAGGGTAGTTGAGGCCAGTTCATTGGCTATATTTAAGAGGGAGTTAGATGTGGCCCTTGTGGCTAAGGGGATCAGAGGGTATGGAGAGAAGGCAGGTACGGGAAACTGAGTTGGATGATCAGCCGTGATCATATTGAATGGCGGTGCAGGCTTGAAGGGCTGAATGGCCTACTCCTGCACCTAATTTCTATGTTTCTATGTTTCTATGAAAAGTTATACTCTATATTCCTTGATCGTATCTCCAACGATGTATTAATGGTAAATCATTCAATTCCTTATGATTTCATTTTTTGATTTCTCTTTTTTTTCTTTTTTTTCTCTTTTTTAAAAATTAATTTTAATCTATAAAAAAAAACAAAAAAAACTAATAGAGGCAGAATGATCTAATTGAAAATATTAATAATGTATGAGTGATGTACTCGAAATACCTATACCATAATTTGTGTTTGCCAATTTATTGCATACCTCTAATAAAAATATATTTAAAAAAAATAAATTCTAATTTTTGGCCAGTGGATCCGGGTCTATCCTGTTTAAGTAACCCCTGTATTAGGAAAGTTATCTTGTCATTTGTGATATACATGCCGTCCATACTTAATCTATGTAGGGACTGGACCCGTTGGGCTGTTACAAGTGCCATTAACATAACCATTTTATAGGTTAATTTATCCAGTGTGAGTCCCGATATAGGTGTCCATCCTCGAAGCATAGTCAGCACTATGCTTATGTCCCATATATGGGCGTATATCTGGGCCTGGGGAGATTAGAATTAAATATACCCCTCATCAGTTTAGATACCAGTGGGTGTGATCCCACAGCCAGGTGATCACACCCTCGCCCCAGATAATTGGATAGGGCACTACGGGCACAATTAATGGCACTGAAGCTCAATCCCTCATCAAAATGAAGGGTAGCCAGGAACTCCAGCACTTCAGTGATGGTGGCTCTGTCATATGAAGTATTCGTTCTGGTGCAGAACACTTCCCATTTCTTCACATATGTGAGATATTGTCTTCTGGTGCACTCCCTGCACGACGCTGTGATACCATTTATCGTCCTGTCGGAGAGTCTGTAGTCCAGCAATGGCCTGTTCAGAATCTGCAAACCAACAGGTTAATTCGGTCATGGCACGGATGACTTTCCCCTGTCACAGGGTGTACCAAAAGGCTTGGACGTTTGTTGATCCGAATGCAGGGTTCTGCAGCCATATTTTGTACTACTGGGAACCATGGTTGGGTAGGCCAGTCGGGAACAACCAAAATACCCGTTGCGGTGTCTTGTTTGATTTTTTGTAAGACCCGACTGATGAGGCAGAAGGGGGGATATGCATAGAAAAACAAATCCCCCCAATACAGCGAGAAAGCGTCCATCGCTACTACCCCAGGGTCTGGTTCCCAAGCAACATATGTTGGTAGTTGGTGATTTAATCTGGATGCAAAAAGGTCGATAACTGGTGTCCCATACCGTTCTATAATATAATATCGGCAAACACTTTCTGATCCAACATCCATTCGGTGTTGTCGTTGAATTTGCGTGACCTGTTGTCCGCCACTGTATTTAGCTTATCCTGAAGGTAAGTGGCTGAGATCCATATATTCCTTTCCAGACATCAGTGCCAGATATTATTAACAAATTCATCACATGATATCGACTTTATTTCACCCATATGATTAATATAGGCCACCACAGTGGTATTATCAATCTGTAATCGTACATGCAATTGGTGCATGTCTGAGAAGTAGGCCCGGAGTCCATAAAATGCTTCCAGCATTTCTAGATAATTAATCCCTAGTGCTCCAAACAGGGTTAATTCTTGTGCACTCCATCTGCCACCACAACTAGGGGTGGTATTAGTTGCTCCCCAATCTTTTGCATCAGTCTGTAATGTAACCGTGGGGTTCATAATAGTGATGGGGCTAGAACAATGCTGAATATTGTCTATCCACCAATTTAACTCTAATTTTGCTTTCCCTGGTAGTTCCATAGGCCTATCAAAATGGCCTGCATGAGTTTTAAGAGCTAATATTCTTGCTCTTTGTAGATTTTGGTAATGGAGTGATCCAAATTGTGCTGCTGGAAATGCAGCCACTAGTTTCCCAATCACTCTGGCTACTTGCCGAATGGATGGTTTTCTGATGCTAGTGAGGCTGTTGCATGCTTACGTCAAGTCTGCCACTTTGTTTGGTGGCAAGGTGATAGACATTTGAACAGAATCGATAGTGAACCCCAAATAATCCATAGTAGTGGAGGGTCTCAATTTTAATTTATCTGGATGAATGATAAATCCCAGCTTTTGAAAAAGATGCTATGTGGCTGATACTGCCAATGTAGCCAACTCTAAATTTTCCCCATCAATGAGAATATCATCAAGGTAGGCCATAACAATATGGTTTTGTTTCCTCAAATATGCCAAAGCTGGTTTTAACAATTTGGTAAACAGCCTGGGTGCCGATGATAACCCATCGGGCAAGGCCTTTTACTGCCAAAGCTGTCCCATCCAGACAAATTTCAGATATTTCCGATGATCCTTGTGTATTGGTACTGAATAGTATGCATCCTTTAGGTCGATGCAAGCCATGTAGTACCTGTTAGAGATTAGCTGTTTGGCTGTGACAAACATGTGCATTTTGAAATGGGCATACTGAACGGAAGTATTCAGTACGGTCAAATCTATAATGATGCGGCATCCGCCGTCTTTTTTGTTTTTGGTAAAAATGTATGATACGAACTCCTGAGATTCTCTGTTTGTCTTCTCAATTACCCCTTTTGTGTTTAATCTTAAAAGTTCAGCATTGCCTTCTGTCCTCTCTTTTTGTGAAAGTATAAACTTTCGGCTAGGTGTATGCTGAACTGGGATGGGGAGTTCGTAAACAAATTCAATTTTGTATCCCTGAATACTTCCGAGTATGTAAGGATCAGAGGTAAAAGTGCTCCACACATGACGAAACAAGTGCAACCATCCCACAACCCGTGATGAGCCTAGACATGCAATGTTTTCGAGGCAACCAGACTCACCTACCTCCATGGTTACCAGCCATGCTGTGTTGGTTTTCTCTGTTGCTTCTTGTTCTGTTGTGTTGCTGCAGTGTGGGCTTGGCGCATTTTCCAAGAAGGCCGGGCTGGGCCATGGCCTGAAAAAGACCGTTGTGCAGGTGGGCCGGCCTTCGAGCTTTCACCACCAGATGGTCTCTCATTGTAACGGTGCCTGGTGGTTGTGTAGGGGTGCTGCCGCCGCTGATATGGGGTTTTGGAGGTGGTTGGCACCTTTATCATGCCGATTGCCTTGACCTCCTCATCCAGGTCGTTAACTTGCTTAGGGAGGTTGTCCCAAAACAGCAATGTAGACGGCTGTGCACTGCTTGGGATTGAGTGCAGGCTTTATGATGCTCTTCCTGTAGCTGTTGATTTCAAACAGCGTATTGCACAGGAGGGCTAGAGCATTTCGCAGTTCTTCAGGCATCTCAACCCCATCAATAGTTCTGGCTACTGCTGTAATCCCAGCAGCCAGCAGCTTGAGGATTCTTTGGTGTTTCACCTCCTGGCTCCTTATGGTCGGGCTCATGTTGCCCCAAATGGGGTTGTTGACAGCAGGTACATTAAGAGAAATACAATTCTCTGGCGCAAGGTATTTTTCTGCCGTATTGTTAATTGCTTGTTCCTGCAGCTGGTTAGTTGCCATGTAATTAATACTGGCTGCCAGCTTGGGATGCAATGGCAGTCCTTTTTGGGTAGGCACAGCGAATTTGTTGACCATACCCAATAATTCTTCTTGTCACAGGTGAATCTTCAGCCATGTCCCCTTCTTCAGGATCAGCCCAGTTCTGACCCCCAATGCTCCCCTGCGAAGAGGGTGAGACATTTGGCAGTCCTTGATAGGATGCTGCCGTGGGTCTGCGAAGAGACCCACTGTGACTCTGCCCCTGCATAAGCAGGTCACGCTGGAGCAATTGCTCCACCATCCGCTCCATGTGGGTAAGACGACCGCCATCGCTATCCGCGAACGGGGTGTCCTCAGGTCCGGACCCAGCCGAGTCTCCGGACCTGTCCGACTTTTGGGTGGTTTTGCCGCTGGACCACAGCGCACCTGCGGCCTGTTGTGGCGAGAAGTCGGGGGCTGCTGGATGCATCTGCAGCTCTGGAGAGTCGGCACGTTGCTGGCTGCTTTCCACAGCAGCGATTTTAGCCGCTGCTCTCCGTGATTTCCTGGACTCCATGCTGTTCTTCTTGCTGTGAAAACACACACACAGAGTCTCTACCAGAATGGTAAGTACCTAAATCCGGTTGTTTTTTAAACTTATGCTGGAGGAGCGACGCTCCTCCCGACTGTTGCTTCCGCAATGCGTTCGACGATATGTCGAGCATGCGTGGTGGCGGGGTCTTCAGGTAGTCACTCACATGACTCCATAGTAAAATTAGCCAATTATACTGGCTACTTGTCGAATAGATGGTTGTCCATAACGACAAGGTTGTTACAGGGCTGAAACAGCGGTTGAAACAGCTAATTCAGCTGATTTCAGGGTCTTCCCTATGATTAGGATATCATTCTCGCTGTCCGAGCATGATGTGAGGAGGGCTCTGACACGGGTGAACATGTGGAAAGCTGCAGGCCCCGATGGCATCTCGGAGCGAGTACTTAAGTCCTGTGCTATGCAGCTAGCTCTGGTGCTCACTCCAATATTCCACCTCTCCCTGGACAAGTCCGTGGTCCCTGCCTGCTTCAAAAATCCATCATTGTACCTGTACCAAAGAATGCCTCCCCAGCCTGTCTGAATGACTACCGTCTGGTGGCCCTTACCTCGGTAGTCATGAAATGCTTTGAGAGGCTGGTGAAGAAAGACATCTGTGCCTTCCTCCTTCGCAACATGCGCCCATTACAATTTGCATACCGTCCGAACAGATCCACGGATGATGCGGTCTCCCAGGTTTTGCACACCATTTTCGTATCTTGACTGCCAGAAGGAGGGCTACGTGAGGTTGCTGCTCATAGACTTCAGTTCAGCCTTCAACATGATAGTCCCCACCAGACCGGCCGAGAAGCTACTGGAATTGGTGCTCAGCACCCCCCTGCGTGCCTGGGCCCTGGACTTTCTCACCGCCAGATCCCAGGTAGTCAAGATGGGAGGGAATACATTGAAGCCCCTCACCCTGAGCACAGGATCCCCCCAGGGTTGCGTCCTCAGCCCCCTATTGTACTCCCTGTACACACATGACGGTTCAGCTCAAACTCGATTATCAAGTTTGCTGATGACACTGTGGTAGTGGGCCTGATCTCAGACAATGATGAGAAGGCCTACTGGGAGGAAGTGGCTGATCAGGCACTCTGGTGTCAGGACAACAGCCTCCTCTTGAACACCAAAAAAACAAAGGAGCTGTTCATGGACTTTAGGAGGGCACATCATCCGAGGACGTACACACCATTGAGGATAAATGGGGATACTGTGGATAGGGTGATCTGTTTTAAATACCTGGGAGTCCACATCTCTGAGGATATGACATGGATATCACACGCTGCAGCACTCGTGAGTAAGGCAAGGAGCGCTTTTACCACCTCAGGCAATTGAGGAAATTCTCCAGTACTTTTCCTCAGCGGCTGTGGAAAGCATCTTGTCCGGAAATATTACAATCTGGTTTGGGAATTTCTCTGCCCAGGACAAGAAGGCTCTGCAGAGAGTAGTGCGTTCGGCCGAATGCACTATGGGAACTTCTCTCGCCCCTCTGCAGGAACTATACATCAGGAGGTGCAACTTCAGAGCCAACAAGATCATGGGAGACCCCTTCCACCCCTGCAACGTACTGTTCCAGCTGCTACGGTCAGGCAAACGCCTCCGTTGTCATGCTGTGAGAACGGAGAGGATGAGAAAGAGTTTCTTCCCAGAGGCCATTAGGACTGTAAACTCCTATCTCACCAGGGACTAACTTTACTGTACCGCAATACCACCCACAATGTTTAATATGTAAAAGAACATGTGATTCAGTTCCATTCTGTTTGTAGTTTGTTGGCTGTTTGTTTGTTTTATTGCACAAAGTCCGCAAGCACTGCTACTTTTCATTTCACTGCACATCCTGTATGTGTATGTGACGAATAAACTTGACTTGACTTGACTTGACTTGACAGGGTCAAAAACTTTAAATTTCTGGGCGTGCATATTTCTGAAGACCTTTCCTGGACCCACCACACTGATGCAATTATAAAGAAAGCACATCAACGTCTCTAGTTTCTGAAAAGATTGCGGAGATTCGGTATGTCACATAGGATTCTCTTGTACGTCTACAGGTGTACAGTAGAGAGCGTACTGACTGGCTGCATCACTGCCTAGTTTGGCAACTTAAATGCCGAGTGAAGAAGTCTGTAAAAAGTGGTGAACTCTGCCCAGTCCATCATGTTTGTGACCTTCCCACCATCAAAAGAATTTCCAGGAGTCGCTGCCTCAAAAAGGCAACCAGTATCATCAGAGACCCGCACCACCCTGGCCACACTCTCATTTCACTCCTGCTATCGGGAAGAAAATATAGGAGCCTGCAAACTGTAATGTGCAGGTTCAGAAACAGCTTTTTCCCTAGGGCCATTAGGCTATTTAATGCCACAATCACCAAATAAGCTCTGAACTACATAAATCTGGGGGCATTTGTTTTGTCTTTTTGCACTCGTATTTAATTTTTTTTTAAATGTATATTTATGTGTGTGTGTGTGCGCACGTGTATATACATACATATATATATCCGCCAGCGATGGTAGCCTCGCCAACAGTCTGTCTGTCTTTTTGTCATTTTTGTTATTTTTAGTGTGTTTTAAATAGTATATGCTAATGTTCTCTAGTTTATTTTACGTGGGGGTGGGGGGTCGGGGGAAACTTTTTTTTCAATCTCCTACCTTGCTGGAGATTTGCAATTTTTTTCCGGTTCATATCCCCGATGGCACATAACATCATGGAGCTGGGAGCCTTGCTCGATACTGACTTTGAGCCCCACCGCGGGGCCGTGAACTTACCATCGGAGTTTGCGATCCCTTGTCTGGGATCGACGCTCCAGCCGTGCCCTGCAGATTTCAACATCGAGGAGCTCGCAGTCTCGGTTAGAGATTGATGTCGGGAAGCTCCAAGCCACACGAGGTTCAACCAGCCCCAACAAGGGGTCCGATCGCCTGGCGTGGGGGAGCTGAGATCCCCCTGATGCGGGAGTTTCATCGCCCCAATACGGAAGGTTCAACCGCCAGCTGCGGGAGCCAAGATCACAACGACAACAGAAGGTTCAAGTGCCCTGACCGTGGGAGAACAAAGAAGGGAAAAAGATTGAACTTTTTTTGCATTCCATCACAGTGAGGAATGTGGGGGATGTTCATGTTAAAAATGTATTTGGGTGTATTGTTGCTCTTTATTGGTATGACTGGATGACAAATCAAATTCCTCGTATGTTGCAAAACATACTTGGCTAATAAATTACTATAATGATTATTATGATTATGGTATATGTTCATATAGAGTGATACAGTGTGGAAACAGGACCTTTGTCCGAACTTGCCCACACCAGCCAACATGCCCCAGCTGCACTAGTCTCACCTGTCTGTGTTTGGCCCATATTCCTCCATAAGTGTCCTACCCATGTACCTGTCTAACTTTTTCTTAAACGTCGAGATAGTCCATGCTTCAACAATCTCCTCTGGCAGCCTGTTCCGTGCACCCACCAGCCTTTGTGTGAAAAAGTTACTCCTCAGCTTCCTGTTAAATCTTTTCCCCTTCATGTTAAACCTATGTCCTCCAATCCTTGATTTGCCCATTTTGGGCAAGAGACCATGTGCATCTACCCAATTATTCCTCTCATTATTTTATTAGATCACCCCTTACCCTTCTGTGCTCCAGGGAAGAGAATCCCAACCTACTCAACCTCTCGCTATAGCTGAGGCCCTTGAGTCCTGGCAATATCCTTGTAAATCTTCTCTGTACCCTTTCCAACTTAACAACATCTTTCCCACAACATGGGGCCTAGACCTGAACACAATACTCTGAATGCGGCCTCACCAACATCTTATACTACTGCAACATGACCTACCAATGTCTGTACTCAAGACTGATGAAGGCCAATGTGCCAAAAGCCTTTTTGACCACCCTATCTACCTGTGATGCCACATTCAACTCCTCTTGCTCACCCACCTATTGTCCATCTTCCTCTCTGCACAGCTACCGCCTGACCTGCTTTAGTTCTAGAAATATTTTTTGTTCATGTGGAGAATATGTGCTGATTTGTATCCCACAGTCCCAGTGTTGTTTTGTTTGCTCTCTCCTCTATCCTGGAGTCACTTAGGGACCAGGCAGCATCTAGTGAGGACATGGATAAGCAACATTTTGGGTCGGGATCATCCTTCAGACTGATTGTAGAAGGGGGAAGAGAACCTGGAAATGATATGGGAGCAGATTAAAGTCTAGGAAGCGATAGGTGGATACAGATAAGGGGAGGTTTATGATTGGCAGATGGGAGGACAAATGCTAAAGATGAAAAGGGGACAAAAGAGTAACAAAAGGATACAAAGATGGGCTCCATCCACAAAAGCAAAGGGGAAACCACATTTACTAAAGGAAGATTTTCAAGAGTGGAAAGATTTTACTTGGGAGCAGATGTGGCGGAGTCAGATAAATTGGGAGTAAGGGATGTAGTCTCTGTGACCACGGGCACCGGACACAGTTTCTCCTCATTTACTCCAGCAAAGCCGGATGACACACACAATAGCCATGGTTTGCCTGTGGTGCAGAGAGGGAATCTTCAGTGTGGGGAGGGAACTGCCACTGAACTGGGCTGCAATATCCTGAATGCATTCTATAGTGTTGGAGCTGCACTCATCCCAGAAAGCAGAGTGATCCCACAATGCTCCTGGTCTCACAACTTGTGGATGATGGGAAGTTTGGCATCAAAGGTGAATCATTCGCTGAGGTATCCCCAGCCTCTGGCCTTACAGACACAGAATCAATGCGGCTGGTCCAGTAGGCTTTCAGGTCAATGGTGACCCCCCAAACTGTGAATGGTGGGTGAACTGGTGACATTAATGTCATTGGCTGTTACTGGTAGACCCTCACGTTTAGAGGTGGTCATTGCCTGACAATCATGTGGTGCAAATGCTACTGGCCATTTATTGGCCCAGGATGGAATGTTTTTTCTGTGGGGTCCAATTTATGATGAAGACTTTGGAGAGGAAGAGAAGTTTGGAGAGAGGGTGGTTGCAAGGGTGGTCAAGGAATGATTGTTGATTGGAGGGGTAAAGATGCCGGTTTGAAGATGAAGGGACTGGACCCGTGTTTGTCCTCTGGATGACACCAGTGGTTTTATCAGCACTAAAGACTGAAGCACTCATAATGCTGAACAGAGGAAGTCTTTAGCCAAGTCCTGGAATGTCGATGCAGGCTTCAACCCAAAGACATCGACTATATCTTTGCCCCTATATATATTTTTATTTTTTTTATTTTTATTTTTTTTTAATTAGAAATGTACAATACTATAAACCAAAAATAACATAATACATTTCATGTACCACTTCTTGTTTTAAAATGTAATACTAGAAAAGTAACAGAAGCAAGAAAAAGACAAATAGAGAAAGTTAGATAAGATACCGATACGTGAAAAAGTGGAAAGAGAGAGCCCATGAAGATGTAAAGCACGAGAAAGAGAAAAAGAAAGGAGAAAAAAAAGGAAAATATAAATAAAATAAAATAAAAGGGATATACCTGCTTCGTATCTTTACACACCCCTCACCCGGTCGGAGATATAGAATTAAAAGTTTGGAAATAATTCGCCTAGCTCCAGGTCTAATCTCAACTTCTTGCTACGAGTCAGCAACAATCTCACTCCCCAATTCCACCTCAAACCTGCCCACGAACAGACTCCAATTAACTCACAAGAGGACCTGACTGTTTACTCATTACAGCTTGCTGCTGCTAAGAATTATGATCCGACCGTGACAGTAACTGTAAACAACGTTTATTTTGGTGCGAAATTAGACACCGGGTTGAAGGTAAATACTATGTCAATCAACCTCTTCAATAAGATAAGAACTAACGAGCCACTGATCAAGGACAAATCTACTCTACATGCGTTTGGAGGGGAGGTTCTGCGGCCTTTGGGCAAAACCAATTTAAAATGTGTGCTGAAAAAAACCACGAGGAATTTGACCTTCTATGTCCTGAACTTTAATTCAGTTACGCTGCTTGGCAATCGGGCCTGTCAGGAACTGGGGCTGATCTCCTTTGACAAAACGGTCCACAAGCTGCAAATTTCCCTGGACCTGCTGAGTGAATTCCCTGATCTTTTTTACAACAACCGGTTGCCCGTGACTTACAAGATTATTATTGACCCCGAAGTGACACGCGTCATCCGACCTCCACACCAATTGTCATTTGCCATGACTGACAGGGTTCACTCTGCGCTGAAGGACATGGCCTCCACAGGCATAATTGAAGCAGTCAGCGACCCCACCGATTGGGTCTCAACCATGATTGCCACAGTCAAGAAGGGAAAAAATGAAATCCATTTGTGCATCAACTCAAAAGAACTGAATACTGCCATTAAGCGCCCACACCATCCTATGAAGACTGTTGAGGATGTTGCAGCAAAGGTCGGAACGGCCACCTTATTTTCTGTCCTCGATGCAAAGAACTCTTTCTGGCAGATACCTCTGGACAAGGAGTCATCAAACCTCACCACATTTGCCACCCCATTCGGCAGATACAAGTTTCTGAGAATGCCATTCGGAATCAACTCTGCCAGTGAAGTGTTCCAAAGAACGATGGAGCTATTATTCGACGACCTACCTTGTGCCATCATTGTCGACGATATCCTAGTAGATGGCAAAGATGCAACGGAGCACGATCACAATCTCAGGCTCATCTTGGAGCGCGCACGCAAGATCAACCTCAAGCTTAATCCTGACAAGTGCAAGTTCCGGGTTCCAGAGGTTTCCTACGTCGGCCACATCTTCACTCCGAAGGGTCTCAAACCCGATCCAAAGAAGGCTACTGCCATCACAGAAATGCCTGCCCCCACAGACGTGAAAGGCCTGCAGCGTTTTCTGGGCAAGTTCATACCGAACCTCAGCGAACTAAGCTCCACACTGCGGGAGCTGACAAAAAAGGACACAGCATGGTCATGGTTCCAGCAACATCAGATTGCTTTCGATCTTAAAGTCCAAATTGATGAGTGCACCGACTCTAATGTTTTTCGACTTGAAACGTCCAGTGACGATCACCTGCGATGCTTCAAAATTCGGGCTCGGCGCAACCTGCTTGCAACCATCTGCCGAGGGCACACTACTACCTGTCTCGTATGCCTCTCGCACTATGACCGACACGGAGCAGCACTACACGCAAATCGAAAAGGAACTGTTGGTCGTCGTTTTTGCTTGCTCCAAATTCCACGACTTCATCTTTGGCAACACGTTCATGGTTGAGACGGACCACCAACCACTGGTGGCAATCCTGAACAAGCCCATCCACGCCGCGCCAGCTCGTTTGCAGCGTATGATGATGCAGCTGCAGCGGTACGATTTCTCTATTACCTACACAAAGGGTAAGGACATGCACGTCGCTGACACTCTCTCCCGTGCACCTCGGGCATATTGCGAACAACATCCCTATGAACAGGAAAATTTCACGGTTCGCGGTCGACTTCGTCTCCAGCAAGCAACTGCGCACCTTGGCCGCGCACACCGCCACAGACAATACGCTTCAAATCCTCTCTACCATCATCAAAAAAGGCTGGCCAGACAGACTATCCAACACGCCCACAGAGGTGCAGCCTTTCTTCCTGGTTCGTGATGAACTGGTTGTTCAGGATGGGGTTGTCGTCAAGGGTCACAAGGTGGTGATACCCTCATCGCTACAAGACGTATACTTCAAAGAGGCACACAGCGGTCACCCAGGAGCCGACACCACACTGGCACGCGCCCGTAGCCTGTTCTACTGGCCAGGAATGGCCAGCTACATCTGGGACCATGTAGCCTCCTGCCCCGCTTGCAACAGCCTTGCGCCTCATCAGCAGCGGCAGCCCCTTCTGCAACAACCTCCACCAGCTCTGCCCTGGACGTCGCTGGCGGCAGACATTTTTGAATGGTGAGGGAAGCACTACCTCGTTCTGGTCGACTCCTTTTCTAACTGGTTTGAACTAGACCAACTGACCTCCCTCACATCGGAGATGGTCATCCAGAAGCTGAAAAGACACTTCTCCACATTTGGCGCTCCCCTCAGCCTGAGAACTGACAACGGTCGGCAGTTCACCAGCCACATGTTCAAGCTTTTCGCAGACCGATGGAACTTCCAGCACGTCACGAGCAGTCCCGAGTATCCACAGAGTAATGGGCTCGCTGAACATGCTGTCAGAAGCACCAAACACTTGCTGGAGCAAGCACAGATTTCAAAGTCAGACGTTTATCTCGATCTCCTGAATCTCAGAAATGTCGCCAGGGACGGAACCCTGGGATCGCCGGCACAGCGACTGATGTCGAGATTGACGAGGCCTCCGGTTCCCATCGCACAACAGCAACTGGTTCCTCAGTTGCTGAAGCCTGCCACTATCCAGAAACGTCTACAAGAGAAGCACGATATCCAGAAACGGTCATACGACTGTTCCAGCAGACCACTCAGGCCTTTACTTCCGGGTCAGGTCATCTGTTTATGAACTTCAACTGGACATTCCCGTCTGGGCACTGTGGTGAAGTCGACTGACGAGCCACGGTCTTACCTGGTGGACTGTGAGGGAGTGGTGTACCGGAGACGTCGACAACTCCTGCTTGCTGTGATGGAACCTCGACCACCGCCAGCTGGTCCCTATGCTCCACCGCCCCAGCTCCAGCCGCCTTTTTCAATGTCTCCCACCCGTCCCCGCATGTCTTGCACCCCTCCACGTCCCGCGGTCTCCACTAACCACGGGGCCTCTCCCACCGCATGTTTCCCCTTTCGGTCACCACAGGCCTCCATCATGTCATTCTCGTCTCCAGGCTCTCCGTCTCATCTTTCAAGTGAGGGAGGGGAGGGTTTGGTCCGCACGCGCTCGGGTCGTGTTAGTAGACCACCAGACAGATATGGCAAGTATGTTTAAGCATGAGTGCCCTTTCACATTTAATCTTTGAGGGAAGGATGTAGATTGATTTTGCATGTTAACCAATCACCACCAGCCAGCATCTCTAACTCCACCCCACTGTAATACCTATACTGATACTATTTCTCAGCACCGAGCGTTGGAGCAGCCAGGATGTGTTGATAACTAACCATTCTTTATGCTGTTAAGTTTTAGTACTGATTAAAGATGTGTTTGAATCATGTACTGAGTCTGGAAGTCATTTACAAGCTGCAAAACTAATATTTGAGAAATTGGGGGTTTCTCATCCATCCAGTTGAATATAAGCTGATACCAACTAGAGTTATAGATTGTTAAAGAAGGAACTGCAGATGCTGGAGAATCGAGGGCACACAAAGGGCTAGAGAAACTCAGCGGGTGCAGCAGCATCTAAGGA
This sequence comes from Okamejei kenojei, assembly GCA_035221665.1. Lineage (NCBI taxonomy): Eukaryota > Metazoa > Chordata > Chondrichthyes > Rajiformes > Rajidae > Okamejei > Okamejei kenojei. The sequence goes on along the minus strand of CM069151.1, from coordinate 34,477,922 downwards.
GCGAAGGTGATAGGCGACGTTTCGGGTCGAGACCCTTCTTCAGACTGGTCAGGGATCAGGGAAACGAGAGATATAGACGGTGATGTGGAGAGATAAAGAACAATGAATGAAAGAGGATGTGGTCGTAGAGTTGGAGGGAAGGGGGTATCACAGAGGGGGAGCAGTTAGAGAGGAGGTTGTGAAACTGTCTCCGTAGGGAAGAGGAGAACTTCTTCAAAGTAGGCAGCCCTCGGGCCCTGGCATTCCCTCTCTCTCTATCTCCCTCCCCCACCCTAGTCGCACCACCTTCTCATTTTCACACCACAAACAGCTTACAATGGCTTGTTCCCTTTATCATCGATACTTTTTTGCATATCTTTCATTCATTGTTCGTTCCACATCTCTCCACATCACCGTCTATATCTCTCGTTTCCCTGATCCCTGACCAGTCTGAAGAAGGGTCTCGACCCGTAACGTCGCCTATCTCCTTCGCTCCTTAGATGCTGCTGTACCCGCTGAGTTTCTCCAGCCTTTAGTGTACCCTAGAGTTATAGATTATTGGGATTTACCTTTAACTCTAGTAATTTATCTATGACTCCACCCTGGGGCTACAGATTAGAATTAATGGAAGCTTTAACAATCTTGTTGTTTATTCATCAAGTGGCCAGTGTAATTGACAATATAGTGGCTGATTTTCAGCTGTGCATTTGGGGCCTTTGCATTATCACAATTTACATTGTGCAAAGGAGCAAGCTCTCAAGTACCATGTAGGTCATTGTTATCAGACCTATGCTATTACCAGCTGAAGCTATAAAGTCAAATGTATGGACAAACAGTATTCAGCATTGCTCCAGTAACTTTTGGTCATTAAACCTTCTGTTATATTACAAAATGATGGTGCTGCTCAAAGATGTAAAATTACTATACCATCTCTAGTTACAGAGTTGGATGGGATGTGCATGAGTTACCAATTCCTCAGTTATATGGTATCAACTACCTAGAGACACTAAGGGCATTCTATGGGTTAAAGGCTCATTGTGCGAATATGCATATCTGCATGCTCAACTACTAGTTGATACACTAAGGTGGTGCCATATATTAATCACATGGGTGCAATCAAGCCAATATCCTATAATAGTTTACCTAACCCCATTTGGTGCTGGTGTATCATCACGCAAGTCAATGACAACACAGAATGGATGTTGGATCACAAAATATTTAATCACATTGTGGCTCGAGGGAACTCCAAATATCGATTTGTTTGCTCCTAGGCTCAATCACCAGTTGCAAAATATGTGGCATGGCAGCCATGCTCAGGGACAGTGGCGATGGATGTATTCTCGCTACACTGGGGAGGAATGGTCTTTATGTCCTTCCTCCATTTTGCCTCATCAGTCGGTGCTTGCTTAAGATCCAGCAAGACACCGCCTCAGGCTTTTGGTAGTGTCTGCTTGGTCTACTCATACTGGGAATGATAACAGAGCCTTTTATGGCTGTTCCCAAATGCAGAAATCTGCTGGTTTTACCCGTGACTGGGGAGAAGACCTTTCCTGGGGTTCGCGCTGTCAAGCCCTACGGTGGATGTAATTACTGCGAGAAATAGTATCTAGAAACAGTACATCTCCTATATCAAGAAATGGGAAGTGTTCTGTTTACAGCCCAACATATCGTATGACATGGCACGTATAACAGATGTCTTGGAATTCCTCTCAAAGCTATAATTTCACGAGAGATGAAATTATAGTGCTATAAATTGTGCCAGTAGTGCCTTGTCATCATACTTGCTGCTGGGATTGGGACACCAATCTGTCGGGTCTCACCCACTGATATCCAGATTTATGAAGGGTATTTTTAACTCAAATTCCCCCAGGCCTAGGTACTGGGAGAGATGGGATGTTAACGTTGTGCTGATGCTGCCTCGCCGGTGGCTCCAGCTACATCCCTGTCCTTGGTCAAAATCACTTACAGAGTGGTTATGCTCATGGCACTGGGTTCAGCGCAATGGGTCCAGTCGTTGCATAAGCTACAACTGGACAGGATGGTTTCATCTGCAAATAATATAACATTTATGATCATGACTTAGTCTAGCAGAATAGACCGGGGGCTATGGTTTAACGAGCGAACTTCCAAATGTTTTATAACAAACCCATTGCCAGACTGGGGGCTATTTGCCACCTCTATTCGGACTCTTTCGGTTCATTCGCATTTCGGCCTCGTTTCTATTTTGTTCATTGGCGTCGGCTTCTTTGCTTCGGCCTCTTGTCTGTCGGCACCGCGTCCGGGTACCATTGATGCATTGACGCCTGGACTCATTTACATGGCATGAAATCACAGAGCTTTGAAATCTTCATGGAATCACTCACGTGACTCCGAAGTAAAGTATTAAGATTAAACGAGAACTTATCAGTTTGAAGTTTGATCTTTATTTTATGAGGAGTTACGATGAGTGATTACGTGCCCTCCGCACCCAACCCTTGAATCATGGAGGTCATCTGGTAGTTCTAGTCTTCTCTAATCTTACTATGTCACTTCAACTACTGTTATCTGTGATTCGACACCACTGCTTTGAAGATTGACGCACATGCGGGCTGGCGGGCTTCTTCACGTAATCGCTCATCGTAACTTCTCATAAAATAAAGATCAAACTTCAAACTGGTAAGTGGTTTCCGTTTAAAAAATCGGTAATCTTTTAGTCGAAGCCGGTTGCGATGAAGTTGAAGGTGGTTGCCGGAGGACAAAAACCTCCGGGAATCGCAGAGGTTTCCTAAGTGGGACAGGAGCATTACTATTTGACTTCATAATTGCTCCCTTTGCTCCCTCCACACACCAACATGTACTTGTTTCTCACCACATTCATTCATTGTTTTTTATCTCTCCACATCACCGTCTATTTCTCTCATTTCCCTTATCCCTAACCAGTCGGAAGAAGGATCTCGACCTGGAACATCACCCATTCCTTCTCTCCAGAGATGCTGCCTGTCCCACTGAGTTACTCCAGCTATTTGTGTCTACTTTCGGTTTAAACCAGCATCTGCAGTTCCTCCTTACACATCCTCTTTCATCTTTCAACTAATCTTCTCCCTGTGTCACTCAACCCATATTGTTGTGCGGCACGGTGGCGCAGCGGTAGAGTTGCTTCCGTACAGCGCCAGAGACCTGGGTTTGATCCCGACTACGGGAGCTGTCTGTACAGTGTTTGTACGTTCACCCCATGACTGCGTGGGTTTTCACTGAGATCTTTTGTTTCCTCTCACTCTCCAAAGACATAGAGGCTTGTAGGTTAATTGGCTTGGTATAAAAGTAAATTGTGCCCAGTGTGTGCAGGATAGTGTTAATGTGCGGGGATCGCTGGTCCGTGTTATGGGCCGAAAGGCTTGTATCTACTAAACTAAACTAAACTAAACTCATCATGTCCGTTCCCAGTATCTGATATTCATTTATTGACACCCACCCTCCGATACTGAACACTGGATGTCTGAGAGTGAATGACTGGTCCCATAAATGCACGGACTGAATCAAAAACACATGTGTCATTCCTTTTAGCTTTCATTTCCCTGTTGGATAATTATGAGGCTGACAGAGGACAACCTGAGGTCATTACCCCAAAGGTGGAGAATGAAATCCACAGCTTTTTGGATGCTCTAATGGAGACCAGAGTGTTGCAGGTTGGTTTGTGTGAGGGATATGGAGTGAAGCAGCTCGGTCAGTTCAGGAACGTGATCACAAGTCAAGAGGGAAATAATATCTGACAAATGGATAAGAATGGATAAAGGTGAACCAGTTGATATGTTGTGTTTTGGCACATATAAGAAAATGAAACCAAATGACAGCAGACAGTATTGGGACTAGTATCCTGCCCAGTATTGGGGGTTGGTTACAGATAGGAAACAAAGAGTGGGAATAACTGGGTCAGCTTCAGTTTGAGAACCTGTGATTGGTGCAGTGTCACAAGAATCAGTGCATAGTCCCCAGTTGTTCTTGATCCATCCCTGCTGAAGATCGGAAGAAAATGTGGCAACGAGCTGTGAGAAGCACACGCGAGCTTCCAAATAGATTCTGAAAATGGGCACAAACATACCAGGTGAGATATAATGTAGAAAAAATGTAAGGTCATCCATTCAGGAAGATAAATACAAAGGCAGAGCAGTTTCCAAATGGTGAGAGATTGAAGGACCGTGTAGTTCGTGCTGGATGTCTGGAAGTTTACATGTAGAACCACCAATCAGACAAATGGTATGTTGGCTTTAACACAGCAGGATTTGAGCACAGGAGTGGAAATGTCCTGTTTCAATTATATATGCCTGAAGAAAGGCCCCCCTCGAAACACCAGCTGCCCAGTTCCCCACAGATGATGCCTGAGTTCCTCCCGCACATTGTTTTATTGCGCAAGATTCCAGCATCTGCAGTTTCTTGTGCTTTCAGTTATATAGAGTCCTGGTAGACTGCCATCTTTAATATTTTGTACGGGTCTGATTTTCCTTTCTAAGGAAGGATTTACATGTAATAGAGGGAGTGCAGTGAAGGTTGAATAGATAGATTCCCAGGAGGAGGATTTTTTGCCTGTGGAGAGATTAAGCCAACTGCCGTTTTCTCTCTAGTCAGAAAAATGAGAGGCACTCTCACTGAAACTCACAACATTATTTTGGAGTTTGACAAGGTGGATCCAAGCTGGTGTTATCCTGGCTGTGGTCTCCAGAACCAACAATCTTGTCTCAAAATATGGGGTCAGCCATTCTGGACAGACGAGAAGATCAGTTCAGTTCAGTTTAGTTTATTGTCATGTGTACCGAGGTACAGTGAAAAGCTTTTGTTGCGTGCTAACCAGTCAGTGGAAAGATGCTGCTTCAGTCAGAAGAGAGTGAATCTTTGGAACATTACATCAAAGCAGATGTGAATGCTTATTCAGTACATTCAAGACAGATAGATAGAGCTTTGAAAATTAGCACTACCGGAGAGTGGTTCTGGGGTAAAAATCTGCTATGATTTTATTTAATGACAGAAGTGGTACGAGGGCCCTGCTTCTATTTATCATACTCCTTAAGCACTTATGGTCTGACAGAGAGAACCAAGCTTGTTATTTTTATTCATCTTTCCAAGTTGTGAATATTTCTTCCCTTTTCTTCTCAGATTGCTCACAATTATTTAATCAAAAAAGGGAGGGCGAAAGTGAACAAAGAATTCCAATTGTATGATATGTGGTTCCGTCTATATACCCATGAAGGCTCCGTTCAGTAAGTGACCACAGTCATTTTTCTGAATTAAAGCAGACTTTGGGATGTGCTGTAAACGTGGCAACGGGTGTATGGGTGAATATCTGCTGTCTATGGGAGGATGTTTGAGTATGTGTGCATGACTGTGTGTGTGTGTAAGTTTGTGCAGCTGTGCTGGTGCTTGGTGAGTGAATGCGAGTGGGTGTATGTCAGAGTATATGGGTGCAAGGTGTGAATGTAGGGAGATGTCCGAGAGTGTGGACGTGCAAGCGCCTGAGTGTGAAGGTGTGTAGTTCCACACTGGAGGTGTGGGACAGAACACCTCACTGACGTGAAGTACTAACTGAGCTTCTCTGCTCCTACGACAGCGCTCCATGTTTACCAGCAGAGGCATGAATGTGGATGTGTGTAGCTCCACACTAGGGTTGGGACATAGCACCTCACGGACGTGAAGTACTAACCATTACCGAGCTTCCCTGCTCCAACGACAGTGCTCCATGTCATGGAGAAAGCTGGATACATAACACTCGGAGTCTTGGGCCATGGTTCTGACTGCAATAACAAGGGCTCACAGATACAAGGTTTCACATCAGGGTAATTATTTGGAAAGTGGGCCAATGATATCTGAAGAGTGTCACTAAAGCATGGGTCTGGAGAAGTAAAGGGAAAGGAGTTGGATTGCACTGAACGTACTGAAGGCCAGGAAGCAAGGCAGACTTTAAAAGATCTCTCTGCATGGCTGGTGACTTTAATTTACAACCCAAACACACAAGTGCCGAATGAAGGGAGTAAAAGCAATTCTGCCACAAAGACGATAGAGCAGACCTTTGGCGTTCCAAAGCTGATATTCTATTGCTGGACTCTTGAGCAAAAACCAAAGTGCCTGAGGAACTTTGAGTGGAGTTGCTGCCTTACAGCGCTGGCAGCACCGGAGACCCACGTTGAATCCCGACTACGGGTGCTATCTGTACGGAGCTTGTACGTTCGCCCTGTGACCACGTGGATTTTCTCCAATATCTTCATTTTCCTCCCACACTCCAAAGACGTACGTTAATTAGCTTGGTAAATGTAAAGGTTGTCCCTAGTGGTTGTAGGATTGTGGTAATATGCGGGGATCGTTGGTTGTTGCGGACGCGGTGGGCCGAAGGGCCTGTTTCCACGCTGTATCACTGAACTAAACTAAACTAAACTAACCTTAGTGGGTCAGTCAGCATTTCCACAGGTGCTGCCTGTCATTGTTTCTTCATTCAGTTGCATGGGCTGCTCAGGATGAACCCTGCAGTTTCTAATCTGGTAAAAGGAGCAACTTTTAGTATCAATGATCATGAGGGTGAGCAGTACAAGGAGGAGGCAGAAAGGGCAGCAACCTTTCCACCTGGGCTGTTGCTTCAAAACAGACCTGACTTTCTTGAGGCGGCCTGGATGTTCATCAGCAGCATAAATAATCATCACCATCTGTAATCACGTGGCTTGGCACATTTCCCATTCTACCGTCAATGTCAAGGCAGGGCAGCAAACCCCATTCAATGAGAAGTGCGGAGGACATGGCAGGAGTAGCACAGTAGATACACGAAGAACCAATGAGCCAAGTCAAGCTGCAACACACAATGACTGGCATGCTAACGAACAAAAACTGTGCACAATCGACATTCTTCCAGCAAAGCTCTGCAATCCTATCACATCTACTCATGAATGGTGATGAGCAAATTTATAGGAGGAGGGGGCTCCAAGCGTTATCCATCCTCAAAAATGGCAAGTGAGTGGTAAAGAAAAGGCTGAAACATTTACAACCATGTTCCACCACAAGTGCCAAATAGAATATCCCTCTCGGCTTCCTCTTGAGAGCCTCACCATCACAGAAGCCAGTTTTCAATCCGTGTGATATGAATAAAATAGTAAGATTAAACGAGAACTTGCCAAGTTCGAAGGTTGATCTTTATTTTATGAGGAGTTGCGGTGAGGGATTTCATGAAGACCCCGCCAGCACGCATGCGTGACATTCTTCAAAGCAGCGGTGTGGAATCACAGATCGCACCATGACTGGAAATAGTAAGATTAAGAACGTAGAACATACCAGTTGACCTTATGATAGAGGGTGGGAGCGGAGGGCACGAAATCCCTCACCGCGACTCCTCATAAAATAAAGATCAACCTTCGAACTTGGAAAGTTCTCATTTAATCTTACTATTTTACTTCGGAGTCACGTGAGTGACTTTGTGAAGATTTCAAAGCTCTGTGATTTCACGCCCTGGACATCGTCCATGCTATCACACTGCCGCAATACTGATGGAGTAAGGTAGTTAATGCATTCCAGACTGAACAGGCTGAAAAGTAATGCACAGTCATTAACACAAATAAAAACAATCAAAAAACCCCTAATTCGGGGACAAATCATTGACGGAGCGGCTCCCAGCATGGCTTCCGCGAACGTCGCCGGGCCAACCAGCTTATTGTAGGACCGCTGGAAAGTTGCCTCACTGGCCCAGCCCGCAGTGGCGAGGATGTGGTCCATGGGCACCTCCATGGCCCTCGCCGGTGATGTGGATGCAGCCCTGGGAGAGTGAGATTTAAAAAAATAATGTTAGTACCAATTCCTGCTGTACCCAACACCGTCCTGATGCACATTATGATAGCCTGCACAGTCACCCGGTGATGTGGAGAGTTGTGGCTGACGAGGAGCCCCTGCTTCATCTTCCGGATAGTTCTTGTAGTGTGGATGTAGAGGCGGAGATGGGTGACTATGCAGAGGGCGGCATCAGTGGCCTACGCCCGAAACACCAACTGCAGCCCACGATCCCCAGGTCTGTGCTGCTTCAATAGATCCTGGACAAAAAAATTCACCTTTGCAGGGGTGGAGACCATGCTATCCAGCCGCAGCTTTTGTAATGCCTGGACTCGTTGAGCTGTAGGCAGTGCCATCAGCATCACCACTTTGAAGGTGAGCTTATTGAGTGGGAACTCTGTCATAGGAGACCAGCTCCTCAGTCGGGTCAGAACGATCCCTACGTCCCAGGTGATGTTGTATCTGGACCGTGGAGGGTTGGTTTTTAAACACTCCCCTCATGAATTTAGACACCAGGTGGATGGAGCCTATACCGATGTCTAGGTATGAGGACAATGCACTCCTGGCGCTGTTGATGGCACTGGAGGTAAGGCCCGCATCATAATGAAGGCCCGCTAGGATTCCAGGACATCAGGGATCGTTGCCGTGTTGTAGGTCGTGTTGGTACGGGAGCGGAATGTCTCCCACTTCCTGACCTGGGTGAGGCACTGCCTCCTGGTTGATGCTCGGCAGGACGCTGAGATGAGGTCCATGGCTCTTGGTGATATGCCGGCCTTGACGAATGGTCTCTTTAGAGCCTGTAGGCCAACATGTTTAGGTGACCAAGGCATGGGTGACTGTCCCCCGTAATGGGTTTAGTAATCAATGTGGGATTTTTACCAAGCTGAATCCATGGATGTTGCAAGATTTGGAGGGCCATCGGGTACCATGGCTGATTAGGCCAGTCGGGTATGATTTTACTTCGGAGTCACATGAGTGACTACGTGAAGAAGGCCCGCCTGGCGCTGGAACGGCATTACGTCGACGCTGACGGCAGAAGCAGGAGCTGCAGAGGCAGCTCCTCGACAGCGGTAGGTACGGAATCGGCAGATAAGTGCAGTTGAAAAACGTTTAGGGTCTGGAAAACTCCGTGCCTGGTGTATTGAACCAGGATTTAAAATGAATTTAAAAACAAAAGTAAAGTAAAAGATTAAAATAGAACAGAAATACTCTGTTAAAACAATGGAGTTTGGAAAAGAACGTCCCGGGGGAATACCCAGCGATCGGGACGGGAGATTAGTTACGGAGCCGGTTCCGATACTGGTGACCGTTAAAAATACGGTAGGGAGGTTAAGATGCTCCACAAACTTTTTGCAGGGGGGGAAATTTTAAATAAGTCAGAAAGGCCGTAATTTAAAAAAGTTAATAAAGGCCTTCAGACGGAAAATAATGGAAATATTCCCTAAACATACCCTAAGGGGGTTTCACATATAAAAAGGGAAAAAATATGATGAAATATGGTGCGAATATCTACCTCAGATTTTTCTGAAGGTAGTCTCCTTGAGGGGGAAAAAACTCAGGAGAAACAAGGGCAGTGAAAAATAAAATGCAAAAACTGACCCTAAAAATGCACTGATAGTGGTGGCTGGTCATGATGGTGTATATATATATATACACACAGGTGTATGCACAACACCTGAATAAAAAGTGAGGCCATGGAAAATTACCATGGAAACCAAAAAATTAAGTTGGTCTCACTAAAAGCTGTTATGGTTAAAACAGCAGAACTAATGATGAGTGAGGCCATGAAAAATAAACATGGAAAAAACCTCACCAAAGCTGTAATGATTGAAACCGCAGAATACGATAAAACTTTTATGTTTTATAAAGATATCAACGGTGAATCCGTTTATGATATCCATGTCTCAAATTATATGAGATATAAGAAATACAATTTCAAAGTATTTCAAAATGGTGCATGGCATTACTATCAAAAAGAAAAATAAAATAAAATAAAACGTTGTGCAAATAACTAATACTTTTAAAATAAAATAAATTGCCATCAGTTTGTGGAGCTCAATGGGAAGAAATATATATAATTTACCAAATCTGCACTATAGATTCGCAGATCAATACAAATCAGGTTATGTTAAACTCCTGATTATTATGGAATAAACCTGCCTTATGATAAATCAAAGATATTGATTACAAAAGAACAGACTACTGATCTTTAAACTTTGGGGGGAAAAAACTATGATCCAATGAAAGATTTGATAATGGATCAAAACAAAGGCAGAAGTGGTATAATCCAACATAGCCTTATCCAAACCCATATAATTGGGAAAAGAAGGCTTGAAGTACGTTGAAGAGGTGCAAACATCTGGTTACAAAATAAATTCATGAAATCTCCAATTGTGGGGGATTACAGGTGTATTATGATCATTAATTTAATATAACTAAGGAAGGATTGGTTCACCTGTATAAGAAAACCTTAACAATTGATTTAGGTTTGCACTCAAAAGTAATTTCAATAAAGAAGGGGTACGTACATGTATATTATAAAATTACCTCAGTGTAAAGATTTGATGGTATAAACCATACAAAACATCATTTTATATACACTTTCACAGTGTAAGAAAATGGAAACATCTAGAACATGGAAATACAGTTGCTATTAACAAAGTGTTAATTAATATTACAGGTGCTTGAAATTAATTAAAGTGGGTCAAGCTGTGCAAGTTAAAACATTGTCCAAAGGATTAAACCAGTTAAGGCTGTTAAACAGAATACTGAAGGAACAATTATGCTGATAAAAGATCAACACTTGCACTAATGAGGTCATGGTCATGGGTTATCTTGATTACATTTAAATTGGAAGGTATAAGAGTCAGCTGCAAATTAGTGCTGCAATTACAAACCTGGTGGTAGGCAAGGACCTGACCCATTACATAAAGCGTATGCTTAGGCATTAATAAAATATTCATAAGTTACTATTCTGAATTTAGAAGTAATTCAGCACCATAAGAGGGGGGAAAAATTGTTCCATGATACAAATATGTCTCATTGTTGTTGACATGCTTTGTCCCTCCATTAGGTTAGGTAAAGAATAAATAAAGTTCCAAAAGAAGGAATACAGAAGCTTATAAGAATATGTATGCCTTTGTGAAGAGGCTTATGCAAATATCAAATGATACGTTATCATTATTAAAGTAATGTAAAAAAGGTTCACAAGCTGCTTCAACTATAAGATTAACAGCTGTTGCAAACTGAAGCAAGTGTTACAGATGACGTACAGCTTCTGTGAATGTTTGGGTAAAGATAAGAATATTATCTATTCTTATAAGAATAATTGATACGTCTCTTGTTGGGACTGCGGACAATAATACCAGGTGAGCATAAATGGTTTGTCCTAAGAAATTTTCCAAACATTTGTATTAATTATTGAAGTATAAGGAGTTATGGATTAAATATCGATTGTTTTATTATGGAAGTGTCCATGTCGTATCAAGATGAACAATACCACGGCTGTGGCATATGTTAAAACACACAAGATAAGTCAAATAACAATCATGGGATTATATGAGTAAACAGATGTGGCATATTTTAAAGTTTAGTCCACCTGTTTATCTCTAAGGAAGAGACAATGGTATCGGAGACAACAAATTTGGGAGAAAAACATATTGTCATTAATATGGAATACTTACGATTAATCTGGTTGCATACAGATTAAATCACCGATCTTTCAAATGTTTCTTGTGGGTAAACCAAGAACAGGGAAGGTGGATGCTTTTCTCCCAATTACATGAGGAAAAGATGTTCTTTTGTGTTCCTCATTTTGTTTGATAGGGCAGTGTCTGATGAAAATGTAGCAGGACACTGCCAGAGGCATTTTGGTGGCCTAATACGGATCCTTCATGGTTTCATAAATATTGTGTGATGTTGAACTACTTGTGATGATTCATAGTTGCAGCAATTTATTGAAGTCTGAGGAAGGGTCTCGACCCGAGGCGTTGCCTGTCTCCTTTCGCTCTTTGGATGCTGATGCACCCACTGGGATCTCCAGGTTTGTGAAACCCTGCAGTAATTTATTGTTGTACAAAAGCATCCATGACATGAAAATATGAATTTGACTATCTGCAGGTTGACCAGACCATTACAACAGCTGATGGTCAAAGAAGTCTATGAATGTTAACTAATATAACAACATACCAATAAAATAATTATGTATAAAAAAAGTGTTATACCTGCAATTTGCAGAAATAAGTCTAAAAAACAATATTTTGTTATAAGAAATTGGAGGTCTGTGTATACAGTAAAGTTATTTTATCATATTAGATATATGTGAGTTCCTTGTGGATTGCATTTTTCTGAGTATCTAATTGATAGAGCCAATAATAGGGCTCAGAGTGTTACCGTCCTATTAACGGACAATATATTAACCAAGAAGTTATCAGGTGCATTCATAATATCCCGATATGGAAAGGGATATATATGTAGATATTAATAAATTATATATATATATATATATATATATATATATATATATATATATATATATATATATATATATATATAAAATATAATCTGTCCAAAATTGTAAAAAATATAAAGTCAGGAGATAAATAATCCTGAATTGCCTTAGGCAATGGACTCTAACTCTATCTATGATTCAAAAAAGTTGAACATTGAAAATAATAATGCTGATGACTTTAGTATCAATATAAGAGTGCAAACATTGCAAATTTACGTTATAATTGCATGTGGATACAAATTGCATTATCATATATGTTTATGAATCTACCAAACAAAGCACACCAAGAGGAGCTGAAACCAAGGTAAACCTATAAGCATATCCTGTCGGCTTTAAGTTGTGTGTGTGTGTGTGTGTGTGTGTGTGTGAACATTGATGAAATATGTTGCAGTAGGTAAGAGTCTCTGTGGTAATGAGACTGCTTATTACACACAAAAAACACATTAGGTTCAGTAAAAACTGATGGTTCTAGAGGAATGTATTCTAGATGGTTAGAAATTGGATACACTCAGTGGAACTAGACACTGAAAGGTGGAAAATCACTCTGTTAATGAGGTAGATACATTCACAGGAATGGCACGGGATGAGCCACTCGAGCAAAGATGCAAGGCCGCAGGAGGGTGTAAATTAATGTTAAAGTAAAAGGAACCAGTCATGGTGTCAGGTTTGGACACGCAGTGTTGGGTTCTCTATAATTGTTGCTTTGTCATGCCATCAAAATATATATATCAATTGGTATTTTGTGATAAACTTGCCTTTCAATGGAAAGGGCATTAATTTTATTCTTTATAATGTGAAATAATTTATCACATAACTTGAGGCAATGTTTGGGGAAAAATGTGTTATTCGCTCGTTACTGTGTTAAATGAGCCGGACTGTCGTATAGAATAAATTCTACGACATGAAAAACACAGAAAGCTTCAAACTCTTCACGTAGTCACTCACGTGACTCCGAAGTAAAATAGTAAGATTAAACGAGAACTTACCAGTTCGAAGTTTGATCTTTATTTTATGAGGAGTAACGATGAGGGATTACGTGCCCTCCACTCCACACCCTCATAAAATAAATGATCATCTGGTAGTTCTAAATCTATGATGAGCCTTACTATCTTACTCCGGCTATTATGTTCTGTGTTTTTCATGCCGCTGCTTTGAAGTATGCCGTTCCAGCGCCAGGCGGGCCTTCTTCACGTAATCCCTCATCGTTACTCCTCATAAAATAAAGATCAAACTTCGAACTGGTAAGTTCTCGTTTAATCTTACTATCAAATGCCAGTTGCAGAATCCATTTGAATTTTCTGCAATACCCAACTGATGAGGTGAATGGGGGAAATACGGAGTAAATCCATTACCCCCCCAATGGAGAGAAAAACATCCATAGCTCCCCCAGGGTCTGGGTCCCAAGACACATACGGTGGTATCTGATGGTTCAACCTGGACGTAAAGAGGTTAATATCTGGCGTGCCAAAGTGAGCTATAATTTCAGCAAATTTGGGGAATTCAACATCTACTCGATGTTATCATTGAACACTCATGACCTGGTGTCCCTCACCGTAGTGAACTCCCGGGTAAATAGTTTGCTGTGATCCAAATATTTCTCTTAATGCACCAGTCCAGATTGTACTTTCCAATTCGTCCCAAGATAACGACCTGATACCACCCATCTGAAAGATGTAAGCCACCACCGTAGTGTTGTCTGTTTGGAGGCGGACATATAAGTGCCGTGAATTAGGACAATAAGCCCGCAGTCCCTGGAAAACCCCTAACATCTCCAGATGAGTTATCCCTGTTGTCTGGAGGAGGGGCGGAGACTCGTGAGGGTCCCATCTGCCACCACAACTGGACACGGTGTCAGTTGTACCCCAACCTTGTGCGCTTGCGTCAGTCTGTAGCACGACGGATGGGTTGCTAACAATGATGTGTCTGTGACACTCACTAATAATGTAAATCCACCATTGTAGCTCAGTTCTAGCCGAATTTGGCAACCGTATTGGTCTATCAAAGTCCCCAGCATGTGCTTGTAATGCTGCTTCCTTACTCTTTGTAAATGTTTTGTAATGTAACGGTCTGAATTTGCGCAGCTGAAAACGTAGCTACCAGGTTCCCAATTTCTTTTGCCATTTGTCGGATAGTCGGTACCCTGGCGCAAGCAAGGCTGTAGCACGCTTCTTGTATATCTAAAGCTGTGTTGGTCGGGATTGTGATCATCAGTAAATTTGTGTCAATGGTGAACCCAGGTAATCCATAACTTGAGAGGGGTTCAGGGTGGATTTGTCTGGGTGGGTTACAAACCCTAACGTCTCGAATAAACAATGTTGGTCGCTGGAACGGCCAGCGTAGCCAATTGGTGGGTCTGTCCCATGCTAAGGATATCGTCTAAATATTTCATGACGATAGAGTTGTTATTGGATGAGTACCAATATGGTTTTTACTAATTTGGTAAATAGTCTGGGCTGTGGGTAACCCATTGGGTAAGGCTTTATATTGCCACAACTGTCCCTTCCAGACAAAGTTCAGGATTTCCTGTGAGATTTTGTGATGGGGACTGTATAGGATGCATCTTTTAAATTGATGCAAACCATAAAGCACCCCGTATAGGTAGCTGCTCAGCTGTTTCGAAGGTAACCATGTGAAGATGGGCTATGGTACAAAAAAGTGTTCAACAGGGTTAGGTCTATGATAATCCGACTCCTCCCCATCTTTTTTGGTTTTCGTAAAGATGTTCGACACAAACTCAAGGGGTTCGTGTGTCGTTTTGCCAATCACCCCTTATGCTGCCAGCAGTAAGATTTCAGCATGTCCCTCCTTTATCTCAATCTGAGCGAGCGTAAAATGCGCCGAGGTTCATGCTGTGTAGGGGGGAAGTTTACCATCAATAATTCTGTGACATAACCGTGAACACTTTATGGGATAACGTGGCTGTGGTGATTGCACCCCAAGCACCACGAAATGCTCTGAACCGACCCCCGACTAGTGCGGGTAGAAGTGCTACTGCCTTAGAGGAACCTGACCCCTTACCTCCATGGTTAACGGTGGTCTTGGCCTTTTAGGGGAACGTTGCGGTGGTGTCGTGGCGGTGGCCCCCTCATCTGATATGGGTGAACTTTAGCTGGTGGAGGTTTCATAAAGCCCTCGGGCTTGGCCTCCTTGTCGAGTTTTGTGACTTGCTTGGAGAAATCTTCTCCAAACAGCGGATGAGGTGGTGGAGTGGTGGAGGAACGGCACAACCCTGCAAATTACGGGTTGAGTGTTGGCCGGATGGAGCTCATACGAAGTCAGTTAATTTTTGAACTGCGCATTGCAGAGAAGTGCCAGGGCATCCTGCGGCTCGCTGGGCACACTTAATGTGATGCAGTTGTCGAGCGGTTTGAATGCGTCCATGGTGTCAGTGACTAACTGACCCAGGGACTGGTGTGTGGGCAGATAGTCAATGGTTCCCGCCAGTTTGGGGTGCAGCGGCTCCCCATTGTGGGTAGCTGTGGCAATTTTACCCCCCCCACGACATCCAGTAGGTCCGCACCTAGGACTGGCTCTGCGGCCTCCGGCAACCCTGGTTCGTCATCATAGTCAGCATCCAGCAACTTCTGGTACGTCTGGCTGGAGAAGGCGATATGCTGGGCGGTCTCCTGGCGTGGCTTGTGGAGGCCTGAGACTCCCGTTCATTCCGGTCCATATCCCGTTGGACTAGTTGCTCCACCAAGAGCTCCAACCTGGCAATGCGACCATCCCCGCTACTCGCGGCGGACTAGCCGACTTCCCCAGGCTCTGCAATTTCTCTGGGGCTTCTACCAGCGGACCACACCTCCATAAGGTGCAGACTAGGGTCCGAAGGTAGGTTGTCGTGGGCTACCGCTCCTGCAGGCCCATACGACTCCCGCACGGACTTTCCGCTAGTCGGCCTTCGAGCGGACTGTGGCGGTCCACCTGCCTGGTAGGAAGGCAGAGGAGATGAGTCGGCGCCGGTCCCCAGTACCTGGCTCCCCGAAGTCCGTGCAGGCTTACCTCCACTATCGCCCAATTTTACGAGGGGGCGCATGGTCGGCAGCTGCCAGAGCTAAGCTTAACCGACCGTCTACTGCTGCCACCAACGCCCTTGACCGCAGCCTGACGAGGTGTTATGTCGGCAGCACCTGCTCCTGCAGGCCTGCTTGACGCAGCAGTAGTCCTGCCAGACTGCCCTACGGCAGATATCCCTGGCAGTTGTACGTGGTGGAGTGCGGCTGCTGGGCTCCCCTGTAGCGCAGCCGTTCCCCGGACCGGTCCCCCCTCGGGGTGAGGTCACTGGTGACGAGCAAAGCTCCTTTCCACGTACCTGTATGTACCCCCCCCCCCCCCCCGCTTCCTGGGGATGGGGGCTCGAAGTCTGGGTCGGCAGGATCAAGCTCCGGTGCGGGAAGGCCTTCAGGTAGTAAGTCGGGCGCTGAAGTAACGGGAGCGCCCGACTTCAGCATTCTTCACCCCCGACCTTCCCGATGCTGTCGGCGGGTCGCGCAGCTCCGGGGGAAAAATGGCCTCTGGCCTGTCGGTGACCCGCGGCTCTTGGGAAGGCTGCCTTCCTTCCCGTTCCTCCTGCAACCAACAAAGGTTAGTATACTTACTTTTGCCGATCTGTTGAAGGAGCTGGTGGAGAGAGCGCACTCCCCCCCCCCCCCCAGCTTGTCGATGCAGATGCACGCGACGATATGTCGCGCATGCATGCTGGCGGGGTCTTCATGAAGTCACTCATGTGACTCCGAAGTAAAATGATCAGACAACATCCCAGCTGAAGTTCTGAAGACCTGGTCCCGAACTACCTGCTTTTCTAGTCCAGCTGTTCCAGTGCAGTCACTCTGACAAATCTACTCGACAACATGGAGATTTGCCAAGGTATGTCCATTACCAAAAAGCAGAACATCCAATGCCGCTAAACATACAAACCTCAGATGCAGGTTTACAAAAAACAAAGTGCTGGAGTATCTCAGCAGGCAGACAGTCCAACAAAAGGCACAAAGTATACAGAGATACTGCCTGATCCGATGAGTTACTCCAGCACTTTGTGTCTTTTAAAAAATCTAATCCTGCTAATTGCCAATCACTCTTAATCATGAATAAAATGATGTGGAATTTGTCATCTACTTACTCTTCAAAACCCACTCACTAATGCCCATTTGGGTTTTGCCAGGATCACTCAGTCATAGACCTGATCATAACTTTGGCCCTATCGTGGAACAAAGAGCTGAATTCCAGGCGACACGAGAGTGTGGCTGCCCTTGATATCAAGGCAGCGTTTAATCAAACCTGGCTTCCGATGACTTGTAAAAGTAAAGTGATGGTCATCAAAGGGAAAGCACCCAATGGCTAGAGTCATTCTCTGTACAAAGGAAGATGGTGGAGGTTGTAGTTGCGAGGCGATGTTTTAGTCTTGGCCTAGGATGCCTGTGAAGAAGTTGCTGAGGGCTTGGTGCTAGGCCCAACTCTCTCCAGCGACTTCCTCAATAACCTTCCTTCCATCCTATGCTCAGAAGTGAGGGTGTTCACTGATCATTGCACAATGTTCAATTCCATTTACAACTCCTCAGCAAGTGAAGCAGCCCATGCCTGCAGTGCAGCACCTTTCATGTACAGGACCGAGCATAAAAACAAGAACTGTTGAAAATGCTCAACAGGCTAGGCTGCATTGCTGGGAAGAGAAGCAGAGCTGGTCGAAGACTCATCAACAGAACTGGGAAGGAGACAAAAGAAGATTATTGAGCTGCAAGAGTGTGGGAGCGGATTGTCTCTGGTAGAATAAAACCAGGGTTATCATGGGAATAAGACCATGTCATAGGAGCCGAATTAGGCCATTAAATCATTGAGTCTCTGCCATTCAATCATGGTTGATCTATTTTCCCCTCTCAACCTCATTTTCCAGCCTTCTCCCCCTAACCTTTGACACCCTTCCTAATCATGAATAATCTTGCTCCAAACATTCCCAACATCTTGGCCTCCATAGTCCAATGTGGCAATGAATTACACAGATTCACCATGCTCTGGCCAAAGAAATACCTCTATATCTCCATTCTAAAGGAACGTCCTTTTATAAGCTGCAAACAAGGTTTTATGCTCGATAAATGAATGTGAGCACTCTTTTTCTTTGCTGGGAATGGAGGACATGGACTTTGTCGATGTTTTCTGTCAATATGCTCACACTGTAACTGCTCCCATTCACTTGTTGATCTCCAGCCCTCACCTTCTCCTCCTTTACAGGCCCAATTCATCTGGGTTTGAGCACATGTTTGTGGGTGAAACACGTGGTGGACGGACGGTCATTGGATTCCACAACTGGATCCAGTTCTACCACCAAGAGAAGCTTGGTCATGTGGATTACAGAGGGTACAACATGCCGAATAACCAAGTCGAGGCGAGCAAACCACAAAGCAGGGAGGGCATGAAGTTAATTGAGGGTCCAAGGTGGGGGTAGAAGGGTGAATATACACAGTAACAGTGTGAGCTGCAGCCTGGGTCTAATCCAGATGTTCAGGTGATGTATTGGAAGATTAACTAATGCTCTGGCCTGAGAGAGCCTGGAATTTAAGGGCCTTATTGAGAAGGATATTAAAGGATATCAGATACCCGACAACTAATTATGTTGTTATATGTGGAATTACAGATATTCAACATAAAGTATAAAGTATACTTTATTGTCATTCAAACTTTTGGTTTGAATGAAATTACGTGCCTTTGCAGTCATTACAGAGAATAATATAACAGAACACACAATGAACACAGTTTAACATCCACCACAGTGAGTCTACCAGGCACCTCCTCACTGTGATCGAAGGCAAAAGTCTTAAAGTCCTCGTCTCTTCCTTCCCTGTTCTCCCTCTGCGTTGAGGTGATCCAGGCTTTCGATGTTGGGCCCCCCGCCAGGTGATGGTAAGTCCTGCGGCCGAATCAGAGCTCTGCGAACGGTCCGGTTCAAACTCCGCGGCCCTGGTCGGGCGAAGCTGCCACACTCCAGTCCAGTGGACGAAGCTGTTGTTGCGGGAGCTCCGGAGAATCGGTCACCAACCTGGGACCTGCGAGCTCCCGATGTTGTCGTCCACTGGGCCCGCGGCCGAAGCCTCCGAGGCTCCGAATTCGGGCTGCCGCCGCAGCGCCGCCACTGCCCCGAAGTCGGCCAGCTTCGCGATGGCGAGTCCTGTCTCTGCCTCCGGAGCCTCGAGGTCGGTCCCAGTTGGAGGCCGCCAACTCCGTGATTAGGCCTCAGCGCAGACGGTGACGGAGACGGGGATACGACATAAAGAAGGTCGCATCCCCCCCGAAGGAAGAGACTAAAACAAGTTTCCCCCGCCCCCCACACATACACAACTAAAAATAAACTAAAACATACGTCCAACAAGACAAAAGAAAACAAAGAAAAAGGAAAGACAGACAGACTGCAGGCGAGCCGCAGCTGCTTGGGCAGCGCCGCCACTTGAAACCAAGCAAATGATTCCAGGGTGGATGACAGTCACAGAATCATAAAGATGTACAACATGGAGTCAGGCCCTTTGGTCCACCGTGCCAATGACAACCTTTTTGTTCATCGACACTAATCCCAGTTGTCCACAGTAGGTTTGCACCTAAATTGCTACCTAATCTATCCCTATTGCTCTTATACCAACTTTTTCAGATGTCTGTATGTCTAATAAGCAAGGTTGGTATTTCGACTGCGGATACCCAGGTCATAGGTCATTCACTATAAACATCCCTGGCAGCTGTGGAGCTTCGTCGTGTGCAGGCCTGCGTTTCGTCCGTGTTCGGGGTCGGGCCAGGGTCTGCAGGCGCTGCTGAGTTACTCTGGGCCCCGTCCCTTCCCGGGTGTCCCGTCACAGTCCAAGGGTGTCCGGTGTGGCCCCGGGCTTGCAGCCGGCGTGGAGGAGGGGGGGGACGGCGTGGCTCCAGCTCAGCTCTGCCTGTCCAGCTGGGTTGGCCGGCAGCCGGGGCGCAGGCCTGGAGTGGTGGCAGCTCCGGACGCAGCCGGCGTGGTGGGGGGGTGGTTGGCCAATGGCCACTGGGAGGAGCAGGGGGTGTGGCTGCCGGTCATCTACCCGTCGGGGAGCAGGTTCCTCTGGCGTTAGAGCGAGGTTGGGCTTGAGTTGGCTCTTCTTTTCTGTACCGGCTGTGGGCCTGTGGGCTGCTGCCGGGCCGCTGTCCCATCAGTCCGGGGCTGTCAGTTGGTCCAAAGGGGCAGGCGGAGTTGAGCTGGGGTTGGCGCTTCTCCGCGCTGGCTGTGGGCCTGGGAGCCGCTGCTCCAGGCCGGTGTCCTGTCGGTCCAGAAGTCTCCAGCCGCCCCTAGGGCTGGGATGGGACACTCGGGGGGGAGAGAGAATTGCAGCGCCAGTGACCCGGGTTCAATCGTGGCTGCGGATGAGGCACGGGTCTGGGTGCGTGCAGCTGCCGAGAATGTCTCTCCGCCGGACCACTCGACCTCCCTGTCTCCCACTGCATCTGCCCCCTCTATCTCGCTGTTACACCCCACTCTCCCGTTACCTGGCACACCCGTTCCTCAGATTCAATATATTTTTACGCATACATCATGAATAAAGATAAGAATTTATAAACAGTTTATACAGTCAGCGCTTCATTTGCTTTTTCTTTATAGCGAGTGACCTTTCACAAATCCCATGATTCCTTGCATTTTTCGGAATACCGAACTTGCTTATTGCCGCTGAGTATTTGGTGGCCTCTAGTATAACCCCATCAAAGTGATTTCTTATTTTTATTCCTGTATCATTGGACCATACCTCCAGGATCACCTCTGCAGGTTCTGCTGCGATGTTCTCCCAAATCAATAGTACAACTCCCACTCCTGTTTAGCATCCCCTCTCTCAATAGTATGAACAAGTGGGGTTCTATATATATATATATAATATATATACACACACACACACAAACTTTAAAAAAACATATACACACATTATACGCGCACACAACGAGCGCACACATTCACACACAAACACACACACAAACACACATACACACACAAATGTACACACACACACGTTATATATGTCATGTGGTGGTAAAAGACATAGATTGCTCGCAGTAGTTTACAATATGGAATTTAATTGAAGGGTTCAGCTGGCTTCTGTATACAATTGACTGATGAAGGGGGTTGGATGAGAGGAGTGAGAGGAGTGAGAGCAGGGGGCAGGTTTATAATACAGAATACCAAATAGCTGAATGCAACAACTCAGGGACAAGAACATGGAAAATGCAGCGACTGGAGTGGATGTGCCCGGCTGGGTGCATCTCCCCACCTTGCCATGTCCCCACCTGAGAACTGGAGGCTGGAATTTATTTAAGGAGTTCAGGAATTAACTAACAGAGTTGGCATTATTGAGGGATTAAGAGTTTAATTTATTTGCGGTTCAGAGAGGAAGGAGACTTTGCTGTGGTGCTCAGGGGCTTAATCAGTGCGTAAAATGTTTAGTCAAGGGTTTCAATGGTTCATGGTTTTGTAGATTGTTCAAGGAGTTTGAGATATTTAATCATCGGTTTGTAAGTTTCACCTTGGTACTTGAGGTTATTAAAAGGGGATGATCCTTAATAAGAGTTTGGGATAGACTTGGAGGGTTTGGGTGGGGGGGGGGGGGGGGGGGGGGGGGGGGGGGGGGGGAGGGGTTGGATCAAAGAGTTTGAGGGGCCGGAGGCTGAGATTATATTTCTGTTTCCGCTTGTTCTCGCCGCCACAGCAACCGGATGAGAATAAGCACCTGATAACACTGCAGTTCAGCTGGAAGAAGGGGGTGAAGCCCCATGGCAGCTGCTTCCTGGGTGTGAGCCCAGAGTTTGAATTCGCCCTGTACACCATCATCTTCCTCGTCTCTCCAGACCGCCAGCTCAAGCTCAGGTTCAGCGAGTACGAGGTGATGATCGTATGTCATAGCAACAAAAACAAGAACATTGAGACCACATACCCAATTATCTTGCGCTATTTAGTCAATTCATGGAGGTGAAACTCAACCCCAAAGAACCCCAAATCCATTCCGTCCTGACCTCCTCTACCTATTTGATTTCACCTGTTATCTCCATCTACCTCTCTCTGCCTTACAAATATCCATTGACTGGGCCCCCACATCCTTCTGTGACAAAGAATTCCACAGATTCACCACCCTCTGACAAAATATATTCCTTCTCATCTTCGTAAAGGAATATATCTAGTCCTAGACTCTCCCACAGTCTAGTGTGAAACATCCTCTCTACATCCATTCTATCCATGCCTTTCACTAATCAGTATGTTTCAATGAGGTGGCCCCTCATCCTTCTAAACACTAGTGAGTATAAGTCCAATGCCGTCAAACGCTCATCATAAGTTAACCCCCTAATTCCTGGGATCATTCTTGTAAACCTCTGGATCTTCTCCAGAGCCAGCACATCCCTCCTCAGATATGGTGCCCAAAATTGGTCATAATACTCCAAATGCGGCCTGACCAGCGCCTTATAGAGCCTTAGCATTACATCCCTGATTTTGTATACAAGCCCTCTTGAAATAAATGCTAGATTTGCTTTTGCCTTCTTTACTAACTGATTTGACTTGCAAATTAACTTTTGGGAATCCTGCACCAGTACTCCCAAATCCCTTTTGTACCTTCGATTTCTGGATTCTCTCCCTATTTAGAAAATAGTCTACAATTTTATTCCTGCTACCAAAATTCACGACTCCACACTTTGCTACACTATATTCCATCTGCCACTTCTCTGCTCACTCCCACAACTTGTCCAAGTCCTCCTGCAGAGTCCCTGCTTTCTCTACACCACCTGCTCCTCCACCTACTTTCGTAAAATCCGCAAACTTAGCCATAAACCCTTCAATCCCTTCATCCAAATCATTAATATACAAAATGAAGAGTAGGGCCCTAGCACTGAGCCCTGCGGAACTTCACTACTCACTGGCAGCCAAACCAGAAAAAGCCCCCCTTTATTGCCACTCTTTGTCTTCTGCCAACCTGCCATCCGTGCTAGTATCTGCCCTTTGGTACCATGGGCTCTCATCTGCTTCAGCAGCCTCACATGTGGCACCATATTAGAGGCTTTCTGAAAATCGAGGTAAACAACTTCCAATGACTCTTCTTTGTCTGTCCTACTTCTTCAAAGAATTCCAGCAGATTTGTCAGGCAAGATCGCCCCCATCACAAAAACATGCTGACTTTGGCCTATTTTATCCTAAACTTCTTAGTACTCCATTATCTCATCCTTTATAATGGACTCTAAAAGTCCAACTCAAGTATATCCTCACCGTGGCCAGAGAGTTGCTCTCAGAATTGTAGCCTGGACTCAGTCTGCTAAGATGCACAAAGGGTATGATGTTCACCACGTGTCAACCCTGTGAGAAGTACAGGGGATGCGCTAACCGTCATATGTGGCATTCATAGACCAAAGGCTTTGACTCTGCCGAGAGGGATTGTGGAGCACTCTGTCTAAATTTGACCGCTATCAGAAATGTACCTCCTTCTTACATCAGGTGGCTTGGACACATCCATCAAATCTTTTTTCATAATGCTCTGCAATGATGAAAACAATTTGCCTTGTTAAATTTGGCTGTCAGGATCTGGGCCAGAATTTATTACTCATGACTAATTGTCTTTGCGAAAGTGGTGGGTAGCTGGCTTTAGGTACACCTTCTATCTTTCTGGTGAAAGCACTCCTGCATTGTTATTTGATGGGGAGTTCTAGGGAAAAGACCCAGTAACTATGAAGGCAGCTCAGGAACTATGAAGGACTGCCTATGCCTTTCCAAGGCAGGATAGCATGATCATGCTGACCATGGCCTTTTATGGAACTGCCACCCTTGTCCTTCTTGCTGGTATAAGTTGCAGATTTTGGAGGTGCTGTTGTAGTAGCCAGGGTGAATTACATCTCGTAGATGGGGCACACTATGGCCACTGTATCCTGCTGGTGAAGGGAATTGGCATAAAGTGATAGATAGGGTGCCAATCCATTGGTTTGCATGGTGTAGAATTCCTTGATCATTTTTGCCACTGCACTCATTTAGACAAGGAAAGAGTATTCTACATACTGCTGACTTGTATATTGTAGAGTG
Organism: Okamejei kenojei; assembly: GCA_035221665.1. Lineage (NCBI taxonomy): Eukaryota > Metazoa > Chordata > Chondrichthyes > Rajiformes > Rajidae > Okamejei > Okamejei kenojei. The sequence continues at coordinate 34,453,614 of CM069151.1, read as the reverse complement.
AGGAAAGTATTTGGGCTGTCTAGAGTTGTAACACTGATCATGGGGTACTTAGCATCTGATCTGCGCTTGTTTGGCAGGTCCAGTTGAATTTCTGGTCAATGCGAACCATCAGCGATATTGAAGGTCTTGACTAGGCAATGCTATTGAAAACAAGGTTAGGAGGTTAGATTCTCTCTTGTTGAAGATTATTCATGACCTACTAATTTATGGTGTGAATGTTACTTGTTGGTTATCAGCTCACCACAGGGCAGGGTCACTTGTTTCAGCCCCATCCTAGTGACTTGAACTCAAATCCATTGACTCCTTAATGTGGAACTGAGGAACGCAGGAGCTGGGCATTTGAAATGACAGGACCACCCTGGTGGATATGAAACTGCCCACAGGGCTATCTGAAGATTAGCCATGGAACTTTCAATATATTCTGACCATTAACAGTAGCGGTAACATAATTAACTATGCCAATTCAGGCTCATTGCTGTATGAAATCTTGCTGTGATCAGATTATGTACTACAATTGTCTACTTTACACCATTCAGATGTCTCAATGTGGTATCCTACCTTTATCCTTTACCCCAATAAATCTAATTACATTTTAAGTTTTTGACCGAACCTTTTGTGACCTCCTCTCACTTAATAAACTGTGTCCACCTCTACCACTTCCACTAGCAGCACATTCCTTGTATGCATCACCCTTTGTAAGAAATATTTGCTTCTTTTAAATATTTTAAATCTTTCTCCTCGCACCTTAAATCTATGCCCTCTATTTTTAGACTCACCTTCTCTGAGGAGATGACTGTGACCATTCCCCTTATCTATGCCTCCTACGCACCAAGGATAGAAAAGTCCTAGCCTATCCAGTATAGCTCATGTCCCCTAGTCCCGGTAATATCCTTATGAATCTTTTGTGCACCCTTTCTAGTGTGGGGACACTGCCTCTCAGCATGTACACTCTGAATCCCCCTCAGAATTCTAATGTCTCAATGTGTCATCTCTCATCATTCGTTATCCCCAGCGAGATTATGCCAATTTTTGCTTAAGCAGACAACCCCTCATCCCCCAAATTGGAGAATCTATGCTGAGCTGATATAGTGCAAGATGAGGCTTCAAGTACAGAGACCCAAACAGCATGGACTGCTCCATATTTCTTGCCATTTCCTACAGTATTCATACTACATATTGCCTTCTTATAAATGTGTTTCTTTGCAAATCTTGCACTCTTCACACCGCTGGCTGGCTTCTGATCACCAGCATATTTGCCTGTGCGGCACACTGTCTACACCTGCCTTATCCCAACACTGTGCTAATGGTGGCAGCCTATCACAGGTCACAGCCTTGCGTGTCCTCCACTCCTGTCCCACATTCCCTGCTTTGAAATACTTGATTTTTTTTTGCTTCCTCTCAGTTTTTCTTCAAAAGCTGAATGGACAACAGCCCAACCTAGCCCAAGTCACCATCACTTTCTGGGCTGAAGAATTCCAAAGCATATTTATTTACTGGCATTCCCGACACCTGTCATGACTGCTAGAATTGTGGGAAATTGCCCAACGCCTGGATGAGCTGATTTATAAACAGACAGCAGTAGTTTTCTTACAGATGTGCTGAACAATTTCTGGTCCCAGTTCATCTTGGCCGAAGGACAAGAGTTCATTTTGTAAAGTCTGTACCGCCTTCTCCTCAGCTCAGCACTGAGTGCAGAGATGGGGAGGAAGCAACAGTGGGACAGGAGGCTGCGAGAAACTGGACTCACACAGCACCAAACACACAAGCTTATGATGCAGTTCTCTTTATTATTGGCTAAGAAGCTAAGTGAGTACAGTCACCACAGACAGTGAGAGCGGCTACAAAGAAATCAAAGCATTGGATCCACTGCTGGAAAGGATGAGTGGATGATTCTGGAGTCTTCTCATCTCAGTGCAGTGGGTAGGAACAAACAAAACCAAATCTTCTGCCACATCTTTCACCTTTCCAAGTTCCATCACCTAGAAGCAGGAAAGGAGAAAAATATTTACCTGTTAGTCCACAAGCAAAATGCTGCAGATGCAGAATTTCTGAAATAAATAATTAAATGCTGGAAATAATCGATCTGTCAGGTAGCACATGTCGAGATGAAACAAACAGGTGTTGAGGGAAATGTTATCTCCGTTCCTCTTGTGTGGAGAAGAAACAGAATGTTCATAATTTTAAATGTTTTCTCTGATTCTCTCTCAACAGACGCTGCCTGACCTGCTGAGTGTTTCCAGCATTTTCTGTTTTCTACCTGGTCTAAATGTTTCATCTATTTGAGTCAGAGTTTGTGTGCCATTAATGTTCCCCGACTCTTGATCGGTGAGTTTGCCTTGTAAATAAAGGTAGTCACTTCCTGTGGAGGTGCCAGGTGTAGTCAGAGTGTGAAACCTGAAGCCCCCAATATTCACATGGGTTTGGACTGTCCCAGACTGAAGTGTCTGGGCTCACCCTGGGCTGGAACTGTGAGGGCTGGACAACACACCTGTGCCGTCAGAGATAACCCCAGCCCTCCCCATTCCATGGACCTCACACAATGGGAGCAGAGTCTGGAATCTCTGGAGCTGGAACTTCTGCAACCAATGTCATGTCTAAATCTGGGGATTTTACATCAGTGCATATTCTGATATCTGTAGCGTTACACCCAGTGTTGGAGAATTAGGATGTTCCCTTGTATGTGGAGCACAGAAACAGACCACTCGGCCCATGGATCCGTGCTACTGTTGCTGCTCCACACCAGCCTCCCCCCTCCCTTCATCTGAACCCATCAACACATCCATCTGTTCCTTTCTCCAGCTACCTCTCTCTTAAGTACATCTTGCTCTCTACCTCCATTACATGCTCCTGATCTCCACCTGCCCGCCACGTCCCAAGTCAAGAAGATTTCCCCTCTTCTCTCTTTGATTTATCGATGGCTATTTTACATTTATGACCTGTAAATCTGGTTCCACACTCGAGGAAACATCTCTCGACATTCCCCCCTATAAATCCTTCACAAGTGAGATCGGCCCCAGGTTGGTCACCCTCAATTTTCGCTCTTGTGGAGAACAAGCCTCAGCCCGTTGGATCTTCTCTGCCTCTCTGTTTTGTGATCAGTTCACTGCTCCACTGCCTGTCAGTCTTGTATCAAACAGTTTGCACTTACAGAATCGATTAATGGCCCCACAGCCTTCTACTTGACCTTCAGGATCTCTCCAATTCCAATTTTGGTAATTATATACTGATCCATCGGCCCATGACCATTTCCATTCCTGTGGGTATAAACAATGGTCATTGCTGTTGGAATGCTGAGTAAGCTGCCACTTAACAGTACAGGGAGGAGCTGCACCTGAGCCGGAGTGAGAGCAGAATACGAGCAGCCGGGACAAGTAGGATGGGAGTTTAAACTATGGACTGGCAGGGTGGTGGAATCTCATGGAAGTAACAGAATCTTTGGGATGAATGTGACAGGATCTGAGATGAAAGGTCAGAGAAGAGGAGCAATGGTCTCAGAAAATGAGGAAAAGATGGTAATTGAACACAAATACAAAGTAGGATCTCCCAGAGAAGGACAGAGACGTTCAGTGTTATCCGTGTGAGTCTGCTCGTTCTCCCTGTGACCGTGCGGTTTTTTCAGCGAGTGATCCGATTTAATGTGAGGGGAAGTAGGTTACAATGAAATGACAGAATTGATGGGATTGTACTGGGAGCTGTGTGGACTTGATGGGCTGAACGGACATCTCCGTTTGTCAGAAATTATGAAAACTAAATCCTGGAATACGCCTGTGCCGTCAGAGATAAACCCAGCACTCCCCATTCCATGGACCTCACACAATGGGAGCAGAGTCTGGAATCTCTGGAGCTGGAACTTCTGCAACCGATGTCATGTCTAAATCTGGGGATTTTACACCAGTGCACATTCTGATATCTGTAGCGTTACACCAGTGTTTGTAGAATTAGGGCGTTCCCTTGTACGTGGAGCAGAGAAACAAACCACTCGGGCCCATGGATCCGTGCTACTGTTGCTGCTCCACACCAGCCTCCCCCCTCCCTTCTGCCATTGTTATCATTGGTTTGGCCAAGTATCTTCAAGGTTTTAATTGGATGTTCCATTAAGTACCAGTTACAAATAAACACTGATAATTTAATTGTAAGGATTGGCTTCTTTTCATCTTCAGAGATTTATTTCAATTTCATATCCCCAAATCTCTAAATTCTCATTGTCAGATTCCTTCACAGCTGCTCTGTGACATCGCTCTGCACACCAGCCTTGCCCTGTCCTTTCACATTTTGGGAACAAAAATAATTTTAAAGGTATAACCGGATCCTGACTACATTGAAACAGTATTGACCCCTTTATAATGCTGATTCCATGAGCTGATGAGGGAAAAGGAAAGTCCCAGTGATGATGTGAGATGAAGGAGGGTGAGAGGAGGCTCATGTGGAGCAGAAACAGACACATGAACATGTGGGATTTTATTTGTTCACAGGACGTGGTGACAATGGCCGGACCTGCATTTATTGTCCTTCCCTGATCATTCTCTGACCATTTCAGATGGCAGGTAAGAGTCAACACATTGATGGATCTCTGGAGTCGTGGTGAAGCCAGAGTGGGGCAGGAGGGCAGATTTCTTACCCTGAAGAACAACAGTAAACCAGATGATATTTTATAACAGTCCGGTAGTTTCAGTCCCATTACTGATGGTAACTTGTTTCTCCAGAGTGATTGTAGTATATTTACTTGGATCCAAATTCCCTGGTGTCTGGGATGGGATTTAAACTCGTGTGCCTGGATCACCGGGATATCACAGAGTAACTTAACCATTACACTGCCGCACCCTGTTACTCTGCAGGGCGTCATGTGTAACTCTATCTCTGAACAACGATGTGACACCAGAGATCCACCAATGTGTTGACTGTAACCTGCCCTCTGAAAAGGGCAGTGGATGATCAGGGAAGGACAACAAATGCAGGTCTGGCCAGTGTTTGATGACCTGTAAGCTAACGTGTCAACGTTAAATGTACCTGTGTTCTGAGGCCAATCCAAGCGTGTCGATTCTTTTTCTTCACATTTTTCTCTGCACCAATCACTTGCAGAATAAAGTTGTTGTGTTCGTCCGAGGTCACAGTAGCCAGATTTGGAGAATGTGGTAGTTGATTGCAGAACGTCTTTAAACAAACAAAATAGTTTATCTACTGTTGCCGTGAATTAGTGTGTCTCCAGATCCCTCAAATATATCATCAAAAGTGACATTGGCAATGGCATTGGCAAAGGGATCCTTTATCCCCTAGACACAGAGTTCTTGTTCTTTAATCAAGATCCCAGCTCTGTGTTAACTCCTGGATGTGGAGTTTCCCCCAAATCCCCAATATTTCACCCACTGGTCCAAGCGATAGAAACTGAGTGAAGCGCACCCTGGAAACACAGGGACTCATCGCAGGCAATTCAACGAGAGGCTGTGCTGTGAGTTCATGACAATGAACCAGCAGAGAGCAATGTTCCCCAGACCTCCTAGAGCAACCACTGGTTTTTGGATCTTACCTGAGCATCTTGCCATTTCTTTTTGTTACCGTAAAAACGGTAACAGGCGTTTTGACCACGGAAAACATACCAGCCGGCCTCACAGCGTCCTTGTTCTAGAACACGAGTCTCCTCTGTTTCCAAGGAACTGGTTGCTCCTGCAAATTGCAGAGAATTAGGATTTTAAACCAACATGCTGACTGAAGTCTCTTCCTGAGTGAGACCTGCTGCCTGCTTTTGGCACTTGTCCTCTCATCCATTCCTATCTATGGACCTGTGTAAATGTCTTTTAAATGCTGTAATTCTACCTGTCTGAGCTCCTTCCTTTGGCATCAACATTGGAAAAACTTGCTCTGTCCCCTTTAAATTGTTCCACTTGCAGCTTAAACCTGTGCCCTCTGGTGTTACACTCCTCTGTACTGAACCCCTCTACCCGACCTATGCCTTACGTGGTTTTATAAACCTCTAAATACTCACCCTGAAACCGACTTCAGTTCAACGGAAACAGACCAACCTATCAAGCACCCTCTCTCACATCCTTCCTACAGCTGGGCAACCAGAACAGCACACAATTTCGTGGTGCATTCTCAGCAACATCTTATACAACTGTAACATGAATCCCAACTCTTTAAACCAATAGCCCAGCTGATGTGGGCAAGAGTGCCAAACACCTTCTTCACCAACTTGTCCATCTATCATTACTTTCAGGGAACTGTGTACTAATAGTGTCATTGTACCCCAGGGTCTCTCTGCTCCACAATAACCCCAGGGCTTTGTTTTTTGAGAGAAATTAGTTTTCTTTCTTTATGATCCGCTACCGTTCACAGGCCACACACACACGTTACAGAGAATTTGAATTAAATTTCCATTGACCACCGTAACTACAACTATTCTCTGTCTCTGTTCACTGTATCATTGCCAGCACTCTCGCCATCCTCACTCAAGCCTCCATCCTCACCCTCACAGTGGGCAAAGTCCCTTTGCATTGGACCAGTGCCTGCAGAACCTTCTCCTCTGTATCCCCTGGGTTCCTGACAGAGAGTCACATATCCCTCTTTCTGCAACTGTTTTTCCTGTGAAGCGTCACTGTGGAGAAATCTCTGTCCCCTGATGTGGAGGAGAGTCTCCAACTCACCTTCCAACTCAGCAGCTCTGAGATGAGTATCCCAGACAACAGACATTTCCTACCACATCCCGACCAGTCCCAATGTCCACAAATTCCCATGTTCCACAATCCCAAGACAGTGCCTGTGCATTTATTCCTCACACAAATATATTTCTAAAATCCTGGATATTTCCTGGAATCAATGGACCTTACCTGCCGCATCACTGGCAAGCAGTGCGGTCAGCACCAAAACCCACACCAGCATCACGTTTCCTTCCTCAAACCTGAAACACAAGAAAACGATTCATCATTAGTGTCAAGTTTCACAGTGAAGGTGGGCATATCCAGCTGTTGTTCCCACCTCTCTCTCTCTCTCTTCCAGCTCTCTGTGTCGATGAGGTTTCCAATACTGTTTCATCCTTATATACTTGTAGTTCTGGCATCTTGGAGGCTTTTGGAACCATTGGAATCAAACTCAATTGGCTGCCGCAATCTATGTAAAACTCCTGCTGACCAATCACTGACTGACAGATTAGAACAAGATGAAGAGGAACCCACAGATATGCAGAAAACCTGTTCAGCAGACACTGGTGCAGTACTGAGAATTTTTTTTCTACCTTCTAAAACCACAGAGTGCATGAGGAGCCATTTTGAAAGAGAAATCAATTTTGAAAGATTGGAGGGAGAATAAAGAGAGAGCAGGTTTTTTTGATTGAATAGGCAGGTTATTTAAAGAAGCGCGCATTTGACTGAGGAAGAAGCCAGTAAAAGGAAGGTGATGTTCAGTGAAGCGACCTATTGACCTATTGGCGACCTCAGTGGGAATAAATAAAGTAAGGATGCAGGATCACGTGATGTGCTGCACATGCATGATGTGGGAGCTGGTGGACCCCAATGTGGTTCCTGGTGACCACATCTGCAGCAAGTGTTGGTTGCTCGACAAACTCAGCTCAGAATTGATGACCTGGAATCTGAGCTTCAGTCGCTGTGACACATCAGGGATGGGAAGATTTACCTGGACGCCGTGTGTTCATTGAGGGAGTCACACCAGTCAGATTAACGACTTTCAATTCAGATTCATCAGTAATCCGGATGTTGAGGGTGTGACTTTGAGTGAGGCAGGTATGGGGATTCAAGAAACAGTTGGAGGAGCCTCAGTCCTTGACCTTGTCAAACAGGTCAGAGCTTCTTGCTTCCTGTACAGACGCGAGTGGGGGCTGTAGCAATGATGAGCAACTTAACTATGGCACTATGGATCAGGGAGCCGCTTAAGAGGGGGGGGGGGGGGGGGGGGGGGGGGGGGGGGGGAGAGTAGAGACACGTAGTTGTAATTGGAGAAAGCATAGTCAGGGGAATACACACAATTCTCTATCACAAGCATCGAGAGTCCTGACGGCTGTGTTGCCAGCCTGGTGCCCAAGCTCAGAACGTCTCATCTGAACATATTTGGATAGTGTTGATAAGATTAAAGAGTTTAAAGCATGGATCAAAAACTGGTGTTGGAGAAGTGAGTTTGAATTTTGGAACATTGGCATCAGTATTGGGGAAGGCGGGGGAGCTGATACAATGCAATTAATTCCACATGAACCCCAATGGGACCAGGTTTCCGGAGAATCTCATATCTAGGGCAGTAGTTAGGAATCCAAACAAACAAAATTAAGGGATATGGGAAAAAGCAGGAACGGGGTACTGATTTTGGAAGATCAGCCATGATCATATTGAATAGTGATGCTGGCTCGAAAGGTCCTGCTCCTGCACCTATTTTCTATGTTATTATGTTTCTAAATTAAATAGTAGGGGCGTGGCTCATTAGATTGGAAAAATATGGATAAAGTTAAAGATAAGGAAGTTACTAAAGTCTCCAAAATAAGAATAGGACACCCAATTTAGAATGTTATAAGATTCTAGCGTCAGGCAACATGGCGACCAAATTGAGAAAAAGGGCTGTGACTACAGAACTACAGCCGCTGTGTTTGACTACACGCAGTATAAGAAACAAACTGCGTAAGCCTGCAGCACGGTTAGAATTTGGCAGGTACAACTTTGTGGGCATCACAGAGTTGTGGCAAAAACAAGATCAGAGGTGGGAGCTGAGCATTATAGGATAGACATCCTATCGAAAAGATCGGCAGGTGGGATGGAGGTGGGGCGGCTCTGTTGGTGAGCAATGAAATCCAATCCTTCACAAGAACCAACATAGGATCAGAAGATGTAGAATCCTTGTGGGTAGAGTTAAGAAATGCAAGGGTAAAAAGACCCTGATGGGAGTTATATACAGGCCTTCAATAGTAGCCAGAATGTAGGGTACATGTTACATTCTATCAAGAATCAAGAGATGGAAAAGGGATGTATCAGTGGTCATGGGGATTTTAATATGCAGGTGGACTGGGAAAATCAGGTTAGTACTGGATACCAAGATAAGGAATTTGTTGAATGCCAATGAATTGTATTTTTAGAGCCGCTCGTGGTCGAGCCCACGAAGGAAAGGCAATTCTGGATTTGTTATTTTGTAATGAACCAGATTTGTTTAGGGAGCTTAAGGCGAAGGAAGCCCTGAGAGGCAGTGATCATATTATGATGGAATTCATCCTGCAGTTTGAGAGACATTATTGTCGAGGATGGTGACTACATAGACGTGAGGGAGAAGTTAGCTAAAGTTAATTGGAAGGTGACCCAAGCAGGAATTACGTCAGTGCAGCAATGGCAGGAGTTTCTGGGAGTAATTCGGAAGACATGGGATCTTTTCAACCCAAAGAGAAAGAATTGTACTAAGGGAAGAATGAGGCAACTGCGGCTAACAAAGGAAGTCAGAGACAGCAGAAAAGCAAAAGAGAAGACAAAGATTAGTGGGATGCTAGGGGATCGGGGAGCTTTTAAAAACCACCAGAAAGCAACCAAAAAAATCAATAAGGGGAGGAAAGATGAAAAGATAAGCTAGCCAATGATATTAAAAAAAGGATATCAAAAGTTTTAAAAAGATACATAAAGAGTGAAAGAGTGAAAGAGAGGCAAGAGAGGAAATTGGATTGCTGGAACATGACGCTGACCAAATAGCAATGGGGTACATGGAAACGATGGATGAACTGAATAAATCTTTTGCTCCAGTCTTCACAGTGGAATACACGAATGGCCCAGGTTAGTCCTGTTCTCAAAAGGCAGGACCAATCCAATCAGCTATCAGCAGCCAATCAGTCCACAATGATCATCACAAAGTGATGGAACCGAGAGTGCGAGCAAATGACATTTACACCCCACAACCGAGGTACCTAGGCCCCGTGTAGCTTTACTGTACAGCTGCAGAAAACATCAGTTAGACCACAGCTGGAGCACCGTGCACTGGTTTTGGTCATCACACTGTAGGAAAGGCGAGAGGGAACAGAGACGATTCACCAGGACGTTGCAGATAATGCTAAGATAGGTGGAAGACGAAGGCAGTGTAGAGGAAGCAAGGACTCTGCAGAAGGACTTGGACAGGTTAGGAGTGTGGGCAGAAAAGTAGCAGATAAAATTTAATGTAGCAAAGTCCAGGTCATGCATTATTGTAATAAGAATAAAGGCGTTGATTATTTTCAAATTGGAGAGAGAATTCAGAAATCGGAGGTGCAAAGAGACTTGGACGTGTTGGTGCAGGAGTCCCAAAAAGTTAATTTGCAAGTTGAATCAGTAGTAAAGAAGGAAAATTCAACGCTGGAATTTATATCAAGAGGACTGGAATACAAAAACAGAGATGTAATGCTGAGGCTCTATAAGGCGCTGGTTAGGCTGCAATTGGAGTACAGTGAGCAAATTTGGACCCCATGTGCTGGGTCTGGCGGGGTCCAGAGGAGGTTTACAAGAATGATTCCAGGAATGAGTGGGTTAGCATATGATGAGCGGTTGACAGCACTGGGCCTCTACCCGCAGGTGTTCAGAAGGTTGAAGGGAGACCTCATTGAAACTTACAGAATAATGAGAGGCATAGATAGAGTAGATGTGGAAAGGATGTTTCCACCAGAGGTCATAGCCTCAGAATTAAAGGGCACTCTTTTAGAAAGGAGGTGAGGAGGGATGTCTTTAGTCAGAGGGTAGTTAATCTGTGGAACTCATTGCCACAGAGGGCTGTGGAAGCCATATTAGTGGATATTTTTAAGGCAGAGAGAGACAAATACTTGATTAGAATGGGTGTCAGGGGTTATGGACAGAAGCCACAAAAATGGTATTAGGAGGCAGAGATCAGCCATGATTGAATGGCCGAGTAGACTTGATGGGCAGATTGTCCTAATTCTACTGCTATAATTTGTGAACTTGTGATGTTGCCTATGTAAGAGCATTACCAGATATGAGGAAACTGGATGGTCTGGGTTGTTTTCCTGAGAGTGAACCTGATCGAGGCGTAACACAAAGCATTGACTATATCTTTGCTTCCTTAGATGCTTCTCTGACCTCCTGAGTACTCCAGCAGCTTGTCTTTCCTCCTGGTCAGAAAATCGAGCAAGGTTGGTGCTTCACTGGAAGGAAGATATTGCAGATGCTCGAAATACAGCATTAACATTTTGGAAAAACACAGCAGACCACACAACATCACCAGGGGCAAAGACATAGTTTACATTGGAGTAAATATTCATTGGAACTGGAAGAAGGCAGGTACTGAATACAACTTTCATTGCAGAGAATGGTGGGTAGAGGGCAGGAGAGGGGGAGAGAGACCTATGGAAATGGAGGTGACTGAAATTAGTTTAAAATTATTTTTTCCAAGCTGTATTTGCTTTAGCTATCTTTACAACACTGTTCCATTGTAGTAATTATCGGAAAACAGTATCACTCATCCAAAGCTGAATTGTTTTAGTAAAACTAAGGTAGATAGATTGTTGAAGTCCTGGGGATTTGCATATCATGTTTCAGTGTAACTCACTTCTGAGATCAGATATGATGTTTTTCTCTCCAACTCCTGAGCTGTGGTTATTTCCATCTAGTGATATGAGCATGGATGATAAAACTGGGATTTGCTGCCAAAACCTGTTGCTGGGAGATGTGCAGGTGCAAAGTTTTGAAAAATTGTTGTATAATTCTTAGAACTGAGAACTAACACTGAGAACATTTGATAAAGGGACAAGCATTTTGGTGAGAGTTTAGAGTCACACCATGGTCAGAGCAGTGATGACCAACAAGTTCCACGCAAAGGAGCTTCACTGAAGAGTTGGGATTTCACAACAATCCGACAGCTTCATTTACTGAGACGCTCCCACAATATAATAATGACAGTCTGTGCATTCTGAGCTCCACAGTCCTCTGAGAAGAACCCCAACCCTCTAACCAAATACATTTTCTTTCATCCAAATCACAGCAATTCAATATGATCTCGGCTGATCTATTCTGGCCTCAACTCCAGTTCTGTGCCAGTTCCCCACACTGAGCCACAGCTTGACCGGGTCCATTACACTGATTGTCCAGAATTCAGTGACAAATGTTGCCTGGTTCAGACACACGACTCTTTGGAGGTTTCATCCTCGCCTTTGTTCTCTCTGTCTCTGAATCGGGTTTTAGAACGAGGGGAATGGAACGGGTAGATAGGAAGAAACATTTTCACCCAGATGGTGTTTAGTATATGGAACACACTGCTTAAGGGGAGATCGAAGCAGAGACTCTCGCGGCAGTTAAGAAATATCAAGATGATCATTGCAATTGCCAAGATATGGAAGTCCACACAACAAGTGCTGGAAAAATGGGATTAGAAACAGTTGGGTAGGGCAGAGATTGGAGTTGGAGAGTTCAGGTTGGAGAGGGCAGAGAAAACAAAAGAGGGAATATTATCTAAAATTAGAGAATTCAATGTTCATACCATTGGGTTCTAAGTAGGAAGGAATTGCACGTGGTGGTTTACACTGACAATAGACACAAAATGCTGGAACAACTCAGTGGGTCAGGCAGCATCTCTGGAGAATAGGAATAGGTGACGTTTCGGGTCAAAACCCTTCTTCAGACTGAAATTCAGGGGGGAGGAAACTGGAGGTATGAAAATGTTCAGAACAAATCAGAGCCAGCACCGATGACCAAGGAAAGGTAGAGCCCACAATGGAACTGAATGTAAGAACAAACAAACAAAGACCAGACACAGGAGCACAGTTAGATCTGTGGTAATAGGGGGTGACTGCAGCAGTAGGAATATATCTTGAGCAAAACACAAATTGCTGGAGGAACTCAGGCTGTATCTGTGGAGGAAAATGGACAAATGTGTTTCAGGTCGGGACCATTCAGCGCACTGATTGTAGTGGGAGAAGCTGGATCGTGACTTCCGGTGGCGCTATGGAGGGCTAGAGGACAACGCCAGCCAGCTCCGTGAAAAAAAACAGGAAAAAACGGGGGATTAACGGACCTACCTGCTGCCTGCTGCTTGCTGCCTGCCGTTTCTGCACTGATTGTTGTGAGTGGCGTCATCAGGCGTGTGACTAGTTATGTCTACAACACGCAGCCCTACCGATAAACATAAAAGTCGACCAACCCGGCAGAGACTGGCAGAAGGCCCAACTGAAGCCTCGGACTCAGGTAGGACCTCATCCCAGGAAGATGTATCGAAAAGAACAGGGAAAAAAAGCGGAAAGTGAAGACTTGAAAACTTTCATTTCTCGCGAGATTGCTGGTTTAAGGGAAGAAATAAACCAGATGAATACTCAAATGAAAGAATTTCAACAGGAAACAAATTCAAATATTAATAATAAGACCAAGAAAATATCGGAAGATTTGAAGAAGGAAATTACAGAAATGATGAACGAAATGAGAAAGGAGATGGATATAAAAAATTGAAAAGGTCAAAAATGACTTTGAAAAAAGGCTGAATCCTATGGAAAAGGTACTGGAACAACAGACGGTCGGTATAAAGGCCTTGAAAAACTAGCTGCTACCAGTGCTATGACTACAGCAATGCTGATTACAGAAAACGAACGTCTAACGAACATACTGACTAAAATATCTGAGAAATGTACTGAGCTAGAAGGTCGCCAGAGAAGACAAAACCTAAGAATTGCAGGTATTCCTGAAGGACGAGAGAAAGATGAAGATCCTCGAGAATTTACTGCGAACTTATTACAACATGTTTTATCTCTGGAACAAAAGCCTTTATTAGCCCGTGCTCACAGAGTCAGAAGACGTCAGACAAGAGCAAATGCCCCTCCAAGACAAATGATTATAAAGCTACAATACGACTTTGTCTTGGATGAGATAATGCGGAAATCCTCGAGAAATAGAAATCTGGAATTTGAAGGTCACAGGATCAGTATCTACCGAGATTATCCTGCAGAGGTTTCCAGGAAACGGAAAGCATTCAACAAGGCTAAAAGTCTTATGAGAGGAGTGGCACACCTGAAATACGGCCTGAATTACCCAGCTATTCTAAGAGTTACCTTCAAAAACGAGGAGCATTTCTTTTCCAACCCAGCAGCAGCAATGGACTTTGCGCGCCAGATCCAGACCTGAGAAGCAGCTACTTTCAAATATATTGACTCTTAAGAATGCTACAAGAATCTCCAAAACTTCGCAAAACTCCACAAAACAATGCAGGACTGGACTGAACTGGGCAACGTTGGATGGAAGTCGGAGAAAGAAGTGGATCGGAAAACTTCACTTGGATACTAATAACTAACATCATTACACTATTAATATAAATAATTAACACATATTACAGACACACCGCGGTATTTTTACTAACACCATTTTTACTAATCAATATTAATCACTATTACTAATAATTAATGATTTTCTATGTTGGAATGAATAGAGTTAAAATTAGGGATTGATTTCATTTGGAGATTTTTTCTTTTTTGCCAGCAATTTTTCATTTTCATTCTTAATTTCTGTTTTCTTTTTGTTGGATGGATTTTCTTTTTTCTTTTTATCTTTTTTTTGTGTTCTTTCTGTTTAAAATTGTTAGATTTTTAATTAAGTTCTAAATATGTATTTTGATATCTTCTTTTTTTTGTTCCTCTTGTTTATAATAATTAGATTTTTAAATGTCTTAAATAATTGTATTTTCTATACCTTTAATTGTTATAATTTAAATATGCCTTTACTAAATAAGTCTTTATTTTTACCCCTCTTTTTTCCCTTTCTTTTTTTTTTCTAACGCTACACCCCCCGGTAAAATATTTTTATGGAATAACAATTCCAAAAACCTGGGAGCTGGTTAAGTTACCAACATCAACGACGGAAGTCGGTAGATGGTTAGCCATGCTAGTATGGCTAGCACTAACTGCAACAACTCTAGATGTAGTTTTTCCTCACTTTTTGCACATTACTAACCTCTTAATCTATCCTTTGTTATTTTCTCATATAATCTATTATGGTTTTCTTCAATTTGAATGGAGTTATATATTGAATCAATGGAGATATATACGTGAGAGACATGCACGAGACTTAAAATTCATCTATTCGATGTTCGGGTGTAAGGTCGGGTCTGATGTGCTGAACCATAGACTCAATTGCAGACCTCCATAGTCAAAAGATGCAAGACTCAAAAATAAATATAGGGAATGAGGGAATAACGTTTTGTAGTTGGAATGTTAAAGGTATTAATGAACCGATTAAGAGAGGAAATGTTTTTGCACATTTAAAGGCAAATAAAGCTGATGTAATTTTTATTCAAGAAACCCATCTAAAAAAAGATGCTGAACATAGATTGAAAGCTAAATGGATAGATAAAATGTATCACTCTTCTTTTACGCATAAATCAAGAGGCGTAGCAATATTATTTCGTAAAGGTATTTTATTTATACATACATCAACTATAACTGATAAAGATGGAAGATACATTATCGTCATAGGAGAATTAAATACACAAAAAATGTTTTTTGTTAATATATATGGACCAAATTTCGATAGCCCATTGTTTTTTAAGAAGGTATTTAATAATATCCCGGAATTAACACAACACAATCTAATAATTGGAGGAGACTTTAATTGTGCACTAGATCCATACTTAGACAGATCTACAAGGCAAAGGAAAACTAAATCACATTCTAGTGACTTATTAAATGCATATATGGAAACTACTAATATCAAAGATGTTTGGAGAATTGAAAATCCTACTGGACGAGAATACTCTTTTTACTCGTCAGTACATAAAACTTACTCAAGCATAGATTATTTTTTGGTGGACGCTAAACTTATCTCACTTACATATAAATACAATTATCATAATATTATAATTTCAGATCATGCACCATTAACATTCAAGATCAAAATAAATGGCAAACTACAAAAATCAGAACAGTGGAGATTTAACTCACAAATATTAGAAAATAAAACTACTCAGGAATATATCACAGAACAAATTAAGATTTTTTTCGAAATAAATGATAAACCGGAAATATCCTGTTCCTTATTATGGGAAACATTTAAAGCATACCTCCGGGGAATCATGATTTCCTCTCAAGCATTTTATAATAAAAGGAATCGTAAGGATCAGCAAGATTTGGAAAAGGAGATTAAACAATTAGATATACAGAATGCAATGAATTCAACTACTATATTACATAATAAAAATTGCAGCATTGAAATATAAATTAAATAAAATATTTACAGACCAAGTCGTTAAACTTTATCAACATACTAAACAATTACAGTTTGAATTCGGTGATAAACCTCAAAAATTATTGGCTCGTCAATTCAGGAAAATGGAAGCTGAAAAAATAATCCATAGGATTAAATCACATAATGGCGAATTGTTAACACAGCCTAAAGATATTAATGAAAGATTTATGCAATATTATAAAAACTTATGCACTGCGAAAACAACAGATAATAAAATAGGAATTGAAGCATTCTTAAAAAAATGTAACCTGAAAGGGTTGGATTCACAAAATATAGAGTTACTGAATGCTGATATCACGATAAAAGAAATCCAAGAATCTATCAGATCATTAAAAAAGGGTAAAACACCGGGACCAGACGGCATTGGCTCGGAATTTTATAAAATATTTTATGATCAGATTGTACCACGTTTGAAATTACTATATGAACATATATATATATATACAGCAAAAAACTACCAGAAACATTAAATGAATCTACTATAACACTTTTACCTAAAATAAACAAAGACTTGGATGAACCAGGGTCATTTAGAGCGATAGCTCTTCTAAATACTGATCAAAAGATATTAACTAAAATATTAGCACAAAGGTTAAGTTCAGTTGTTAATAAATTAGTTCACCCTGATCAAACAGGATTTATACCAAAACGATATTCTTCATATAATTTGAGACGGTTATTCAATATTATATACTCGAAAAGAGATATTAATAAAGATCTAGTAGTTATTTCGTTAGATGCAGAGAAAGCCTTTGATCAAGTGGAATGGCCTTATTTGTTCTCGGTTATGGAAGCTTTTAAATTGGGAGAAAAGTTTATTACCTGGATCAAATTGCTATATACAAATCCAACAGCTAGAATAATAACAAACCAAATGTTATCACCTAAATTCAATTTATCTCGAGGTTGTAGACAAGGTTGCCCTTTATCCCCTTTATTGTTTGCACTGGCAATAGAACCGCTAGCTCTGATGGTGAGATCACATCCGGAAATATATGGATACGATACTAGAGACACTAAAAATAAAATTTCTTTATATGCGGATGATGTGCTATTTTACATCACAAAACCAGAAACTAGTATTCATAATTTGTTAAAATTAATAACTGAATTTGGATCCTATTCAGGATATAGTATTAACTGGAATAAAAGTGAACTTATGCCAATAACGGTAAACAATTTACACATATTACAACAATTCCCTTTTAAGATAACAAATGAAAAAATTAAATATCTTGGAATTTTCATAACAAAAAGATTTGACTCATTATTTAAAGCTAATTTCCCATTATTATTGAACAAATTAAATAAGAATATTTTATATTGGAAAACTTTACCTATTTCAATGATAGGCAAAATTAATATAATAAAAATGGTGTTTCTTCCACAATTATTATACCTTTTCCAATCAATCCCGATATATCTCCCTAAAAATTTCTTTAAAAAGGTGGACTCCTTAGTCACTAACTTCATTTGGGATTATAAGTGCCATAGAATAAATAAAAAAACTTTCATGTAAATCAAAAATAAATGGAGGTCTAGCTCTACCAAATTTTATGTTTTATTATTGGGCAGTTAACATTAAAAATATGAATTTTTGGTTAGAAGAAATAGATAACCAACCAACTTGGTTAAATATGGAAAAAGAAGATTGTTCTCCTTTTGAAATTAGTTCTATAATATTCGCTAATATTAATCTAGCTAAGAAAACTTATAGTGAAAACCCAATAATAGGAAGTGGAATACGTATTTGGAAACAAATAAAGAAAACATTAAAACTAAAATCTATACCACTATCTCTTAGCATTGTAAATAATGTTACGTTTAAACCTTCAATGATGGATAAAGCTTTTTTACAATGTAAAAATAATGGAATTATTAAGATCGGTAATCTCTATAGGGAAAACTCCTTCCTTTCATTTCAAGACGTACAACAAATTTATGGACTACACTCTAAAGATTACTTTAGATATTTACAAATTAGAGATTATGTTAAAGCAAATACACAAGAACTCAGAAACAGAAAGACAGAAAATATTAGATGAATTTTGAATAAACATCCGAATACAGAAAAAAATGATTTCATATATATATAACATCTTATTGGAAGGTGATGTTCCATCAACAGAAATACATAGACAATCTTGGGAAAATGAATTATGCCAAACTATTAGACTATTAGACCAGAAGTATGGGATGATAGTTTACAACATGTACATCATTGTTCGCTAAATGCTAAACACTCTCTTATACAGTTTAAAATATTACATAGACTATATTTATTCAAAATCCAAATTACATAATATGTTCCCAAAAGTATCTCCTATATGTGATAAATGTCAACATTTAGAAGCCAATTTGTCACATTCATTTACAAACTGTATAAAAATTACAAAATTTTGGATTGAAATATTTAGGATAATTTCGAATGTTGTTAATATAACTTTGATAACTTTGATACCTGATTCAAAGCTAATAATACTAGGAATACTGGAAACAGAACAATTAGTAACAACAAATCAAAAGATTTTTTATTGATTATGGGTTAATAATTGGGAAAAAATTAATATTAAAATTTTGGAAAGGCCCTACATCCCCTACAATCAAAATGTGGAATACAGAAATGTCGGAGACTCTTCATCTGGAGAGATTGAGGCTTGTCCTAATGGACAGGTTAGATCTCTTCAGAGGGATATGGTCTCCATATATTGAATATTTACAGAGTCATAACGGCTCGGTACGAGGGCTTGACTGAGACCTGAATATTAGAATGGATGAAGAAATATATGTAATAAATCATGCCTATATCTCCAATGACGGATTAATGATTAATACTCCATTCGCTTTCATATTTTCTTCATTATTTATCTCTATCTTTTCCCACTTTATAAAAAATAATTAAAAAAGCGTATAGAAGCATACAGTCCTGAATTTCAATATTATTAATATTATGAAAGTATATAATTGATGTATTTTCGTTTATGTAAAACATTGTAATTTTCATAAATGAGTTTCTATAATAAAAAAAGATATTTAACAGAAGCTGGATCGTGGGAGAAATGGGTGAGGTGGGCACAGGAAAGAGAAGGGGGAGAAAATAAAGAGGGGATGCTACCTAAAATTGGAGAATTCAATGTTCATACCTTCCCAAGCTTCCCAAGCAGAAAATGGGGTGCTGTTCATCCAGCTTGCTTGCAGCTCTCATTCTGGCAGTGGAGGAGGCCCAGGACAGAAAGGACGTTATGGGACGGGAAGGGAAGTTAAAATCATTGGCAACCGGGAGGTCCAAGTGGCCATGGCTGTTTGATTGTAAATGTTTGACAAAACAATGGCCAAGGTTTATGCCTGGTCTCACAGATGTAAAGGGAGCCATGTCAGGACTACTGAATGTAGTGGAGGAGTTGTATGTGGACCCCTGTCTCACCTGGAACACCTGGAACAACGGTTGGGTTCCCTGGATGGAGGTGAGAGGAAGGTGTAGGGACAGGAGTTACATCTCCTGCGGTAGCAGGGGGAAGTACCTGGGGAATGGGTGTTTTGATTGGGAAGGGATGAGTTAATCAAGGATTTGCGGAGTGAGTGGTATCTCACTCCGCAAATATCGCAGACCAATTAAGATGACGCCTGCCTGCGGCGACTTTTACGGGGCAGCAGAACAGAGAAGAATTACCTACAACTTCTATCAACTCACCTGCATCAGGGAAACGGCAGTAATGGGTGCCGTCTCAGACAGGCTGCTTGGGCAGCTGAAAGCGCTGGAAATTTCGCTGTCTCCCGCAGCTGCAGGAGCCTCCGATTTTAAA
Organism: Okamejei kenojei; assembly: GCA_035221665.1. Lineage (NCBI taxonomy): Eukaryota > Metazoa > Chordata > Chondrichthyes > Rajiformes > Rajidae > Okamejei > Okamejei kenojei. The sequence goes on along the minus strand of CM069151.1, from coordinate 34,433,642 downwards.
TTTTCCCACACCGGCTGTGAAACTCCCGACCCGACTGAGGATCCCAGGTACGGCACCTGGAAACCCCGGATGACCTCCGGAGCCGGCGGGCTGGATATCCCAGAAAAAATGAAGCTGGAGATGCTGACTCTGAGGGAACCCCCGTTCGTTACGGAGCTGGAGCTGCCGTCTGTGAAGGAATTCCCGTTCCAGTGCTGGTCCGCAGAAACAGCAGGTACAGGAAACACAGTACCTGGAAACAAAGGGGAAGCCTCCATTATGTCCGGAAACGTGGCCGGTGGGCAGGACTTCAGGTCAGACTGAAGCGCAGGGGACTTCGGCCCCTTCTCCCTACTATCCTACTGGCCAATGTACAGTCCCTTGAAAATAAAGTGGAGGACTTAAGGGCAAGGCTGCTCTATCAAAGGGAGCTGAGGGAATGCTCTGTGTTCTGTTTCACAGAGACATGGCTCACCCCCAGCTCCCCAGACTCAGCGATCCAGCCTGAAGGGTTCTCCATCCACTGCATGGACCGTACACTGACATCGGGGAAAGGGAGAGGAGGGGGCATCTGCCTCATGGTCAACTCTGCGTGGTGCTCAGACGTAGCAGTCCTGTCCAACTCCTGCTCTCCACACCTCGAACATCTGGCGGTGAAGTGCCGTCCCTTCTACCTTCTGAGGGAATTCACCTCCATCATCCTGACGCGGTCTACATCCCACCCCAGGCAGACGTCCATCTGGCACTGGAGGAGCTGCATGCCGTGGTCAACAAACACCAGACGTCTTACCCCGAGGCATTTACCACCATTGCTGGGGACTTCAATAAGGCAAACCTAAAGAAATCACTCCCCAACTTCCACCAACATGTCTCCTGCTGCACCAGAGGACCAAACACCCTCGACCACTGCTACACCACCATCAAGAATGCCTACCGCTCTATCCCTCGCCCTCACTTCGGTAAATCCGACCATACCGCGGTGCTGCTTCTCCCTGCCTACAGACAGCAATTAAAGAGCGCACCCCCAGAGGTGAGGACAGTACAGAGCCGGTCGGGGTGGGGCAGAGGAACAACTCCACGACTGTTTGGAAGACTGGGCAATGTTCAAGGACTCGGCAACGGACTTGAATGAATACGCCACAGTTGCTACAGACTTCATTAAGAAATGTTTGGAGGACTGCATCCCTACAAAAACCTTCCGAGTGTTTCCCAATCAGAAACCTTGGATGAACTGTGAGATCCGCACTCTTCTGAAGACCAGACACCGGGCATTCATGTCTTATGATACAGTGGTCTACACAAAGTCCAGATACGACCTTGGTAAGGCCATCAAAAAGGCCAAAGGGAGTTCTGCTCCAAACTGGAGGATGAGACAGATGTTCGGCAGCTGTGGCGGGGACTGAATGCAATCACCTCCTACAAGGCGAAACCAGGAGGCAGCTCGGATGTTGGCGATACATCACTCCCTGATGAGCTCAATGCATTTCACGCACGCTTTGATAGGGAGAACACCGATGTGCCTTCCCGAGCCCCCATTCGCTGTGATGGTATTTCAGTCTCAGTCACAGAGGCTGACGTCAGGAAATCCTTCAGAGGGGTGAACCCTCGAAAAGCGTCTGGACCTGATGGCATACCTGGTCATGTTCTAAAAACCTCTGTGGACCAACTGGCTGGAGTTTTTACGGACATTTTCAACCTGTCACTTCTGAGATCTGAGGTTCCCACCTGCTTCAAAAGGGCATCAATAATACCGGTGCCCAAGAAGAGCAAGGTGACATGCCTCAATGACTATCGACCTGTGGCACTAACGCCTGTGGTGATGAAGTGCTTCGAGAGGTTGATCATGGCGCAAATCAACTCCTACCTCGACAAAAACCTGGACCCACTGCAGTTCGCTTACCGCCACAACAGATCAACGGTGGACGCGATCTCGCTGGCCCTCCACTCCGCTCTGGACCACTTGGACAACAAAAACTCATATGTCAGGCTGTTATTCATTGACTACAGCTCGGCATTTAACACAATTATCCCTTCCAAGCTGGTTCCCAAACTCACAGAACTGGGTCTCTGCGCATCCCTCTGCAATTGGATCCTCAACTTCCTCATTCACAGACCACAGTCTGTTCGTATTGGTGGAAATGTGTCAGACTCAATAACAATCAGCACGGGAGCACCTCAAGGCTGCATGCTCAGCCCCCTGCTGTACTCACTCTATACTCATGACTGCGTAGCCGGTCATAGTGCAAACTCCATCATCAGGTTCGCTGACGACACCACTGTTGTGGGACGTATCACTGATGGGGATGAGCCAGAGTATAGAAGAGAGATCGAGCGACTGTCCATATGGTGCCAGCACAACAACGTGGCCCTCAACACCAGCAAAACCAAGGAACTGATTGTGGACTTTGGAATGAGTTGGATGGGGACCCACCGTCCTGTTTATATCAACGGGTCGTTGGTTGAAAGGGTCAAGAGTTTCAAATTCCTGGGCGTGCACATCTGTGAAGATCTTTCCTGGTCCGAGAACACAGATGCAATTATTAAGAAAGCTCATCAGCGCCTCTACTTCCTGAGAAGATTACGGAGAGTCAGTCTGTCAAGGAGGACTCTCTCTAGCTTCTACAGGTGCACATTAGAGAGCTTGCTGACCGGTTGCATCGTGGCTTGGTTCGGCAACTTGAGTGCCCTGTAGAGGAAAAGACTACAAAAAGTAGTAAACATTGCCCAGTCCATCATCGGCTCTGACCTTCCTTCCATTGAGGGGATCTACCGCAGTTGCTGCCTCAAAAAGGCTGGCAGCATCATCAAGGACCCACACCACCCTGGCCACACACTCATCTCCCTGCTACCTTCGGGTAGAAGGTTCAGGAGCCTGAGAACTGCAACGACCCAGTTCAGGAATAGCTACTTCCCCACAGCCATCAGGCTATTAAACTTGGCTCGGACAAAACTCTGAACATTAATACTCCTCCATCTGTTATTTGCACTTTATTAATTTATTAATTCATGTGTGTATTTACATTTATAATTGTAGTCAATGCTATGTTCTATTGTGCTATGCAAAGAAAGAATTTCATTGTCCTGTCAGTGACATATGACAATAAACTCTTTTGACTCTTTGACTCATGGAAAGTGGAAAGGAGTGGGGATGTGAAAATTGACTACTAGGGGAATAATGTTGCAGGTTGTGGAAATGGCGGACACTGATACGTTGGATGTGCAGGCTGGCGGGGTGAAAGGTGCTAACCATGCCGTGTACGTTCCCATCCAAATCATTGACATAGATGACAAACAGCAATGGGCCCAACACTGAACCCTGAGGCACATGTGGAGGGGAGATGTCAGCTCTGGGGAGTGCTGCAGAGCAGAGGGATCTAGGACTGCAGGTACATAGTTCCTTGAAAGTGGCATCACACGTAGATATAGTTGTCAAAATGTGTTTTTCGGCACATTGCTCTTCTGTCAGAGCATTGAGTATAGAAGTTGGGAAGTCGAGTCCCTTGCCCAGAGTTAGGGAATCGAGAACCAGAGGATATATGTTTAAGCTGAGGTGGGGAAAGATTTAATAGGAACCTGAGAGATATATTTTTTACTCAAAGGTTGAAAGGTGTATGGAATGAGCTGCCAGAGCAGGTAGTTGAGGCAGGTACAATCACAACGTTTATGAAATATTTAGGCCGGTTCATGGATTGGATAGGTTTAAAGGGATCTGGGCCAAATGCAGACCGGTGGGACTAGTGTAGATGAGGCAAGTTGGTCGACATGGGCAAGTTGGGCCGAAGGGCCCGATTCCACGCTCTATGACTCTATTCCACTAACTCCCCACGTATCCTCTCCACGGCCTTTATTTCTCTCCCAGGTGCGGTGTCCGGGACCCGACTCACCAGGTGCGGCCGAAGAACAAGAGTTCATTTTGTAAAGTCTGTGCCGCCTTCTTCTCCGCGCAGCACTGAGTGCAGAGGTGGGGAGGAAGCAACAGTGGGACAGGAAGGCTGCGAGAAACTGGACTCACACAGCACCAAACACACAGCTCATGATGCAGTTCTCTTTATTATTGGCTGAGAAGCTAAGTGAGTACAGTCACCACAGACAGTGAGAGCGGATACAAAGAAATCAAGGCACCGGATCCACTGCTGGAAAGGATGTGGATGATTCTGGAGTCTTCTAATCGCTGTGCAGTCTCAAGAACAAACAAAATTCCTTTGTGCGTGACATGGTGCATCATTCCAACTTCCCACATTTAGAAGCAGGAAAAGAGAAAAGCATTTACTTGTTAGTCCACAAGCAAAATGCGCAAATCTGAAATAACTGCTGGAAATACTCAATAGTTTAGGCACCATTTGTGGAGAGAAAACATTTAGATTTGGTCTAAATGTGCCATCTGTTTGAGTCAGAGTCTGTGAGCCATTAATATTCCCTGACTCTTGATCGGTGAATTTGCCTTGTAAATAGGGTTGCCAACTTTCTCCCCCCTCCCTTCATCTGACCCCATCAACACATCCATCTGTTCCTTTCTCCATCTACCTCTCTCTTAAGTACATCTGTGCTCTCTACCTCCATTACATGCTCCTGAGCTCCACCTGCCCGCCACGTCCGTCAAGAAGATTTCCCCTCTTCTCTCTTTGATTTATCGGTGGCTATTTTACATTTATGACATGTAAATCTGGTTCCACACTCAAGGAAACATCTCTCGACTTCCCCCTATAAATCCTTCACAGTGAGATTGGCCCCAGGTTGGTCACCCCTCAATCTTCTCTCTTGTGGAGAACAAGCCTCAGCTGTTGGATCTTCTCTGCCTCTCTCTGTATTATGATCAGTTCACTGCTCCACTGCCTGTCAGTCTTGTATCAAACAGTGACATGGAACAGTTCACAGTACAGCATGTCCACTCTAACCAGAATACACAGAGGTTGAGCATAATGTTTCTGTGTTTAATTCATTTTGAAATGAATCACAAGACATTCCTTTCACTTTGCTGTCTGTGTTCAGTTCTTTCTTTATGTGTCGTGTCACACTGTACCTTCCTCTAACTCCAGTGTTACCCCCTTGTACATTCCTCCTGCACAGTTACACTCGGTGTCTGTTCCCTGCCTCCTGCATTTACATTCCCATATATCCTCCACTCACTGCAGTTAGTCCAGTTATGCAGAGCACAGGACCCATGGGGTTGGTTCACTCCCACTATGTAATAGCAAGTCTGTTGAGATCACCTCCTGTTCAATACTGTGTCTGAAATTAACCTCCAACAAAATAACACTTCTGTCACTGAGTTCGATGCCTTTATAATTGTCAGGTTGACCAGCAGCCCAATGTTGGTAACTACATGAAGATCCATCAATCTGTGTGAAAGTCCCTTCCTGTGGGTATAAACAATGGTCATTGCTGTTGGAATGCTGAGTAAGCTGCCACTTCACAGTACAGGGAGGAGCTGTACCTGAGCCAGAGTGAGAGCAGAATACGAGCAGCCGGGACAAGTGGGGCAGTGGATGGAAGTTTAAACTAGGGACTGGCAGTGTGGGGGAATCTCATGGAAGTAACAGAATTTTTGGGATGAAAGTGACAGGATCTGCGAGTAAATGTCAAAGAAAAGGAGTAATGGTCTCAATAAATGAGGAAAAGATGATCATTGAACACAAATGCAAAGTAGGATCTCCCAGAGAAGGACAGAGACATTCAGTGTTATCCATGTGAGTCTGCATGTTCTCCCTGTGACCATGCGGTTTTCCAGCAAGTGTTCCAGTTTATGGGAGGTAACAATTAAATGACTGAATGAATGGGATGTACTGGGAGCTGGTGTGCTCAATGGTCTGGGAGCTGGTGTGCTCAATGGTCTTAATGGACTTCCCTGTTGTAAACAATTATGGAACTAAATCCTGGAACAAAGTCTGCAATGCTATCATTGTTTTGGCCAAATATCTTCAAGGGTAATTGGATATGTTCCATTAAGTATCAGTTACAAAAACACACTGATAATTTAATTGTAAGGATTGGCTTTAACTGTCTTCTTTTCATCTTTAGAGAACTCACGTGATTTATTTCATTTTCATATCCCCAAATCACTAAATTCTCATTGTCAGATTCCTTCACAGCTGCTCTGTGACACCACTCTGCACACCAGCCTTGATCCATTTTCACATTTGGGAACAAAAATAATTCAGTTTCAGGAGAAGGATTAACTGTAATTCGACTGCAGACAGGATCGTGCAGAATGAAGGGAAATGTTGGCTGGTTTTGTTCACAGGACATGTGAACATGTCATTGTTAACTGTACTTGGCATCTGTCGTTTAGGCCAATCCAAGCATAAGGGTTCTCTTTGCTCACTGCAACAATCACTTTGGTAATGAATGTGTTGTGATCGCTCGAGGTCACGGTAGCCAGATGTCCGTAATTTAGTTGCTGATTGCAGAATGTCTTTAAAATAGTTTAATATCAAAATATTTTATCTGAATTAATATGTTTCATCCTCTCACATGCTTCCAAATAATAATCAGAATTGATATTGGAAATGGGTCAACTTTGTCCACTTGAATCAGAGTTCTTGTTCTTAAATCTCTCTGATGTCAACCCCAGCTCTGTGTTAACTCCTGGATGTGGAGTTTCCCCCAAATCCCCAATATTTCACCCACTGGTCCGAGCGATAGAAACCGGAGCCCACGGCTGCAGTGAAGCGCACCCTGGAACACAGGGACTCATCGCAGGCGATTCAACGAGAGGCTGTGTTGTGAGTTCATTGGAATGAACCAGCAGAGAGCAATGTTCCCCAGGCATCCCAGAGCAACCACTGGTTTCAGCGACATACAGCCCCTGTCCCACTTAGGAGACCTAAACAGCAACCTCTGGTGACCTTGCCCGCCACCCAAGGTTCCCATGAGGTCACCGGAGGTTTTGGTCACTCTCCCTAATGGTCGAAATTGGTTTCCGCGTGGTCAAGGCATCATCTAGGTTGCTGCTATTTTTTCATAATGATTAAAACCGGCCTCGACTAAAAATAGGTTTCCGTTTAAAAATCGATCATTTTTTAGTCGTAGGTCTAATCGAAGTCGGTTTTCTTCATAGTCGAGGAAGGTTTTCAACACATGCATGGGAGGTGGTAGGAGGTTGCAGGTCACCTCGACCATGACTTTTTATTGGGTGGCGGGCAAGGTCACCAGAGGTTGCTGTTTAGGTGGGACAGGGGCTTATCTCAGCATCTGACCATGTCTGTTTGTGAGGGAAAAACCGGTAACAAAAACTTAAGGAATGATAATAAAACCAGTTTTCATCACAGTGCCCTTTGACTAAGCCGCGCTTTTCAAGGTCTTGCTGAGTCTCCTCCGGTCCCAAGGAATCGATCGTCCCTGTCAGTGTAGTGTAAGGGTCAAACTGACAATTTCAGCCAAAATGTGAAAACAAGTTTATCTCCTCGCACTTGCGATCAGTGCATGGGAAAAGGCTGTGTTGGGGAACAAAACACAGCAGTGTTTGAGTAGATGTTTTCAAACAATGTCTAACAGTGTCTGAGTGAGTTGACGAAAACAGTAATAGTTGGGTAGACCACCCACGCCCCCTGCTATTAGTAGCACAGAAACGTTGCAGACAAGGGGGGCTTATTATTGGCCCGGGGAGGGGGCAGTGACGCAATCTGCTCCGATAAGAAATGCCATAAAGTTAAAGTGAATTCAGATTTAAACCAACTGCTAACCCACTGTTCATAACAGATATTGAGCCATTTAAGATACATAAACTACAGAAGAAAGTGTGGTCCAACCATGCCCATCGTTTAAACGAAAAGATCTGAAGAAAAGGTTTATTATTTCCAAAAGAGCAGTATGGTGTGAATTGTTCACAATTCAAAATACTCGTCAGCTCCCTGGACAAATAAAAACAAAACTAATTCTAAATAAACCAAGGTTTTGATAGGGAAAATGCAAGTGGAATTTGAGACTAATCATGCGGGGAAAATTAAATCAATATTTATATTGAAAATTAAATAAATATCAGATTCCATTGCAGATTGAGAAAGTGTTTTTGAATGTCCCTCTGGAAGACCCCCCCCCCACCAGAAAAACTCAAATAAACGGAGGTCAACAGATGCAGCAAGAAGGAGAAGATGAGAGAAATGAGCTTCTGCTAAACACAACTATTGGAGAAATAATGGTGTTGAATGGCAATAAATCCTCAGGAACTGATGACCTGCATCCCAAGGTGTGGAGAGTGGTGACCATGAAGATACCCGATACTCTGGAGTGTGTCGCAGGGATCAGACCCATCAGTTTACAAACAACATCAGTGATTTGGATGAAGGGACCGGGAGACGTGCATCAAGACTGCTGCTGACGCCAAGCTGTTCACCTTTTTGTCAGAGGATTTATGTGGATGAGTAAAGACGTCTTACTGCAGATACATCAGGTCCAGTGGAGACGGCACCTGGATTATTGCTCACAGATCTGGACTCCTGACCTCAGGAAGAATGCTCAAGTGGAGAGCAAATTAACCATTGCATTACGGCCTGGTTCGGCAACTCAAAAGCCCAGAAATGATGAAGATTGCAAAAAGTGGTGAAGACTGGCCACAGGTACTGCCCTCCCCATTAGTGAAGGGATGTAGAAAAGTCACTGCCTCAAAATGCTGCCAGCATCATCAGAGACCCTCTCCACCTTGGCCACACTCTCACTCCTGCCATCGAGAAAAAGGTATAGGAGCCTGAAAACCATAATGGTCCAAGTTCAGGACTCACTCCCCCTGTACCATTGCCAGCACTCTGGCCATCCTCCCTCAAGCCTCCATCCTCACCCTCACAGTGGGCAAGTACACTGCACCTGTTGCATTGGACCAGTGCCTGCAGAACTTTCTCTTGTGTATCCTCTGGGTTCCTGACAGTCACATATCCCTCTTCCTGCATCACTTCCTGTCACCGTGAAGAAATCTCTGTCTCCTGATGTGGAGGAGAGTCTCCAACTCACCTAATTCAGCAGCTCTGAGATGAGTATCCCACACAAGAGACAGTTCCTACCACATCCCGACTAGTCCCAATGTCCACAAATTCTCATGTTCCACAGTTCCAACACAGTGCCTGTGCATTCATTTCTCACACCAATATATTTCTAATGCTCCTGGAATCAATGGAACTTACCTGTCACATCACTGGCAAGCAGTGAGGTCAGCACCAAAACCCACACCAGCATCATGTTTCCTTCCTCGAACCTGAAACACAAGAAAACAATTCACCATTAGTGTCAGTTTCACAGTGAAGGTGGGCGTATCCTGCTGCAGTTCCCATCTCTCTCTCTCCCCCAGCTCTCTGTGTCAATGAGGTTTCCAATGCTGTTGCATCCTTATATACGTGTAGTTCCGGCATCTTGGAGGTAGTTGGGATAGTCTCTGACAACCTCTTCTGGCAGCTTGTTCCATACACACACCACCCTTTATGTGAAAAAGTTACCCCTCAGATTCCTATTAAACCTTTTCCCCTTCACCTTAAACCCAGGTCCTCTGGTCATTAATGCGCCTAATCTGGGCAAGAGATTGTGTGCACTACCCGCTCTATTCCTCTTGTGATTTTATACACCCTCTATAAGATCACCCACATCCTCCTACGCTCCAGGGAATAGAGTCCCAGCCCACTCAATTTCTCCCGACAGCTCAGACCCTCTAGTTCTCGTAAATCTTCTCTATCCTTCCCAGCTTGACACTATTTTTCCTATAACATAATATTTTTCCTATAACCCAGAACTAACCACAATACTCAAAATGCAGTCTCACCAACATCTTATACAACTGCAATATGACATCCCAACATGGTCAAAAAGGCGTTTGGGACAAAAGCCATTTTGACCATACTATCTAACCGTGACTCCACTTCAATGAACCATGCAACTGCACTCCTAGATTCCTCTGCTCTACAACACCCCCTAGAGCCCTACCATTCTCTGTGTAGGCCCTATCCATGTTAGTCTTCCCGCAATGCACCTCACAGGTAATATTCAGAAACAACAGATTATTTACAGAGACCACCTCATTCACAGGTATATTCACTCTGGGATGAGACAGATGAACCAAATGGCCCTTTCTTACCCTGGATTTTCTCTTGTTCCCCAATCACTTCACACTCTAAAGGCAGAGTAAGTGGTCACTTGGACCCATTGTACTTTCAGCTTCATCGTCAACCCCTGGTGGAATCGTGGAATGATACAATGATACAGCACAGCAGGAGGCCATTTGCCCCATCCTATCTTTGCCATATCTTTGTTCGTGTGATCCACTTAGCACAATTCTCCTGCTCTTTCCCCAAACTACTGGAAATTGTTCCTTCACACATTTTTCCAAATCCTTTGAAAGTTATTGTTGACTCTGCTTCCACCAGCCTTTCAGTCTATAAGTTTCTAATAATTACATCATCCTGAGCAAAATTGATTTCTCCTGTCACCGCTGATTAATTTGCCAATTATCTAAGAACTCAATGCAGCTGATCCAGTTGGTTTTCAGGTCAATTGGCCCAGGCCTGAATGTTTTTGCTGGATGAACTGCTTCAGTTTGTAAAGAGTGGTGAATGGAGCTGAACATTGTGCAATCTTCAGGGAACTTCCCCACTTCTGACCTTCTGATGGACGGAAGGTCATTGATGAATCAGCTGATGATGGTTGTGTCTGGGACACTTCCCATCATTTTTGGTCTCCTAATTTGAGGAAGGACATCCTTGTGATTGAGGCAGTGCAGCGTAGGTTCACGAGATTGATCCCTGGGATGACGGAACTGTCATATGAGGAAAGATTGAAAAGACTAGGCTTGTATTCACTGGAGTCTAGAAGGATGAGGGGGGATCTTATAGGAACATATAAAATTATAAAAGGACTGGACAAGCTAGATGCAGGAAAAAAATTCCCAATGTTGGACGAGTCCAGAACCAGGGGCCTCAGTCTTAGAATAAAGGCGAGGCCATTTAAGACTGAGGTGTGAAAAAAGTTTTTCACCCAGAAAGTTGTGAATTTGTGGAATTCCCTGCCACAGAGGGCAGTGGAGACCAAATCACTGGATGGAATTAAGAGATAGATAGAGCTCTTGGGGCTAGTGGAATCAAAGGATATGGGAGAAGACACGGGTCATTGATTGGGGACGATCAGCCAAATCAAAGGGCCAAATGGCCTCCTCCCTCACCTATTTTCTATGTTTCTATGTATGCCCCAAGGAACTCCTGCAGTGAAGACCTGGGGCTGGGATGTTGAACCACAGCCATTGTACTTTGTGTGGGTAATGTATCCAACCATTGACGTATTCTCTCCTTGATGGTCCTTGTCTCGGAATTACCAGGTCCCCCTCAATGCTGCATGCAGTCAAATGCTGCCTTGTCGTCAAGGAGCCTCACTCTGGCCTCACCTCCGGAATGCAGCTCTTTGCTCCGTGTTTGGACCAAGGCTGTGATGTGGTTCAGAGGCGAGTGATCTTGGTGAATAGACAATAGACAATAGGTGCAGGAGTAGGCCATTCGGCCCTTCGAGCCAACGCCGCCATTCAATGTGATCATGGCTGATCATCCCTAATCAGTACCCCATTCCTGCATTCTCCCCATTCCGACACTGAGTGTGGGCAAGTAGATTATTGGAGGGGAAGCGACACTTGCCCACACTGTGGACAACTGATGATTGGGAACAGCCTGATTGTCTGGTCATTAGCTGGACTGGATTTGTCAATACAGTTTTCAGGTTGTGATGTTTGTCACAGAGTAGACTGATTCTCGGTGAAGACAGGGGCGAGGTTACAAGATTTAGACCTGTACCTCTACAACAATGGAACACACAAATAAATTGTTGATAGGAAGGGTGAAGATGTCGGTCTGAAGGTGAAGGGAACTGGTCCAGTGTTTGCCCTCTGGATGTCACTAGAGATGGAAGCACTCATAATGCTGACCAGAGGAAGACTGGCCAAGTCTTGGAGTGCTGATGCAGGCTTTAACCTGAAAACATCGACTATACCTTTGCCTCCATAGATGATGCCTGACCTGTTGAGTTCTCCAGTAGTTTGTTTTGATCGTGGGGAAGTTGTTTATTAAAATAGAGCAAATTGCTAATGGTTCTGAACCATTAGCAAAATCTGTGAGATCAAACCCTGAAATATATGGGTATGAAACTAAAGAAACTGAAAATAAAATCTCATTGTACGCAGATGATATATTACTTTATATCACAAAAACAGAAATTAGTCTTCCTAACTTGTTAGATTTAATAACTCAATTTGGATCGTTTTCAGGATATAGAATTAATTGGAATAAAAGTGAACTTATGCCAATAATGGGAAATAATTTACATATATTACAACAATACCCTTTTAAGATTGCAAATGAAAAAAATAAATATCTTGGAATTTATGTAACAAAAAGATATAATTCATTATTTAAATCTAATTTTTTTACCCTTATTGAATAAACTATTTAAGAATATTCAATATTGGAAAACATTACCTATTTCAATGTTAGGTAAGATTAACGCGATAAAAATGATTTTTCTTCCACAATTACTATATTTGTTTCAAATGATCCCGATATATCTTCCTAAAAATTTCTTTAAGAAAGTGGACTCCATGGTTACTAATTTTATTTGGGATTATAAGAATCATAGAATAATTAAAAAGCATCTATGTAAATCAAAAATAAATGGTGGCTTTGCACTGCCTAATTTTATGTTTTATTATTGGGCAGTTAATATAAAAAATATGAATTTTTGGCTGGGTGAACTAGATAAACAACCAAATTGGTTAAAGATGGAAAAAGAAGACTGTACCCCGTTTGAAATTGGTTCGATTTTATTTGCTAATACTCCAATACATAAGAAAACTTATAAAGAAAATCCATTAATAGAAAGTGGAATACGTATTTGGAAACAATAATAAAAAACATTAAAATTACAGAATGTACCACTAGCTCTTCCAATAGTAAACAATATTTCTTTTAAACCTTCACTGATGGACAAAGGTTTTTTTAAAATGGAAGAACTATGGAATAAATAAGATCGGTGATCTTTATAGGGAAAACTTATTTCTCTCATTTCAGGAATTACAACAAAATTATGGATTACATTTTAAAGAATATTTTCGATATCTTCAAATTAGAGACTATGTTAAATCAAATACACTGGATTTTAGGAATAGAAAGACAGAAATCTTAGATGAATGTTTAAATAAACATCCGAATACTGAGAAATTAATATCATATATTTATAATATTTTATTGGAAAATGATTTACCAAATACGGATAAATATAGACAAGCATGGGAAAATGAACTAGGTCAAGTAAGTAATCAGTAGAGAAGTGGAATGAAAGTTTACAATATATACATCATTGTTCATTAAATGCTAGACACTCCTTGATACAATTTAAAGTTATACATAGATTACATCTCTCAAAGTCCAAATTAAATAGAATTTTCTCAAATGTGTCTGCAATATGCGATAAGTGTCAACAATTAGAAGCTAATTTAACGCATTCATTTACAAAATGTATAAAAATCAGTAATTTTTGGATAGAGATTTTTAAGATAATCTCAATTGTAGTTAATGCAAAGTTGACTCCAGACTCAAAACTAATTATATTGGGAATACTGGAAACAAATCAGTTATTAACAATACAACAAATAATTTTTATCGGTTATAGTTTAATAATTGGTAAAAAATTAATACTAAGATTTTGGAAAGGTCCTACTTCCCCCACAACTAAAATGTGGATTACAGAAATGTCGGAGACGTTGCACTTGGAACGATTAAGGCTTGCCCTGATGGACAGGCTGGACCAGTTCAGAGGAATATGGTCTCCATTTATTGAATATTTAAAGGGTTAAGATGGTCCAGTTCGAAGCCATAACGGAAGCCTGAATGTATGAATGGATGAAGAATTATAGACAATAGATCATAAATATATCTCCATTGAAGAATATCTTGTTTAATATTCCACTCAATCAGTTTATCTCTCTTTTTTTTTTCTTTTCTTTTTCTATTTCCTACTGCTATAAATTATAAAAAAGAAAATTATAGAAGTACAAATAAGATTGACTGTTAATTTTAAAAATATTTAAGAATGTATGTGACGTTAATATTTTCTTTTGCTTTAATTGGATTTTATATTTCTTCTTAATATGTAATTACTTCTAATAAAAATATCTTACAAAAAAAAAGAGCAAATTGGCTCCCCTGCTCGGCGGGGGGGGGGGGGGGGGGGTTTCAAACGCTGGAAATGCAGACTTAAAATTTGTTTAATTCACAGCAGGCCACACAACATCACCAGCAGGAAAGTCGGAGTTTACATTAAAGGTACATTTTCATTGGAACCGAAAAATGTTAGAGACTGAACAAGTTTTTAATTGTAGAGAATGTTGAGTGGAGAGAGGGAGAGAGGGAGAGTGACCCAGGGCAGTGGAGGTGACTGAAATTAGTTAAATGTAAATTTTTTCAAGCTGTATTTGCTTGCTATCTTTACAACACTGTTCCATTGTTGTAGGCCAGGGGATTTGCATATCATGGTTTGATGTAACTCACTTCTGAGATCAGATATGTTTGTTTTTCTCTCCAACACCTGAGCTGCGGTCATTTCCATTTAGTGACATGAGCATGGATGATAAAACTGGGATTGGGTGCCAAAACCTGTTGCTGGGAGACCAGATAAATATATTTTCTTTCTTATACCTGAGCTGTGTTCATTTTGGCCTTGTTTTATGATATCAATGCATCTTTCTTGGTAACCTTTAAGGACATTCTTATAAATGGACAAACATTTTGATGAGAACTTAAGAGTCACACACAGGTCAGACCAATGATGACCAGCAAGTTACATCTAAAAGAGCTTCGCTGAAGAGTTGTTTTTAACCACATTCTGACAGCTTCATCTACTGAGGCACTCCGACAATATAATAATGCCTGTCTGTGAATTGTCAGTGTGCACCTATCCTTCTTCACAAGAAGGAAATTTCCCTTCTTCCAAACCCTCATCGTTGACAGCATGTTGACCACATCATTTCTCGACTGTCCAAGACTGAGGAAACAGCCTCTGATTTTCCGCCTTCAGTCCCTCTCCAAATCCTCAATAAAACCTTTCTAAATTCCAGTAGGTTCAGTCCAATTTTCTTTGCTCTCTTCACTGGACACTTTATTCCAAGTATTCACCCGGTCAATCTATGCGGCAATGACTCCAAGGCAAGTGTTTCCTGCCTTAGGTACGGAGACCAAAATAATCCCCTAAACTTCAAATGAGGTCCCACTGTGGAATATCAGTGATGCTTCCTTGGTTTTTTTTCTCATCAAACCCCATGACAATAATAGACATTGTTCAATTTGACTTGATAATTCCTTATTCCGTTTGTGGATTAGCTTTGTACACCTGGACCTCTCCACACACCAACATTTACCGGCTTCTCACCACATGAAATGTTCTGTTTTGCTCATTCTTCCATCAAACAGCACAACCTCCCATTATCCGACAGTACGCTCCAAGTGCAACATTATATCCTATGTAACCTGTTTCAGGAGACTTGTCTGCGACTACAACAATCACTGTGGGTACAGGTCTATTGTTTATATGGAGAAGATTCATGACATAAGTTGCATCCAATACAAAGAAACAACACGTAGCAAAGATGAGAGTCACAGTCTGTTTATTGAGACATCAGAGACTCGCCATCTGAGTCACCGTGGTTCAGAACATGTTTCCTCCCACCGTGTCCTTGTTCACAACAACTGCTATTGCTCCTGGTATCTCTCTCAATCTAACTCTAATTTTCACCAACCCCCTTTTTTTTCTTTTTTTTTTTATGTTTCAAAAACTTTATTTGACACAATCATATAATACAACACATCAAACCATAATCACAAATTGCACTAGATAAAAAAACATTATAGTACAACAATACAATCATTGTTCACAATACTCTGAACCCCACGCGGTGACCAGCGCCCACGGAAGGCCTCCAGAGTCCCTGTGGACACCGCATGTTCCCTCTCCAGGGACACACGTGCACGGACGTAGGCCCGGAAAAGGGGCAGGCAGTCGACTCTAGCCTGACCATCGACCGCCCGCTGCCTGGACCCACGAATGGCCATCTTGGCCAGGCCCAGGAGCAAACGGACAGGGAAGTCCCCCCCCCCCCCCCCACTCAGCTCTCCCCACTCCCTGCCTTGTGTCCGAATACTAGAATCGTGGGACTAAAATGCAACCAGAACTTGAGGAACAACCCCTTCAGATACTGGTACAGGGGCAGTAACCTCTCACACTCCATATACACGTGGAACACGGTCTCTTGCTCGCCGCAGAAAATACATGCGGCAGACGATCCCGTGAACCGACTCAAAAGTTTATTACAAACCACCGCTCTGTGCAACACTCTCCACCCCAGGTCCCCAATGTAAAGGGAAACAAATCGCTTATAGAAGGACCCCCACTGGGGACCTTCCCCGCCTTCAGGTGGTAACACCGTCCACCATGGTGTGTCGGGACGGGAGACGAAGGCAAGGAGGCGCAGAATGTGCAGGAGCATCCTGTACAGTGTGCGTCTCTTCGCATCACGAAATGGCATGCTGGTCATCTCAGAAAGGCGGCTTAGATTGTGTGGAACCGGTACCCGAGAAATATCCCGGATCCTAGGCCCGATGAGCAGATCTGACGGAGCGGGGGTAAACTCTATCAGAACCACTCTAGGCACTCGCCTCTCCTCGACACCCACCATGACAGGGTGAGGACCGGCCACTCCCGCAGCCACGACAACCCCCTCCCCTCGTGGAGCAACACGCTGGCTGAAAACAACCAAATTTCTCACTCTTAGCACATCCCGATAGAAGACAGGCAAACCCCGACTTCCGGTGGCGCTATGGAGGGCTAGAGGATAACGCCAGCCAGCTCCACGAAAAAAACGGGAAAAAACGGGGGATTAACGGACCTACCTGCTGCCTGCTGCTTGCTGCCTGCCGTTTCTGCACCGATTGTTGTGAGTGACGTCATCAGGCGCGCGACTAATTATGTCTACAACACGCAGCCCTACCGAAAAAGCGAAAAGTCGATCAACCCGGCAGAGACAGGCAGAAGGCCAAACTGAAGCCTCGGACTTGAGTAGGACCTATCCCAAGAAGATGTATCAAAAAGAACAGGGAAAAAAACGGAAGGTGAGGAATTGAAAACTTTTATTTCACACCAGATTGCTGGTTTAAGGGAAGAAATAAACCAGATGAACAGCCAGATGAACCAGATGAACAATCAATTGAAAGAATTTCAACAGGAAACAAATTTAAATATTAATAACAAGATCAAGAAATTATCGGAAGATTTGAAGAAAGAATTCACAGAAATGATTAATGAAATGACAAAGGAGATGGACAAAAAAATTGAAAAGGTCAAAAAAGACTTTGAAAATAGGATGAATCCTATGGAGGAAGCACTGGAACAACAGACGGCTGGTATAAAGAACCTTGAAGAATTAGCTGATACAAGTGCTTTGACTACAGCAAAGTTGCTTACAGAAAATGAACGTCTAACGAACTTGCTGACTAAAATAACTGAGAAATGTACTGAGCTAGAAGGACGCCAGAGAAGACAAAATCTAAGGATTGCAGGTATTCCCGAAGGACGAGAGAAAGATGAAGATCCTCGAGAATTTACCGCGAACTTACTGCAATGTGTTCTATCTCTGGAACAAAAGCCTTTATTAGCCCGTGCTCACAGAGTCAGGAGACGTCAGACAAGACCAAATGCCCCTCCAAGACAAATGATCATAAAGATACAATATGACTTTGTCCTGGACGAGATTATGCGAAAAGCCTCGAGAAATAGAAACCTGGAATTTGAAGGACAAAGGATTAGCATCTACCGAGATTATCCAGCAGAGGTTGCCAGGAAACGGAAAGCGTTTAACGAAGCTAAAAGTCTCATGAGGGGTGTGGAAAATCTGAGATACGGCTTGAATTATCCAGCTACTTTAAGAGTTACCTTTAACAACACGGAACATTTCTTTGCCAGCCCAACAGCAGCACTGGACTTCGCCCAGCAGATCAAGACCTGAGAAATATCTACCATTGAACATACTGACTTTCACATACTTTTAGAGACTTTACAAGGATCCTCAACACTCTGCAAGACTTCACAAGATAACGTTGGACTGGATGGATTGGACAATGTCGGATGGAAGCGAGAGAAAGAAGTGGATCGGAAGACCTCACCTGGATACTAATAATTAGTATAATCACACTACTAATATAAATAAATAACTAACAAATATTAAAACCACAACGCGGTATCATTATCAGTATTATTCTTACTAATTAAGATTGCTCACTATTACTAATCACTACTATTAATAATTAACAACTAATGTTTATTTATGTAGGAATGAATAGAGTCAAATATAGGGATGGATTTCACATGGCGATCTTTCTTTATAACAGCAATTTTCACTTTGAACTTTTGTTTTTCTTTTTGTTTTATGGGGTTTTTTATTTTCTTTTTTATAGCTTCTCCATTTTTCATTTTTAACATTACTTAGATTTTTAAATTAATTTTAGATATAGACACTCCTATATCTTTAATCAGTATAATTTGATAAATGTTTCTTTTTTTTTGCCCCTTTTTAATTAATTTTTTTCTTTTTCTTTTTTCCCTTTTTCCTTTTACCCTTTTTTTTTCCCCCTTAATGTTATACCCCCGGTAAAAAATTATTATGGAATAATAATTCCATAAACCTGGGAGCTGGTTAAGTTAACAACATCAACGACGGAAGTCGGTAGATGGTTAGCCATGCTAATATGGCTAGCACTAACTGCAACAACTCAAGATGTAGTTTTTTTCTATCTTTAAGCACAATACTAACCTCTTAATCTATCCTTTACTTTTCTTTTATATAATCTATTATGTTTTTCAGTTTGAATGGAGTTATACATTGGACCAATGGAGATATATTCGTGAGGGACATAAACGACTTAAAATTCATCTATGTTCGGGTGTAAGGTCGGGTCTGTCGGGCTGATCCATAGACTCTATTGTAGATCTCCATAAACATAAGATGCAAGACTCAAAAATGAATACGGGGAATGAGGGATTAACGTTTTGTAGTTGGAATGTCAAAGGTATTAATGAACCGATAAAGAGAGGAAAAGTATTGGCACATTTAAAGGCAACTAAAGCTGACGTAATTTATATTCAAGAAACTCACTTAAAAAAAGACGCCGAGCATCGGTTGAAAGCTAAATGGATAGATAAAATGTATCACTCTTCTTTCACGCATAAATCAAGAGGCATGGCAATATTATTTCGTAAAGGTACTTTATTTAAGCATACATCAACTATAACTGATAAAGATGGCAGATACATTATTGTGATAGGAGAATTAAACACAGAAAAAATGATTCTTGTTAATATATATGGACCAAATTTTGATAGCCCATTGTTTTTTAAGAAAGTACTTAACAATATTCCGGAACTAACACAATACAATTTAATAATTGGAGGAGATTTTAATTGTACACTAGACCCCTATTTAGACAGATCTACAAGGCAAAGGAAAACTAAATCACACTCCAGTGATTTATTAAACGCATATATGCAAACGACTAACATTAAAGATGTTTGGAGAATAGAAAACCCTACTGGACGAGAATACTCCTTTTACTCGCCAGTACATAAAACCTACTTAAGAATAGATTATTTTTTGGTGGACGCAAAACTTATTTCACTTACTTATGAATCCAAATATCACAATATTATAATTTCAGATCATGCACCATTAACATTTAAGATCAAAATAAATGGTAAAACAGAAAAATCAGGTCAGTGGAGATTTAACCCACAAATTTAAAAAAATAAAATTACTCAGGAATATATCACAACACAAATTAAGATATTTTTTTAAGCAAATGATCAACCGGAAATATCTTGCTCCTTATTATGGGAAACATTTAAAGCATATCTCCGGGGAATTATGATCTCTTCACAAGCATTTTATAATAAAAAGAATCGGAAGGAACAACAAGAATTGGAAAGGGAGATTAAACAATTAGACATACAGAATGCAACAAACCCAGATATAATATTACACAATAAAATTGCAGCATTGAAATATAAATTAAATAAAATATATACGGATCAAGTTGTAAAACTTTATCAACATACCAAACAATTACAGTTCGAATTTGGAGATAAACCCCAAAAATTATTTGCTCGCCAATTAAGGAAAATGGAAGCTGAAAAAATAATCCATAGGATCAAATCACATAACGGCGAATTGCTAATACAACCCAAAGATATTAATGAAAGATTTATTCAATATTATAAAAACTTATACACTGCTAAAACAACAGAAAATAAAACAGAAATAGAGCATTTCTAAAAAAATGTAACCTGAAAGGGTTGGATTTACAAAATAGAGAATTTTTAAATGCTGATATCTCAACAAAAGAAATCCAAGAATCTATTAGATCATTAAAAAATGGTAAAACACTGGGACCAGATGGTATTGGTTCGGAATTTTATAAAATATTTCATGATCATATGGTTCCACGTTTGAAATCATTATATGAACAGATATATACACAGCAGAAATTACCAGAAACGCTGAATGAATCTATTATAACACTTATACCTAAAATAAATAAAGACTTGGATGAACCAGGTTCATTTAGAGCAATAGCTCTTTTAAATACTGATCAAAAGATATTAACAAAAATATTAGCACAAAGGCTAAGTTCAGTTGTCAACGAATTAATTAATCCCGATCAAACAGGATTTATACCAAAACGATATTCCTCATATAATCTAAGACGGTTATTCAATATTATATATTCAAAAAGAAGTATTAAAAAAGACCTAGTAGTCATTTCGCTTGATGCAGAAAAAGCCTTCGATCAAGTGGAATGGCCTTACCTATTTTCGGTTATGGAAGCTTTCAAATTGGGAGAGAAGTTTACCACTTGGATTAAATTGTTATATACAAATCCGACAGCTAGAATAACAACAAACTGAATGTTATCAACTAAATTCAATTTATCTCGAGGTTGTAGACAAGGTTGTCCTTTATCCCCTTTATTGTTTGCACTCGCAATAGAACCTCTTGCCCAGAAGGTGAGATTACATCCGGAAATACATGGATATGATACTAGAGACACTAAAAATAAAATCTCCTTATATGCGGATGATGTATTACTTTATATCACAAAACCAGAAACAAGTATCCGAAATTTGTTAAAATTAATAACGGAATTTGGATCTTTCTCAGGATACAGTATCAATTGGAATAAAAGTGAACATGCCAATAACGGTGAATAACTTACATATATTACAACAATTCCCTTTTAAGATAACAAATGAAAAAATTAAATATCTTGGAATTTTCGTAACAAAAAGATTCAACTCTTTATTTAAATCTAACTTCCCCCCATTATTGAATAAATTAAATAAGAATATTTTATATTGGAAAAGCTTACCTATCTCAATGTTAGGTAAAATTAATACAATAAAAATGATCTTTCTTCCACAATTATTATATCTCTTTCAATTAATTCCGATATATCTACTTCATCTGGGATTATAAGAGCCATAGAATAAATAAAAAACATTTATGTAAATCTAAAATAAATGGAGGATTAGCATTACCAAATTTTATGTTTTATTACTGGGCAGTCAATATTAAAAATATGAATTTTTGGCTAGAAGAAATAGATAATCAACCAACTTGGTTAAATATGGAAAAAGAAGGTTGCTCTCCCTTTGAAATTAGTTCTATAATATTTGCTAATACTAATTTAGCTAAGAAAATTTATAGTGAAAATCCGATAATAGAAAACGGAATCCGCATTTGGAAACAAATAAAGACAACATTAAAACTAAAATCTATACCATTTTCTCTTACCATCGTAAATAATGTTGGATGGATAAAGCCTTTTTACAATGGAAAAATAAGGGAATTACTAAGATGGGAGATCTTTATAATGAAAACTCTTTCCTTTCATTTCAAGAGTTACAACAAATTTATGGACTACACACTAAAGAATATTTTAGATATTTACAAATCAGAAATTATGTTTCTGCAAATACACAAGAACTTAGAAATAGAAAGATAAAAATTCTAGATGAATGCTTAAATAAACATCCAAATACCGAAAAAATGATCTCATATATATACAATATTCTATTGGAAAGTGATGTTCCATCAACAGAAATATATAGACAGTCTTGGGAAAATGAACTAGGCCAAATTATAAGGCCAGAACTATGGGATGAAAGTTTACAACATACACATCATTGTTCGTTAAATGCTAAACATTCTCTTATACAGTTTAAAATACTACATAGATTACATTATTCCAAATCCAAATTACATAACATCTTTCCAAAAGTATCCCCCATATGTGATAAATGTCAACATTTAGAAGCAAATTTATCACAGTCATTTGCTAACTGTATAACAATTACAAAATTTTGGATAGAAATATTTAAGATAATTTCGAATGTTGTCAATATAATTCTGACTCCTGACCCAAAGTTAAAAATACTTGGAATACTAGAAACAGACCAATTAGTAACAATGAATCAAATAATTTTTATTGACTACGGTTTAATAATTGGGAAAAAATTAATATTAAAATTTTGGAAAGGCCCTACATCCCCAACAATCAAAATGTGGAACACAGAAATGTCGGAGACACTTCATCTGGAGAGATTGAGGCTTGTCCTAATGGACAGGTTAGATCTCTTCAGAGAGATTTGGTCTCCATTTATTAAATATTTACAGGGTCATAATGGTTCGGCACAAGGGCTTGACTGAGGCCTGAATATTAGAATGGATGAAGAAACATATATAATAAATCATGACTATATCTCCAAGGACGGATTAATGATTAATACTCCATTCACCATCATATTTCTTACAATCTTTTTCTCTATCTTTTCCTACTTTTAAAAAAAAATTAGAAAAATGTATAGAAACATATAATCTTAAATTTTTAATATTAATAAGAATATAAATATTACTAATATCATGAAGGTATTATTAGTATCATGTATTTTCAATTATATAAAATATATAGTCTTAAACTTTAAAATCAATGATAATACAAATATTATTAACAGTATGAATATATCACTAATATCATGAAGGTATTATTAGTATCATGTATTTTCAATTATATAAAATATATAGTCTTAAATTTAAAAATCAATGATAATACAAATATTATTAACAGTATGAATATATCATTAATATCATGTATTTTCATCTATGCAAAATAATGGTACTTTTTTATTATTATTATGTTTCTATAATAAAAAATACTTAACAAAAAAAAACAAAAAAACAGGCAAACCCCTTAGGGCAGGTCGACTGATACCCGCCACCGGGAGCCGTGAGACCCCCCTTAGGCAACGACCCCAACGGAAAAAAATACGTGGCCAGAGCGTGCCATCCGGGGGGGCTCTCTACGTACATGTACCTCCGCAGTGTCCTGAGGTGGAGAGCCGCCACCTGGGTACGCACGCATACCAAGGACTGGCCGCCCTCCTCTTACGGGAGACTCAGGACCGCCGCGGAAACTCAGTGCTTCCTATTTCCCCAAAAGAAATCTACCAGCTTCTTCTGTAAAGCAGTTGCAAAGATAGAGGGCGGGACAAGAGTAGCCAGCCGGTACCATAACATGGAGGCCACCAGCTGGTTTATGACCAGCACCCTCCCACGAAAGGAAAGAACTCCAAGCAGGCCTGACCAGCGCCCCAGCCGAGCTACCACTTTCGTCTCCAACTCCTGCCAGTTTGCCGGCCAAGCATCCTCAGTGGGACTCAGGTACACCCCCAGATAGAGGAGGTGCATGGTACTCCACGCAAACATTACCATCTCCTCTGGCAGGGAGTCTACCTGCCACTCACCCACTAAAAGTCCAGAACACTTACTCCAGTTAATCCTAGCAGAAGATGCAGCCGAGAAAATCTCCTGGCAGTCACGCATCCTCCGCAAGTCACCAAGATCAGTGAGCATAAGAAGTACATCATCGGCATACGCCGAAAGAACCACCTCCACCCCCGGGCCAGGTAGGGCCAGGCCTCCTCCGAAGAAGACACAGGAACGGCTCCACACAGACCGAGTACAACTGACCCGACATGGGGCACCCCTGACGGACCCCCCTCTCAAAATGAAAAGGAGACAACAACGCACCATTAACCTTCACAAGGCACTCCACTGCAGCGTACAAAAGCCGGACCCGGGCCACGAAATGCGGTCCAAACCCAAACGCAACGTCCCGAAAAGGTATTCATGCTCTACCCTATCAAAAGCCTTCTCCTGATCAAGAGACAGAAAAGCAGCTGACTGACCAGTGCCCTGGGCTAGATGAATCAGGTCCCTTACCAGGTGGATGTTATCCTGAATGGACCGTCCAGGGACTGTATAGGACTGGTCAGGATGAATCAGTTGAGACAGCACGGAGCCCAGGCGATTTGCCATTGCCCATGCAAAAACTTTATACTCTGTGCATAGGAGAGAGACCGGGCGCCAGTTCTTCAACAAGCGGAGTTCACCTTTCTTGGGAAGCAGGACAACAACTGCCCTACGCCACGAGAGGGGCATCTCCCCGGTCGCCAGGCTCTCCCCCAGAAGCAACATGTAATCTCCACCAAGGACATCCCAGAAAGCTCTAACAAACTCTACCGTCAGCCCATCCATCCCAGGGCACTTACCGCTCCTGAGCTGATGCAGGGCACGAGTCAACTACTCCAAAGATAAGGGGCCATCAAGAAGATCTGCCACCCCCCTATCTACAGTCGGTAGACCCTCCCACAGATCTTGCTGAGCCTCCCTGTTGAATCCATCCGCAGAGAACAGGGACCCATAAAAGGACCTGACTAAAGCGCTGATCCTCTCCGGATCAGTGACAGAGGAGCCGTCGTCTGCGAGCAGCTCCACGAGCTGTTTGCGAGCTCCCCGCCCCTTCTCCAGAGAGAAAAAGAAAGGCGAAGCTCGGTCCAGATCGTGCAGCATCTGGACCTCACGTAAGCGCCTCGGGACCGCTCAAGCAGCAGGCTCCTCAAAGCTTCCTTCTTCATCTGAAACTCTCCCCATTCGCAGGAGTCTTCACCAAACCGACCCAGACGAGACTCTGCATCCAGTATCTCCCTCTCAAGCCTCTCGACCGCTGAGTCCCGCCTTCCGGTCGACCCCCACGTATAATCCTTACAAAAGAGACGGGTGTGAGCTTTCCCCACATCCCACCACTGCCTAAGGGAAGAGAAGCACCTCTGCCTCTCTCTCCACTTCCCCCAAAACTGACTGAATGACTCCTGGAAACACCGATCCTCCAGCAGCCTGTCGTTAAAGTGCCAGTACGTGGACCCAGCACGAGCGCACGCTGGATTGAAATCCACACGCACCAGACAGTGGTCCGAGCACGGCACCAGCCGCATTGAGGCCGCTGAGACATGGGAAACAAACGCTCGGGAAATATATATTCGATCAATACGGGAACCACCACACTCAGACCTCCGCAAAAAAGCAGTGGAATCCGGGTGGAGGTTCCGCCAGGCATCAACCAACTCAAAGGATTCAATCAACCCTCTCAGCTTCTTCGCTACAGCAGGGGCACACTGAGTACCAGAACGGTCTCGCGCCTCAAGTGTGCAATTAAAATCCCCACCAAGGAAGACACACTCTCCCCTATCAATTGTGCTCAACAGAGCAGTCACCTCCTGAAGTAGGCCGGCCTGCATCGTGCCGGAGCTAGGGGCATACACGTTAATGAAATGCAACGGCATGCCATCCAGGCTCACGGCCAGTTGGAGCAAATGTCCTGACACAACATCTTGCACTTTTAAAACATTTGGCAGAAAATTCGGGGCCAACAGAAAGGCCACCCCACTCGAATTCGAGCTGAGATGGCTCATGTAGAACCCCCCTTCCCACTCCAGTCGCCAGGTGGGTTCATCACTAACAACAGTATGCGTCTCTTGCAGAAAACACACCGCAAATTTCCCCTCTCTAAGGACTGATAAAAGCTGAAATCTGCGAAAACTCTCTCTACTCCCGTTTAAATTTAATGTAGCTACTGTGAATGTGCAGGCTAGATTGAGATCCTCACACTCCGCCTAGACTCTCTCTGAGGAACTCCAAAAAGTCCCCAAACTGGCTCTTCTCAGAGTCAGAAAGAACACTATCCTTGTTACCAAGGATAACCTCGAGAGTCTTAATCAAAGCTGGCCAATCCTCCCACCGTTTTTTTGCAGCATCCTTTTTTGTTCTGATGGTACGACTTGTTTTTAGGAACTCTCGCACCTCACAGATAACTGTTGCATGATACACGGCCTTGGAGTCTGGGCACTCGGCCAACCCACTCGCACCTGAAACAACAAGCTTACCAGCGCAGCGCCCAGGGTCGTTATCAAAAATCGAAAGACCCGAACTCTCGGAAAGTTCACTAATCCCGCTACACAAACTGGCCCCATCACTCTCCCCCTCCTCCGGCATGCCACCACCCCCAGGATCAATGCCGGGGAACGGTCCCGACACCCCTGACCGCAACAAGCAGCCCACTGACTGGCTGGGCTCCTGCACTCTCCCATCACCCTCCACGTCTGGGCCTGGGGAAGAAAAAACAAGAGGCACCCCCAGGGCCTGTGGTACACTGGCACCCTCGGAAACTGAAGGAGGATCACGACCCGAAACAGCCCCGACCACCACAGCACCTAGAGTACCTTCTCCACAGGCAACACCCAGAGAATCTTCTCTTGCCTTTAAACTCTCCCCTGCCGACTCAGCCGGAGAGGCAGCACACCCCCCAGCACCTCCATTGGCTCTGATAAGTAGCACAGACTGGTACACCAATGCCCCTGAACCTCCCCCTTCGGGCTGACTCTGCTCATCTCCCGTCTCAGGGGGCACACTACCAGGGGAGCTAACCCCATCATCTGGCGTGCCAACACCCTCAGTAGGTCTCTGAAATGAGGGGACCTCCTCCGACCCAGAGGACACACCCACAGGGGAGCTAACCTCAACACCCGATGAGATAACTCCCTCAGAGGGCCCCTGAAACGAGGGGGCATCCTCCCGCTCTGAGGACACAACACCAGAGGAGTCAACCGCAGCACATTGTCTTATAATACTCGCGGAAGATCCCTGAAATAGAGGCCCAACCTCCGACCCGGAGGACAGCAGTTCAAGACCACCAACCACATCAGTGGTGGAAGGTCTGGAGAAAGACATCCCCCTAACTTTGGACCCACGCCCTTGCTCTTTCTCGCCAGGCACTAACCTCCTTTTTGTCCCGCTAGCATGTGGCAGTACGGTGACCTCCATAACAGAAGTGTCTTCGGCCTCCACACTATCCCCAGCCACTTTACCACCCACACGTTTTATCTTCCCTGCCCCCGTCTGAACCACCTCAGCTCCTTGCTGGGCCACGACAGGTGCAAACTGCACCTCACTGGAGCTGACAGGCGCCCCTTGGGTGGTATCAGAACTCGGCAGGTGCGCACCCGATCCCGTTTGACTCACTCGGGCGGACTTTTTCTTCTTCTTCTTCTTCCTCTGCTTCTCCCAATTGCCCCCTTCCTCACCCCCCTCCCCCTGTGCCCCGCCTTCAGCCGCCACCACAGGTTCAAGACATGGGGGGTGGGGGCTATCGCTACCTCGGGTCCACAAGGCAGAACCTGCAGGCCCAGATGGGCTATCACTGCCGCCCTGGATCACCGAGGCAGAGCTGGCAGCCCTAGCCGGGTCAGCAGTACCACCCCGCGCCACTGAGGTTTGACGAGCCACGCCGGATGGGCCAGCAATGCATCCCTGGGCCGCTGCGCTAGAACTTCTCGCAGTGACCCCGCGAATAGGACACTCCCTCTGGAGATGTCCAAATTCGCCACACGCATGACACCGTGCCTTTCCCCAACTCCAAAGCACGGTTCTAGGGAGACCCCTATACTCCACCTCGAAACTCCCCTCAGCGCCATCCCCCTCACCCACCTTCATGAACACCCTCCTCTTGAAACTGAAGACCCCTTTTTCCTCTGGGTCCCCCCACGGGTGCATGAGCCTAAAGCACTTAGACCGCACCTCCCCAAACTTAGACAGGTGTGGAATAAGTGATGCGTCCGGAATACATGTGGGGCAACTCCGCAGGAGAACCGGTCTCACCCTGGATACCCACGGATCCACCTGTATGTGGACCCCCCTCACTGAGACCCCCAGCTCCAACGCTCGGGCCACACCCTCCCGGGTCTTTAGTATCACCTCAACCTTTCCTCTTTCAAGCTCGGAAGAGACAATAGCTCCCCTCCCAAGAAGTTCATTCAAGGCCTTTGTAATGTCTCCCCTGGACATCATAGGCCCAGTTTGAACCGAGATACCAAAACCGTCCCAATCCAAGTCAACATGAGGCTCATGCTCAGATGGCCTCGTACCCGCCACTGTTGCCACCGCTGTGTAGGTCTGGACCTTCGGCCGCGCCCCAGCCATCACCATCCTGACAGAGGCACAAACCAGCTCCAGGCACCCCAGCAGCTCAGCTCCAAGTTAAGTTCCAGAGACAGTCACAGTCAAAGACAGGCAGCAGGAAACAGAAACCTCCAGCTGAAGCAGGAAAGTCCCCAAGTTCGTCCACAGCCGAGAGCAGCTTTTGGGAAGCTCTATCCCAGTCTAGCCGGAAGCAAAAGTACCTTCTTCACATTAAGCCAGGCAGCCGCACTGTGCAAAATGACTTTAGGGCAGAGAAACGGTGCAAAAAAAGACAAAGACACCGAAATCTTCGTACCCTCGATCTCCAGGCACTCTTGGCAGTCCGCCAACGACAACCGCACCCTCGACAATGTAGAGACAACTCAGGAATTTTCGCACTAGTAGAGGAATCCTAGACCAGAGGAAAGTTTCAACAGTCCAACGATAAGTTGAACTATGCAGCCCCTCTGCCTCTGTTCCTTCTCCAACAGCAAAATCCTTGAAAGGCTGCTTCAATCCTTCTCAACCGCAGAGCTGAGACAAAAACACGACCTCTCTCTCTCTCTCTTTCTCTCCCTCTCTCTCTCCCCTCTCTCTCTCTCTCTCTCTCTCTCACACACACACACACACACACACACACACACACACACACACACACACACACACACACACACACACACACACACACACACACACACACACACACACACACACACACACACACACAATCAACCAAGATTGTTCATGCAGAAGGCAGCAAGAAAGGAATAAAGTGTAGGAAAGGAACTGCCTGCAGATGCTGGTTTAAACTGAAGATAGACACAAAAAGCTGGAGTTAACTCAACTGGACGGGCAGCATCTCTGGAGAGAACAATGAGTGTGCAGACACAAAACGCTGGAGTAACTCAGCGGGACACAGTATCTCTGGAGAGGAAGGCATAGGTGACGTTTCAGGTCGAGACCCTTCTTCAGACCCTTTCCCGCTGAGTTACTCCAGCATTTTTTGGTGTAAACCAGCATCTGCAGTTCCTTCCGACACAGTGCACATAGCGCGTTGGTTGACCCTGATCAACGCCCTCTTCTTCAATATTCAGTGAAATTTCCAGGGCTGCTGCCTGGCCCGCTGAGTTATTCATTGAAAGTCCAACTGAAGACACTAAAGCGAGACACAGAGTGCTGGAGTAACTCGGGCAGAGTCTGGCAGCATCTCTGGAGAAGAAGGAATAGGTGACGCTTCGGGTCGAGACCCTTCTTCAGACCCTGTTGGCCATGATCCGTGCACCGTGTAACCGGAACGTGGCACATCATGAGGGTGAGGTCGGGAGAAAACATCATGTCAAGCAAGTAAAAGCCCGACAGTTTATAACAACTTGGTGTTTACATAGCTTCCGTCCTGTCATAAAACAACAACAAAAACGCCCTGTGGTGCCTCAACTAACCGAAGATCTGGTGAGGAGATATTAGAGCGTTTGGCCAAACGTTTGGCCGTGAATGTGGGACTGCCCCACTGTGCGACTTCACCCAAGAGCTTAAAATCTCTGTGTAGCATCTCTGTTCCTATCTTCAAATTCCCATTTTGAAAATAAATACAGTTTTAGGCTTAAACATTTCGCAGCAGGATCGCGATTCGTCGATTCGCACGCATTTTCAATCATCGATTCGGTGTAATTTTCACACCTGGTTGATGTAGTTTTTTTTTTAAGATACAGTACATTACAATTGCGAAATTTTTGTCGAAAGTTTTATTTTATTTCAAAGTGGGAATTGGAAGATAGGGACAGTGATGGCTGCATCTGCGCTTCCTTTCTGTTGGGGGGGAAGAGTCCTGGCCCGTGGCGGCTCCTGATAAGTGATATGTTCCCCCCTCGGGTGCTGCCTTGCCCGCTGAGTTCTTCCAGCACTCTGTGTTTTTTGTTTGGCTCTGAAGTTGAAGGTGGACCCCCCTGGACGGGCAGGGGCTCTGGGGAGAGGGTCATCCAGCACAAGAACGGGTCAGCGGGCGATGGATAACACGACAGCGGGCGGTGGAGCTTACTCCATTTGTCAGTGCAAGTAACCTCAATTGACCCCTTGATCACGCTGACACAGGAGTAAGCTCCACCGCCCGCTATGATGTTATCCATCACCCGCTGACCCACTCCGCTCTATGATTTTTGCTCTTGAGCTGGTCCCCTCCACTGTTTAGACGGAGAGCACTGCCAGTGGTGGGCGGGCCGGCAGAAGCCGCTGAGATGGCAGTCGGTTCCGCTGTCCGGTGATGGAGGCCACTCGTAGCCACGGGAACCGCTTCCCTCCCCGGCCACAATGCAGTAGCTCAACGCCCGGAGAAATCCCAATTTTAGAATCAGTGGAGATTTGGCCCGTTCTGGCAAGATGCCGTGTTGAAAAATCATCATGTTCTTTTTTTGAAATCACCTTTTTTTACTCACCTTTTTTTTACTCTGTCCAGCTGCCGATGTGCCCACGGGTTAACACGATAGACTCACGAGACACTAAGATCAACGCACGGGCCCTATGTTATTACAACGAGTTAAAATGTTTCAATTTTTATCTTGAACAGTGAATTTGACTCGTGGAAAAAATCAAACATGTTTGATTTTTTTGACGAGTTAGCACGTTTCACAGGTACCTGCCGTTAGCGCCATGAGTGGACAAGTTGTTCGCGCGAGTTCCGACGTTGCCGCTACGTTCCTGGTACATGATCACCACGAGTGAAAACTCGGGGTCACTCGTGGGCCAACTCGCACCGTGAGACAGGGGTTTAACATTTTAAAATCTCACTCTACCAGGGCTACATCCACATCAGCGGCGAGGGCCATGGAGGTGCCCATCGACCACATCCTCGCCACCGCGGGCTGGGCCAGTGAAGCAACCTTCCAGTGGTTCTACAATAAGCCGCTGGTTGCCCTCGCAACGTTCGCGGAAGCCATGCTGGGAGCCGCTCCGTGACTGATTTGTCCTCGAATTAGGGGTCTTTTGCTTTGTTATTATTTGTGTTAATAACTGTGCATTTTTCAGCCTGTTCAGTCTGGAATGCATTAACTACCTTCCTCCATCAGTATTGCGACAGTGTGATAGCATGGACGATGTCCAGGGCGTGAAATCACAGAGCTTTGAAATCTTCACAAAGTCACTCACGTGACTCCGAATTAAAATAGTAAGATTAAACGAGAACTTACCAAGTTCGAAGGTTGATCTTTATTTTATGAGGAGTTGTGGTGAGGGATTTCGTGCCCTCCACTCCCACCCTCTATCATAAGGTCAACTGGTACGTTCTACATTCTTAATCTTACTATTTCCAGTCATGGTGCGATCTGTGATTCCACACCGCTGCTTTGAAGAATGTCGCGCATGCGTGCTGGCGGGGTCTTCACGAAATCCCTCACCGCAACTCCTCATAAAATAAAGATCAACCTTCGAACTTGGTAAGTTCTCGTTTAATCTTACTAATTTAGCTGCCAACTCTATTTTAGCTGACATGGTCTGTTAAACTTCACTCTCCCCCACCCCCCCACCCCCCCCCGGAGTCAGCAGCCTACATTAGCGACCATCTAACTAGATGTTACTGAGTATGCAAACGATAATAATCGTTCAGTATAATAATTCTATCTCTAAGAACATGAGGTGATTATGTGTCAGACTAACTATCTGTGCCATAATGGAGTGAGTTATGTGTTTTATCAGACACCGAGCTAGTCACAGATGTCACTGTGAAAGCAAAGCCTGTCTTTATGGCCTTGCAGGAGTCCCCATGATTTTCTGGTCCCTTTTAATCAGCCCAAGCATGCAAAGTGATGTTTTAAACATCATTTCACCTCACATTAATCCCATACACCCAAAATCCCGTTACATTCAGCCCACAAGGTATCCCGTTACATTTGGCCCACTGGCTCAATACCAGCCGTCCATCATCTTGGCGCTCCTCACGCGGCAGTGGGGAAGCACACAATTACAGAACATTATGCCCCCAACTTACGAACCCCACAAGACCACCAATTCCATCTTGCGCTCTCCATGGCCTCATCTTGCAACTGTTGCCAACTTTATTGAAGACCTTAACCTGTTGCTGCATGTGGGCCACCTGGTCCATAATGTTTTCACCTTCACCCGGTATGTAAGTGCAGCGTTCTCTCCCTATAATGGTACAAGTCCCTCTTTCCACAGGTGGTTTGTTCAAGTTGTTTACTACTTACTTGGGAGTTGGTGTATGTATCTGCTCTTTCAGTAGACCATTCAGATGCTCCACCAGCCCTGCTGCTTGAGGGTAATACGGGATGTGGAGAGTCCACTGCACCCCACTATCAGCAGCCCACTGTTCCACTTTGTTACACGCAAAGTGGGACCTGTTGTCGGACTGAATCTCCCATGTGGTGCCATACACGGCCAGTATATGACTATCCTTCCCGTATAGCACATGGACCAGAAGAGGCATTAAAGGCTTGTTGGCACGAGCTGTTCCCAACATTGTGACCTCCCCTCTGTTGCCTAACAAGGCAGATGCCCCCTACCAGTAACCGTGTTAGGGCCATCGAAGGCGATGGTAGGGAAGCTAATGTAGTTGGGCTGGTACCATCCTGAAACGGTTTTTAAGGGGTAGCGTGCCAAGGAGTCGGTGTTGGCAGACTGGAGTATTTTCGTCGGACAAGGGTAGGGTGGCCGCCACAAGCTCGGCCGGCTGACTCGAGCCGCTAGAGCCATCGGTAAATCAAGCATGTGGTTGTTCGTCGAAGAAGAGGTCAGAAAATGGGACATAACAAGCAATGGGGACAGTAGGGGGTGGTTTGGGCTCGGGGGAGGGCCTGGTAACATGCAAGCACCTGTTGTTCAAAGGGCGAATATCTCGCGGCAGGATCAGGTAACATCTTGGTCCAGAAGCCGAGAGGCACTCGCTGTCCATCATGCTGTTGCCACAGACTCCACTCTGCCTTTTCAGCAGCAGCTGAAACCTGCAATGCAAAAGAGACATTCTCCCACAAAGGCAACAGGGCCGGCCTGTACCAGGACTGGATTAGGGGCATGGGTGGGGGAATGTGAAAGTCTGTCGATGGGGGAAGGTACGGACCCTGATCCGCTGCCTGACTTCTGGTGTCATTATCATACCAGCTGTCCCCATCCCAGTTATCAATGTCTCCCCCCTTATCATTAGTGAACGGGCTTTAATCAGGTCAACTTGCCAATCCGCACGCTTAGCCGTCTCTGCTTACTTGAGCCT
This sequence comes from Okamejei kenojei, assembly GCA_035221665.1. Lineage (NCBI taxonomy): Eukaryota > Metazoa > Chordata > Chondrichthyes > Rajiformes > Rajidae > Okamejei > Okamejei kenojei. The sequence goes on along the minus strand of CM069151.1, from coordinate 34,400,049 downwards.
GGCCAAGTCACAAGCAGTGTCCATCGCCCAGTTTTCAATCTCCACTGCTGCTTTCTGGGTGCGTGGAAACACAGCCTTTGGCCCAATCATTATATCCCATCCTGTTTGTGTTTTGCCCATATCCATCTAACACTATCCTATAAATTCCATTAACCATTCCTCAGCCCACATGCCTAATCAATCAAGATCCTGCTGCAAATTTTGACAACCATCTTCACTATCTAAAATACCACACTTTTGTGTCATCTGCAAATTGCTAATCACTCCATGTACGTTCTCATCCAAATCAGTGATGTAGATGACAAACAGCAATGAGCCAGCACCAAACCCTGAGGCACACCACTAGTCACAGGCTTCCAGTCTGAGAAGCAACCTTCTACCATCATCCTCTGCTTCCTTCCATGCTTTCCCCAGGCTTTTCCCTGCAGCCCTTCTTGAATAGAGGAACAGCATTTGCCTCCCTCCAGTCTTCTGGCACCTCACTTGTATTTAATGATGACCTATAAATCCCAGCTTGTGGTGGTGCATGCTGAGTTTTTACAACATTCTGACGCTCCCACAATATAATAATGACAGTGTGTGCATTCTGAGCTCCACAGTCTGAGGTAGAACATTCGGAAGATTCCCAACCCTCTGCATGAGGACATTTCTCTAAAGTCCTAAAAGTTGACAACACATTGATGCCACCCCAGTTCTAGACCCTTCAGACTGAGGAAAGCCTCTCATTATCCACCCTTCAGTCCCACTCTGGATGCGTCTCACTGAGATCACCTGCTTTTCTTTTAACCTGTAGGCTTATGTCCATATTCCATAATTTCAATTTAATTGACTTTTCTTTTGACTTTCATTCCAAAAATCCATCTGCAGACTACCGATTGAAAGTAAGAGAGAACTAAGGGGAGGATGAAGCCTCCAAATAGTCATGTGTCTGAACCAGGCAAAATTTGTCTCTGAATTCTGGACAATCATTGTAATGGACCCGGTCAAGCAGTGGCTCAGTGTGAGAAACTGGCACAGAACTGGAGTTGAGGTCAAAATATATCAGCCGTGATCATATTGAATTGCTGCGATGAGGTTCTACCTGTCACCAGGGTTGTCAAGGATGGGTTTGGCTCAGATGCCGTGGAATGTGCCAGTTAGCTGGACACAGCCGCACCATTGTGGAAAGGTTCTTCCAGTCCAACACCTTTGACAACACGTGCATAAGTCAGGGTTCAGCATGGAATACTGGAAGCTAAACCAACTGGGTGAAAGATGCTTTTTAGTCAGCTCGAACTTTGTGGACTCACAGCAGAGCGAGATGTCCATCAGGGAATGTTGCTGACTTGCCCGCTCCCGACCGCAGGAGTACACATTGAGGGACGCACTGAAGCTTGGTGCAGACAATGCCAAGGCTCTGTGGGGGAGGATCACCATCGAGGGTCCTTCCACTGCTGGACATTAGGGGGGGACAGGTGTGGTGGGGACCACGCCAGAGGCCACATGAGTGGCAAGAGTGCTGGATATAATGATATTTCTGTGAACACTACTGAATACGATGCTAGTGAAGGTATGTATAGTCTCTGAGAATGTTGGAAGAATGTTTGCAGATTTTGAATGAAGTTTATGTTGATTAAAAAAAAGATTTAGATGAAGGGAAATTTCCTCGTTTAGAGAGTTGGGGTTCTTGTGAATGTCCTACCTCGGAGGACTGTGGAGCTCAGAATGCACAGACTGTCATTATATTGTGGGAGCATCTCGACGTGGATACGTTTTTCCCATTGAGGGTAGGGAAGATTCAAACAAGAGGGCATGACATGAGAATTAAGGGACAGAGGTTTCGGGGTAATGTGAGGGGGAACTTCTTTACTCAGACGTTGGTGGCTGTGTGGAATGAGCTTCCAGCAGAAGTGGTGGAGGCAGAATCGATTTTAACATTTAAGAGTAAAGTGGATAGGTATATGGACGTGAAGGGAATGGAGGGGTATGGTCTGAGTGCAGGTAAATGGGACTAGGGGAAAACAAATGGTCGGCACGGACTGGAAGGGCTGAGAGGGCCTGTTTCCGTGCTGTAATTGTTATATGGTTATATGGTTATATCTCAGTAAATGAAGCTGTCAGAATGTTCTAAAAACCCAACCCTTCAGTGAAGTTCCTTTGGATGGAACTTGCTGTCATCGCTGCTCTAACCGCTGTGTGACTCTAAACTCTCACTAATATGTCCCCTTATTAAATGACCTCTGAAGTCACCAGGAAACTCACAGGAATATCTCAAAATTTTGTACCTGCACATCTCCGAGTACCAGGTATTGGCAACAAATCCCAGTTTTATCATCCATACTCATATCACTATATGGAAATAACCACAGCTCAGGTGCTAGAGAGAAAAACATCACCTCTGTTCTCAGATGTGAGTTACACTGAAGCAGGATATGCAAATCCCCTGGACTTCAGCAATCTGAGATCTATCTTGGTTTTGTTAAACCAGTTTAGCTTCTGAAGAGTGCTATTGTTTTCATGTAATTTCTAAAATTGAACAGTGTTGTAAAGATAGCTGAAGCAAATACAGCTTGGAAAAAAATACTTTCAACTAATTTCCGTCACCTCCACTTCCATGGGTCTCTCTCCCTCTCTCCTGCCCTCCACCCAACATTCTCTATAATCAAAAACTTGTTAAGTCACTACCGTTTTTTAGTTCCAATTAATATTTACTCCAGTGTGAACTCTGTCTTCCTCCCCTGGTTATGCTGTGTGCCCTGCTTTGTATTTCCAAAATGTTAATTCTGTATTTCCAGCATCTGCAATATTTTCCTTCCAGCACGGCACCAACATTGCTCGATTTTCTGAACAACCTCTCCAGGAGCAAAGACAAGCTGCTGGAGAACCCAGGAGGTCAGACAGCCTCTGTGGGGGCAAAGGAATAAACAATGTCTGAAGGCGGATCTCGACCCAATACGTCATCCATTCCTTCTCGCCAGAAATGCTGCCTGTCCCACTGAGTTACTCCAGCATTTTGTTTCTACCTTCGAATTAAACCAGCATCTGAGTTGTTTCCTGCACATTCAATGTCTCGGGTTTCACCTCAATCAGGTTCACTCTCAGGGAAAACAAGCCAGACTATGCAGTCTCCTCATATCTGTAATGCTCTGACCCAGGCAACGTCCTGGTGAATCGGCTCTGTTCCCTCTCGCCTTTCCTACAGTGTGATGACCAAAACCAGTGAATGGTGCTCCAGCTGTGGTCTAACTGATGTTTTCTGCAGCTGTACTGTAAAGCTACACGGGGCCTCAGTACCTCGGTTGTGGGGTGTAAATATCATGGATATTTAGTAACGCAGCTTGTTTGGGAACAGAGAGGTACAGACTCTTTAGGGTACGTGATGAGTGACTAGTGCAGGACCATAATGCCAAGGTGAACATAAATATCAACTATGATCTTATTGAATGCTGAGCAGGTTTCAGGGACTACATGGGCCACTCCTGCTTCTTTTGTATCTGCTTATATTGGACAGGATAGAGATCAGGAGTGGGACGGAATACTCTCCACTTTTCCGGATGAGTGACACGCCAACATTACTTTGGAAATCCGGCAGAAACAAACACACATCAGCCCACTGAGACGGACCCATCATTACCCCAAGCATTCACCCACTCCATTGTGGCTGTTCTCATGCCATCTACACTGTACTGCAGGACTCTGCCACAGAGATAAGTACAGGGTCAGCAGTTGATTGTCATAGATATTAACAATTTGGATGAGTCCAGGTGGCACGATGAGTAGTTTAGTGAATGACACCAAGATTGGTGTTGTGGTAGACAGTTTAGAAGGTTGCCTCAGGATAGAACAGTATCTAGATCAGATGGGAAAGTGTGTGGAGTAACGGCAGCTGAAACTTAACTTGGACAAGTGTGCAGTGTTGCATTTTGTTCCGTTAAACCAGGGTAGGACTTACACAGTAAATGGTTGGGCTCTGGAGAGTACTGTAGAACATAGAATACAAGAGGCACATTTACACAGGTCCCTGAAGGTGGTGACTCAGATGGACAGGGTGATGAAGAACACGGATGGCATGCTTGCCTTCATCACTTGGGTGTTGACTACAAGAGTTAAAATGCCATAACTTGCAGGTACAGCAGGCAGTGAAGAAAGTGAATGGCATGATGGCCTTCACAACAAGAGGAGTTGAGTATAGGAGCAAAGAGGTCCTTCTGCAGTTGTAAAATTTTTATCAATGGACATGAAATTTTTAGGCGTAACCATTGATCAAAATTTAACTTGGAAAGCACATATCAATATTGTCTGTAGAAGATCAATGAAAATGCTTGGTATTCTGAGAAAGGTTTGTGCATTTATTCACCCATCTTCCCATCTAACAATATATTAGTTTGATTTTTCCTTATTTCAATTATTGTAATATTGTAATATCCTTCCTATCTTTCTAAGCTACTCATCATACAGAAGAAATTTATGAGATTAATTTCTCATTCAAATTCACAAGAACCTTCAGCGCCTCTCTTCAAGAAGTACTCAATTTTGTCTGTAGATAATCTGAATGCATTCCAAATATGTATTTTTATTTTCAAATATCTTAAATGTAAACATGATTTGCCTGTTTCTCTTCATGATCTTATCACCATCTCTTCTAATATTCACCATTACCCAACCAGAAGAAGAAATGATCTTCAGCTTCCGTTTTGTCGAACATCCAAACACCAACATTGCATTAATTTTAAAGGTCCTAAATTTTGGAATACCCTGCCTCTGTCATTAAAGTCTCACACCTCCTTAGCCACCTTTAAGATTGAGCTTAAAAAGTTTCTCATCATGTCCCTGAGTTCTGACCTCCAGATTTTTGTCAAACTGACTCTTATCTCATACTATACCTTATTATTTTATTTACTTTCATATTTTTAATTTCATTTTTTTAATTATTCATTCTTAAACTGTATTATTGTTTATTATTGTCTTTTTTTATTTCTCCTACCCCCTGATTTGCCATTAACGCTCATTTTCAGATGGGAGCGGACTTTGTATAAGCCCCCTGGGCTTCCCTTCCCTCCCAGCACTGTATGGTATTATAAATTGATCGTTTGTCTTCTTTTAAAACATGGTGCAAATAAATAAACAAACAAACAAACAAAGTTGTATGGGGCCCTAGTGGGACCACACCTGGAGTATTGTGTGCAGTTTTGGTCTCTAAATATGAGGAAGGACATTCTTGCTATTGAGGGAGTACAGCGTAGGTTCACAAGATTAATTCCCTGGAAGGCGGGACTGTCATATGTTGATAGAATGGAGCGGCTGGACTTGTATACCCTGGAAATTAGAAGGATGAGAGGGGATCTTATTGAGACATATAAGTTTATTAAGGGTTTGGACACGCTAGAGGCAGGAAACATGTTCCCAATGTTGGGGGAGACCAGAACCAGGGGCCATAGTTTAAGAATAAGGGGTAAGCCATTTAGAATGGAGATGAGGAAATACATTTTCACACAGAGAGTTGTGAGTCTGATTGTGGATGATCAGCCATGATCACATTGAACGGTGGTGCTGGTTCGAAGGGCCAAATGGTCTACTCCTGCAACTATTTTCTATTGTCTATTGTAACTTGCACCAAAGGTCATACATTTAAGGCAAGAAGGGAAATAAATTAAAAGTAATCTGAGAGGCAATCATTTGACATAGTGGGTGGGTGGTATATGGAACGAGCTGCCCGAGAAAGTGGAAGAGGTATTACAATTATAATAGTTAAAAGACATTTGAACAGATACTTGGACAGAAAAGAGTCCTCAGATATCCCTCAGGTATGGCCAAATAGAGGCAAACATATTTGCTCAGGTGGGCACTTTGAGCAGCATGGACTAGTTGGGCTGAAGGGCTTGTTTCTGCGTTATGTGTCTCTGCAACTCTCAGACCAATTCTCATCTCCTGAGGAGACTATTTCACTCTCCTCTCTCCACCCTGCTTCCTCCAGTCACAATCATCCATGGGAGCAACTAGTTTAGTTTGTTATTATTGTCACATGTACTGAGATACAGTCTAAAGCTTTTTCGTTGCCGGCTATCCGGTCAGTAAAAACACTACACAGTAAACCCTCAGTTTTACAGACCTCTTTATATCCGTTTTCGGTAATTGCGGACAGACCTACCAAACTTCACCGTGCCTGACGACACCGGCCTCCGCTCGATCCTTGGCTGTGCCTGTCGACACCAACACCAGCCCACACACCTTCTCGAGCAGCACCTATTGCCTCAGCCACCACCGCCTGTATTGCTGTATTGAGGCTTTGGAGATTTGTCACTTAGGGGTAGGGAAGTATTTGCATTAATATTTCAGATGAAAAAAAGCACCTCTGTCTGTGCAGGTCTTGCTCAGCCTAATGTTATTGTTGGGACTAGGGGTTGCCGTCCAGTTGGTATGGCTGCCCAGCCTGCAGCTGTCTGTCTTTTAACTTCTTTCTTTTATTTTAGTGAGTTTTAGTGTTTGTTTTGGAGTCTATTCTTTTTTATATGGGGGGTGGGGGGAAGGGGGAAACTGCTTTTCCTGGTCCCTACCTGTCGGAAGGATGTACCTGCACGCCAACTTTCAGTGACCGGTGTACAAGGACACCCAGGTCTCACTGTACCTCCCCCTTACCTAACCTAACCCCCTTGAGATAATAATCTACCCCCTTGTTTTTGCCACCAAAGTTTAAACCTCACATTTATCAATAATATACTGCATCTGCCACGCATCTGCCCACTCACTCAACCTGTTCAGGTCCCCCTGCAAACTCCTAGCATCCACTTCACAGTTCTCACGGCCACCCAGCTTTGTGTCATCCGCAAACTTGCTAGTGTTGCTCCTAATTCCCTCTTCCAAATCATTAATATATATGGTAAACAGTTGCGGCCCCAACACCGAGCCTTGCGGCACTCCACTCGCTACTGCCTGCCATTCTGAAAAGTTCATTCCTACTCTTTGCTTCCGGTCTGCCAACCAATTTTCTATCTATGCCAATACCATGTGCTCTAATTTTAGTCACCAGTCTCCCGTGCGGGACCTTATCATAGGCTTTCTGAAAGTCTAGATACACTACATCCACTGGCACTCCTTCATCCATTTTACTTGTCACATCCTCATAAATTTCCTTTCATAAATCCATGGTGACTTGGACTAACCCTTTCACTGCTATCTAAATGCTCCATTATTACCACTTCAGTAATTGACTCCCGCATCTTTCCCACCACCGAAGTCAGGCTAACTGGTCTGTAATTCTCCGTTTTCTCTCTCTCGCTCCTTTCTTGAAAAGTGGGAGCGAGAGAGAGAAAACTCGCTCTGACAAGCGGAGTTTTCCACTTGTCGGAGCGAGCCCCGACAAGTGGATCGATCGCCTGGCGCGGGGGAGCTGAGATCCCCCTGATGCGGGAGATTGATCGCCCCAATGCGGAGGGTTCAACCACCGGCTGCGGGAGCCAGGATCACAACGACAACAGAAGGTTTGAGTGCCCCGACCGCGGGAGAACAAAAAAAGGAAAGAAGATTGAACTTTTTTTGCCTTCCATCACAGTGAGGAATGTGGGGGAGTCGCTGTGGTGGATGTTCATGTTAAAAATGTATTTGGGTGTATTGTTGCTCTTTATTGGTATGACTGTATGGCAAATCAAATTCCTTGCATGTTGCAAAACATACTTGGCTAATAAATTACTATTATGATGATTATTATTTTTTTTTTGTAATAATATTTTATTAAAAGGAATCCATCGTAACAACGGTATTACAACTTTTCCAATACACAACCAACTTATTTCAATAAGTATACGAATGTTACGAATAGTACTTATAAACGTCTATTTTTTTGAAAGAAGAAAAAGAAAAGAATAGATTTTAATCAATAAAAGTGGTGATTAAATAATAATTTTGGTTATATAAAAAAAAGTGGAAAAGAAAAAAGGAGAAAAAAAAAAATATATATATGTATATGTATATATTCTTGTTATTTATATTTAATTAAAATAAAGTATTATATAGAAAAAGAGAGAGATTATACTATACATCTTAATAGTGAATAACTATTTCAAATACAATATTAATATTAATGGAGACATGTATACAAATCAAAAAGAGAAACAAAGAGTTATTTTCATCTAATCCTGCCGGGTACCCATTGAGTTGTGATGCCAAGAACAGCTACCCCTTCAAATATTCTGTATATGGAGACCATATCTGTTCAAAGAGCTCGTGTTTGTCCATTAGGACAAATCTGATTCTTTCCAAATGCAACGTCTCCAACATTTCCACTGTCCACATTTTAATTGTGGGGGATAATGTTCCCTTCCAAAATTTCAATATTAATTTTTTCCCTATTATCAAACAGTAATCCAAGAAATTTCTTTGGTTTACTGTTAATGTTAGATTTGAATCCGGAACTCCTAATATTATTAATTTTGGATCTGGGTCTAGTTTAATTTTAAGAACTTCAGAAATAACTCTAAAGATTTCTATCCAATAATAATTAAGTTTTATACATGTTACAAAACTATGCGTTAAATTAGCTTCCAAGTTCTGACATTTATCACAAATAGGAGAAATGTTAGAATAAATTCTATTTAATTTCGTTTTTGAGTAATGTAATCTGTGTAATACCTTAAATTGTATCAATATATGTCTAGCGTTTAATGAGCAACGATGTATACATTGTAGACTTTCTTCCCAAATTTCCTTCGTTATAGATAAACCCATTTCATTTTCCCATGTTTGTCGATATATTTCCGAAGTTGGGATTTCCTTATCCAAAAAAGTATTATATATATACGCTATTAATTTTTCTGTATTTGGGTGTTTATTAAACAATTCATCTAATAATCCTGGTTTTCTATTTTTATTGTCTTGCATATTTGACAATATAATTTCTAATTTGTAAATACCTAAATATGTTATTTGACTGCAATCCATAGATATCCTGTAACTCTTGAAATGAGAGAAATTTTCCTTCCCTATAAAGGTGTTCTATCCTTTTAATTCCTAAATCATTCCAATGTTTAAACCCCCTGTCCAATACAGAGGGCTTAAACAAAGGATTATTCATAATTGGCAAACAAAGTGAGAAATTATCCATATGCAGGGTCTTAACTATTTGTTTCCAAATACGTCTATAGCTATGAATTATAGGGTTGTTACCATACATTTTTTTTTGTACTTCCCTTGGTGCAAAAAGAATCGAACCTACATCAAAAGGCAAACAGTCTTCCTTTTCCATCTTTAGCCAGCTTGGTTCATGATCTAAATTTACCAACCAGAAATTCATATTCTTAATCTGAACTGCCCAGAAATAATATAGGAAATTTGGTAGTGCTAGTCCACCATTTATTTTAGATTTACATAGATGTTTTTTACTTATTCGATGGTTCTTATAGTCCCAAATAAAACTATTAACCAAAGTATCTATATTTTTAAAAAACATTTTAGGGAGATATAAAGGGATTGCTTGAAATAAATATAACAATTGTGGTAAAAAAATCATTTTTATAGCATTTATTCTACCGATCATTGATATAGGTAGTGTTTTATGATGATTATGATTATGATATATATGCATATAGAGTGATACAGAGTGGAAACAGGCCCTTTGGCCGAACCTGCCCACACCGGCCAACATGCCCCTGCTACACTAGTCTCACCTGTCTGTGTTTGGCCCATATCCCTCCAAAACTGTCCTAACCATGTACCTGTCTAACTTTTTTTCTTAAACGTCAACATAGTCCCTGCCTCAACTATAGGGGCTGTCCCACTGCGGCGACCTAATCTGCAAGTTTGAACAAGTTTGCCCTCGACCCAAACTCGCAGCATGGCCGACACGTGGTCCTAGGAGGTCCTATGAGGTCACTGGAACTCTCCTTCATGCTTGAGGGAAGTTCCCGAATACTCGCGGGCTCAGCTAGGTCGCAGAAATTTTTTTAACATGTTGAAAAATTTTCCACAAGTTAAATTTGGTCGGCATGGTTCTTTTAAACTCATAGTGCAGAGGCGTGGGGTCGCTATTTTGTTACAGGCAGTCGAGGGCTGCTGTAGGCAATCTCTTTGGCCCAACTTGCCCACACCGACCATTATATCCTATTCTGCTTGTGTTTGGCCCATATCCATCTACACCTATCCTATAAGTTCCATCAATCATTCCTCAGCCCACGTGTCTAATCGATCAAGATCCTGCTTTTTGACAACCATCTTCACTATCTAAAATACCACACTTTTGTGTCATCTGCAAATTGTTAATCACTCCATGTACGTTCTCATCCAAATCAGTGATATAGATGACAAGCAACAATGAGCCAGCACCAAACCCTGAGGCACACCACTAGTCACAGGCTTCCAGTCTGAGAAGCAACTTTCTACCATCATCCTCTGCTCCCTTCCATGCTTTCCCCAGGCTTTTCCCTGCAGCCCTTCATGAATAGAGGAACAGCATTTGCCTCCCTCCAGTCTTCTGGCACCTCACTTGTATTTAATGATGACCTATAAATCCCAGCTTGTGGTGGTACATGCTGAGTTTTTCCAACATTCTGACGCTCTCACAATATAATAATGACAGTGTGTGCATTCTGAGCTCCACAGTCTGAGGTAGAACATTCAGTAGATTCCCAACCCTCTGCAAGAGGAAATTTGTGTTCTCTAAAGTCCTAAAAGTTGACAACACATTGACGCCACCCCAGTTCTAGACCATTCAGACTGAGGAAAGCCTCTCATTATCCACCCTTCAGTCCAACTGAATGCGTTCTCACTGAGATCACCTGCTTTTCTTTTAACCTGTAGGCTTATGTCCATTTTCCATAATTTCTATTTAATTGACTCTTCTTTCATTCCAAAAATCCATCTGCAGACGACCGACTGAAAGAAAGAGAGAACGAAGGGGAGGATGAAGCCTCCAAATAGTCGTGTGTCTGAACCAGGCAACATTTGTCTCTGAATTCTGGAAATCAGTGTAATGGACCCGGTCAAGCAATGGCTCAGTGTGGGGAACTGGCATAGAACTGGGGTTGTGGTCAAAATACATCAGCCGTGATCATATTGAATTGCTGCGATGAGGTTCTACCTGTCACCAGGGTTGTCAAGGATGGGCCTGGCTCAGATGCCGTGGAATGTGCCAGTTAGCTGGACACAGCAGCACCATTGTGGAAAGGTTCTTCCAGACCAACACCTTTGACCACACGTCCATCAGACAGGGTTCAGCATGGAACATCCTGCAGGCACTGCAGGGAAAGTACTCGATAGATCCTGTGGCTTGGTTCCCTGAGCAGACTGCCCTGCTTGTCTGACGAGAAGCCTTATAGCCAGAACTCACCAACAAGGACCTAGACCTTGCTTGGCTGGTGGTGAGAGGGGCCCTCCCTGTCAGTTCCTTCCTACACCATTGGGATCCTACTTGCATGCTGTTCTCGGGACGGCTACTATGAAGCAGAGACAGTTTCTCTCCTCTTCACAGAGCGTGAATTTGCGAAGAGATTCTGCAGAAGAATTCAAGGATCCTTGTCACAGTTTATCCCGAACAGCTCTGTAACAGAGGACTCTCTGATTTACGGACTGTTCCCAGGGACACATTTGGAGTCAAGCGCTACTGGAAGCTAAACCAACTGGGTGAAAGATGCTCTTTAGTCGGCTCGAACTTTGTTGACTCACAGCAGAGCGAGATGTCCATCAGGGAATGTTGCTTACTGGCCCGCTCCCAACTGCAGGAGTACACATTGAGGGACGCACTGAAGCTTGGTGCAGACAATGCCAAGACTCTGTGGGGGAGGATCACCATCGAGGGTCCTTCCACTGTTGGACATTAGGGGGGGGACATGTGTGGTGGGGACCACCCTTGGGGCCACATGAGTGGCAAGAGTGCTGGATATAATGATATTTCTGTGAACACTACTGAATACGATGCTAGTGAATGTATGTATCGTCTCTGAGAATGTTGGAAGAATGTTTGCAGATTTTGAATGAAGTTTATGTTGATTAAAAAAAAGATTTAGATGAAGGGAAATTTCCTTGTTTAGAGAGTTGGGGTTCTTATGAATGTCCTACCTCAGAGGACTGTGGAGCTCAGAATGCAGACTGTCATTTTTATATTGTGGGAGCATCTCAGTAAATGAAGCTGTCAGAATGTTGTAAAAACCCAACTCTTCAGTGAAGTTCCTTTGGATGGAACTTGCTGGTCATCGCTGCTCTAACCGCTGTGTGACTCTAAACTCTCACTAATATGTCCCCTTATTAAATTACCTCGGAAGTCACCAGGAAACTCACAGGAATATCTCAAAATGTTGTACCTGCACATCTCTGAGCAACAGGTTTTGGCATCAAATCCCAGTTTTATCATCCATACTCATATCACTATATGGAAATAACCACAGCTCAGGTGCTAGAGAGAAAAACATCACCTCTGGTCTCAGATGTGAGTTACACTGAAGCAGGATATGCAAATCCCCTGGACTTCAGCAATCTGAGATCTATCTTGGTTTTGTTAAACCAGTTCAGCTTCTGAAGAGTGCTATTGTTTTCATGTAATTTCTAAAATTGAACAGTGTTGTAAAGATAGCTGAAGCAAATACAGCTTGGAAAAAAATACTTTCAACTAATTTCCGTCACCTCCACTTCCATGGGTCTCTCTCCCTCTCCCCTGCCCTCCACCCAACATTCTCTATAATCAAAAACTTGTTAAGTCACTACCGTTTTTTAGTTCCAATGAATATTTAGTCCAGTGTGAACTCTGTCTTTCCCCCTGGTTATGCTGTGTGCCCTGCTTTGTATTTCCAAAATGTTAATTCTGTATTTTCAGCATCTGCAGTATTTTCCTTCCAGCATAGCACCAACATTGCTCGATTTTCTGAACAACCTCTCCAGGAGCAAAGACAAGCTGCTGGAGAACCCAGGAGGTCAGACAGCCTCTGTGGGGGCAAAGGTATAGACAATGTCTGAAGAAGGTTCTCAACCCAAAACGTCACCCATTCCTTCTCTCCAGAGATGTTGCCTGTCCCACTGAGTTACTCCAGCATTTTGTTTCTACCTTCGATTTAAACCAGCATCTGAGTTGTTTACAGCACATTCAATGTCTCGAGTTTCACCTCAATCAGGTTCACTCTCAGGGAAAACAAGCCAGACTATGCAGTCTCCTCATATCTGTCATGCTCTGACCCAGGCAACGTCCTGGTGAATCGTCTCTGTTCCCTCTCGCCTTTTCTACAGTGTGATGACCAAAACCAGTGCATGGTGCTCCAGCTGTGGTCTAACTGATAGAGCACCAACTACACGGGGCCTCAGTACCTCGGTTGTGGGGTGTAAATTCCATTTGCTCACCTCTCGGTTCCTTCACTTTGTGAAGATCAAAGTGGACTGATTGGCTGCTGATAGCTGATTGGATTGGTCCCGCCTTTGGAGAACAGGACTAACCTGGGCCATTCTCCACATTGTGGGTGAGTGCCAGTCTAGTCCCTGAACTGAAACCAATTGGTCCGAGGTGCAGCTGCTTCTAAGCTCAGGTATTCAGGACCACGGCTGAAATGTCATCTGGTCCTGTAGGCCTTTGCCGTATCCAGTGTTCTCAGCCAATTCTCCATCCATCCTGGTAAAGACCAACCAATCCGTCTGCTCCCAAACAAAGTGTCAGCAGGAGTCGTCCACATTCCTCACAGAAAGGAAATGGCCGTGGCCATTGGAAGTCCAACATCCCAGCCCCAGGACCTCACTGTAGGAGCTGCTCAGGACAGTGACCTGAACACGGACACCGTCTCCTGCTCCGTCAATGACCTTCCTCGCACCAGGCACCAAGAAGGACCAATGGACGGCCTCGGGATGATCAATGCCAAGTAGCGTTTGCTCCAGACAAGTAGCAGACTTTGACCATTTCCATCCTGTGAGTGTCTAACACCCACAACTTCTCATTCACTGGCATTGCTAATGCTGTTTCCCTCATCTTCAACATCTTGGGGTCAAAATGACCAGGCAGATTACTGCATAAGCGACATAAATACAAACGCAATCACAAGCTGGGTACATTGAGGCTACTGACTCAACTTGCAACACCCAACGTCTTTCTATCATCTCGATGGTACAAGATGCAGAGGTGGGACAGATCTGGTCTCCAGCCTAAGGAAGGATATTCTTGTGTTCATGAGAACACAGTGAAGGTTCACTATTGATTCCTGAGGTGGCGGTTTTGTAATTTGAGGAGAGATTCTACAGATTTGACAATTACCCTTTGGGTTTGAGGAAAGGGATCTGATCTCATTATAAAAACAATACGTTAATGGTGCTTGCAAGGGTAGAGCTGAATCTGTCTTTCTACCCCTGCCTGGGGACTTTAAAATCAGGAGTCACAGTCTTAAAATGAGGAGTCACCAGTCAGGACAGTACTGAGAGGTTTCTTCACCCAGGAAGTGAATCTTTACCATTTTCATCCCATGGATATTTAGTAACTCAGCTTGTTTGGGAACAGAGAGCTACAGACTCTTTAGTGTTACGTGATGAGTGACTAGTGCAGGAACATAATGCCAAGGTGAATATAAATATCAACTATGATCTTATTGAATGCTGAGCAGGTTTCAGGAACTACATGGACCACTCATGATTCTTTTGTATCTGCTTATATTGGACAGGATAGAGATCAGGAGTGGGATGGAATACTCTCCACTTCTCTGGATGAGTGACACGCCAACATTACTTTAGAAACCCGGCAGAAACAAACACACATCAGCCCACTGAGATGGACCCATCATTACCCCAAGCATTCACCTACTCCATCCTGGCTGTTCTCGTGCCAGGATGGCATGCTTGCCTTCATCACTTGTGCGTTGATTATAAGAGTTAAAATGCCATAACTTGCAGGTACAGCAGGCAGTGAAGAAATCAAATGGCATGATGGCCTTCACAACAAGAGGAGTTGAGTATAAGAGCAAAGAGGTCCTTCTGCAGTTGTATAGGGCCCTAGTGAGACCACACCTGGAGTATTGTGTGCAGTGTTGGTCTCTAAATACGAGGAAGGACATTCTTGCTATTGTGGGAGCACAGCGTAGGTTCACAAGGTTAATTCCCTGGAAGGCGGGACTGTCATATGTTGATAGAATGGAGCGGCTGGACTTGTATACCCTGGAAATTGGAAGGATGAGAGAGGATCTTATGGAGGCATATAAGATTATTCAGGGTTTGGACATGCGAGACGCAGGAAACATGTTCCCGATGTTGGGGGAGTCCAGAACCAGGGGCCACAGTTTAAGAAAAAGAGGTAAGCCATTTAGAATGGAGATGAGGAAATACATTTTCACACAGAGCGTTGTGAGTCTGATTGTGGATGATCAGCCATGATCACATTGAACGGTGGTGATGGCTCGAAGGGCCCAATGGTCTACTCCTGCACCTATTTTCTATTGTCTATTGTAACTGGCTCCAAAGGTCATATATTTAAGGCAAGAAGGGAAAGAAATTAAAAGGAACCTGAAAGGCAATCATTTGACACAGAGGGTGGGTGCTATATGGAATGAGCTGCCCGGGAAAGTGGAAGAGATATTACAATTATAATAGTTAAAAGATATTTGAACAGATACTTGGACAGAAAAGAGTCCTCAGATATCCCTCAGGTATGGCCAAATAGAGGCAAACATATTTGCTCAGGTGGGCACTTTGGGCTGCATGGACTAATTGGGCCGAAGGGCTTGTAACTGTGTTGCGTGTCTCTGCAACTCACAGACCAACTCTCAGACCTCAGACCACTGAGATCTCCTGAGGAGGCTCGTTCACCTCTCTCCACTCTGCTTCCTCCAGTCACAAATATCCATGGGAGTATTTAATTTAGTTTATTATTATTGTCACATGTACTGAGATACTGTAGCGGCCTGGATGAGGTCAGGAAAAGGCCAGACACAAGGCAGGTTTAAACAGTAGTCTTTTAATCCCTACAGCAAGAGCACACCACACACACTAACAGCACACACACAGGGTGGTCTGGAAACCCCGTGGCAGACCAACGCCCCTGTCCCTAAATCGACAAGGGGGATGATCCAAGGAGTGGCCTACCCCCCTGGGACCGCCACAGGACCCCCCCCCCCCCCAAGTACCCGAGGCACGAAACGGACAGGAGGGCGTGCACGGCGGCCAGCCCAGGTGCACACCATGACCGGCACAGGAACAGCCAACGGACCAACAAGTGCAGGGGACGGAGTAGCCAGAGAAGGAGGTACCCTAGATGGATGGCGCCCTCGCTTATGGGGCCGCGCTACCAGCACCGGCTGGTCAATATCTATATGTGCTGGCTTCAGGCGCGCAACTGAAACAGTCTCATGCCAATCCCCCCATGTCCAGGATGAAAGTGGACGAGCCATGTTCCAGGACCTGGAAGGGACCCTCGTACGGCCGCTGGAGAGGTGTCCGATGAGCATCCCTGCGCAGGAAGACGAACTGGCAGTCCTCCAGAGCAGAGGCAATGTGCGGACGGAAAGACCCATGATGAGACTTGCCCACCGTCTCCCGAAGACGCTGCAGAGCGTCCGAAGGCTGCTCCAACTGGTCCAATGCCGGCGGAATGAACTCCCCGGGCAACGTCAATGGAGAGCCATACACCAACTTGGCGGAGGAGGAGGCCAAGTCCTCTTTCGGTGCAGTGCGGATCCCCAGCAAAACCCACGGCAGAGCGTCCACCCCGTCCGGTTCATTGAGCCGTGCCTTCAGGGCATCCATGAGTTGACGGTGAAACCGCTCTACCAGGCCGTTCGCCTGCGGATGATATGCTGTCGTGGTGTAGACGAACCCTCAGCAGGCATGCCATGGCCGACCACAGATCAGACATGAACTGAGGCCCCCGGTCGGAAGTTATGTCCAGTGGCGCCCCGAACCGGGAAACCCAGTGTGCCACCAAGGCTCGAGCACAAGTGGCCGTTGAAGAATCTGGTGGCGGAATGCCTTCAGGCCACCTCGTAAATGGTCGACAACGGTGAGTAGATAGGTCAAGCCCCGGGACGGGGGCAGCGGACCCACAATGTCCACGTGAATGTGGTCGAACCGCTGCCGAGGGATGGTGAACTCCTGCAACGGCGCGCGCACATGTCGCTGCACCTTGGTGGTCTGGCACGGGATGCAAGTGAGCGCCCAATGTCCAACCTCCTTCCGCAGCCCATGCCACATGAAGCGGGAGGCTACCAGAGCCGTTGTCGCCCTGATGGAGGGATGCGCAAGCCCATGGAGCACCTCAAACATCCTGCGCCACCAGTCGATGGGGACGATGGGTCGCGGAACTCTAGTGGAGACTGCGCACAGCAGTGTTGCACCCCCAGGACCACAGACAACGTCCTCCAACTGCAGGCCTGAAACTGCCGTACGATAGGCGGCCATCTCCTCGTCGACCAGCTGAGCGGCTGGCAGGGCGGAATAATTCATCCCCTCAGCGACTTGGAGAACCGCGTGGACTGCAGGTCGCGATAAGGTGTCGGTCACCCTGTTGATTTTGCCCTCAATGAAACGGATGGAGGTGGTGTATTCGGACACATACGCCAACTGCCTCTGCTGCTGGGCAGAACATGGGTCTGAAACCTTGGCGAGTGCAAAGGTTAGCAGCTTGTGATCAGTAAATGCCGTGAATGGCCTCCCCTCCAGGAAGTAGCGGTGATGGCGTACGGCGACATACAGGGCCAGGAGCTCGCGGTCGAAAGTGCTGTAACGGCGCTGAGCACCACTGAGATGCCTGCTGAAGAAGTGGCTGCCAGCATCCGTCAACGAGCTGCTCCAACACTGCTCCAACCGCAACCTCAGAAGCGTCCACCGTCAGAGCGGTCAGGGCATCCTCTCATGGGCGGACGAGCATCGTGGCCCTCTCGAATGCCGCTGCTGCTTCGTCGGACCACTCAACCTCCCCACGATGACCAGCAATCAGGTGGAAAAGTGGACGCATGACTGCGGCCGCTGCCGCAGGAAGCGGTGATAAAAGGTGACCATCCCCACAAATTCCTGTAGTCCCTTAACTGTGGTCGGACGGGGGAACTTGCGGACAGCATCCACCCGGGCCGGCAGAAGCACCACCCTCTGTGGAGTTACGCGGTGGCCGAGGAAGTCGATAGCCGTCACCCCGAAATGGCACTTGGACGAGTTGATGGGCAAACCAAAGTGGCTTGGGCGCTGACACAGCTGACGGAGGTGGATGCTGCGCTCCTGCCGCGAGCGACTGGCCACGAGTATGTCATCCAAGTAGACGAAGGCGAAGTCCAGGCCGCGGCGCACACAGTCCATAAGCCGCTGAAAGGCCTGCGCAGCGTTCTTCAATCCAAACGACATCCATACAAATTCGAATAGTCCAAATGGCGTTATAACGGCCGTCTTCGGGATATCGTCGGGGCGGACTGGAATTTGATTGTACACTCGCATGAGGTCCACCTTAGAGAATACCGATGCTCCGGCCAGATGGGCATTGAAGTCCTGGATGTGCGGGATCTGTCGACGACGGTCGCATCATTCAGGCGACGGTAATCCCAACACGGGCGCCAGCCCCCATCCGCCTTGGTGACCATGTGGAGCGGTGACCCCCATGGGCTATTGGAGGAACGCACGATGCCCATCGCCTCCATCAGGCAGAACTCCTCCCGAGCCAGTAGTAGGGATATGGTGCTCCACCCCGTACTTGGGGGTGGAGGAGCGGAAGTGGGGTTCAAGGATGTCGGGAAAATCCGGCAGGATGTGCACGAAAGTCGCATCCACGGATGACAGGGGGCCATCAAGGCATGATATGGGATCACCAATGCGGAGGAAAACAGGCTCCAGCATGACGGAGTGCACCAGGCACCGCCGCTTGACATCCACGAGCAGTGAATGAGCAGCGGCTGGGAAACGTCAGCAATGACGAACTCCCACGAAAAGGAGCTGCGGCCAAAGTTGAGGGAGATGGTGCGAAACCCGTAGGGGCGAATAGCATTCCCGTTCACCACGGTGAGTAGGGGGCCGCGTTTGCCCGCACGGATGTCAGTGATGGAGGGAGGACGATCACTCACTTCCGCACCAGTGTCCACGAGGAATCGACCTCCAGTGCTGCGATCTCAGGCGATGACGCAATGAATTTTGCCGGCCGCCGAAGGAATCACTGATGACTGGCCCTGGAATGAACAGGGTAGCTAATGTAACCCCAATTTTTAAAAAGGGAGGGAGAGAGAAAACGGGGAATTACAGACCAATTAGTCTAACATCGGTAGTGGGAAAAATGCATTAAAGATGGGATAGCAGCTCATTTGGAAAGTGGTGAAATCATTGGACAAAGTCAGCATGGATTTATGAAAGGTAAATCATGTCTGACAAATCTTATAGAATTTTTCGAGGATGTAACTAATAGAGTGGATAAGGGAGAACCAGTGGATGTGTTATATGTGGACTTTCAGAAGGCTTTCGACAAGGTCCCACATAGGAGATTAGTATACAAACTTAAAGCACATGGTATTGGGGGTTCAGTATTGATGTGGATAGAGAACTGGCTGGCAAACAGGAAGCAAAGAGTGAGAGTAAACGGGTCATTTTCAGAATGGCAGGCAGTGACTAGTGGGGTGCCACAAGGCTCAGTGCTGGGACCCCAGCTATTTACAATATATATTAATGATCTGGATGAGGGAATTGAATGCAACATCTCCAAGTTTGCCGATGACACAAAGTTAGGGGGCAGTGTTAGCTCTGAGGAGGATGCTAGGAGGCTGCAAGGTGACTTGGATAGGTTGGGTGAATGGGCAAATGCATGGCAGATGCAGTATAATGTGGATAAATGTGGGGTTATCCACATTGGTGGCTAAAAAAAAGGAAAGTAGACTATTACCTGAATGGTGGCCAATTAGGAAAAGGGGAGATGCAACGAGACCTGGGTGTCATGGTACACCAGTCATTGAAAGTAGGAATGCAGGTGCAGCAGGCTGTGAAGAAGGCAAATGGTATGTTGGCATTCATAGCAAAAGACTTACAAAATTCTTAAGGGGTTGGACAGGCTAGATGCAGGAAGATTGTTCCCGATGTTGGGGAAGTCCAGGACAAGGGGTCACAGTTTAAGGATAAGGGGGAAGTCTTTTAGGACCGAGATGAGAAAATCGTTTTTCACACAGAGAGCGGTGAATCTGTGGAATTCTCTGCCACAGAAGGTAGTTGAGGCCAGTTCGTTGGCCATATTTAAGAGGAAGTTGGATGTGGCCCTTGTGGCTAAAGGAACCAGGGGGTATGGAGAGAAGGCAGGTACAGGTCATTGAGTTGGATGATCAGCCATGATCATATTGAATGGTGGTACAGGCTCGAAGGGGCCGATTGGCCTGCTCCTGCACCTATTTTCTATGTTTCTATGTTTCGATTGCCTGGTTGCAGCTCCCCAGCGACGGTGGTAATAGCACCAACCCCTTCTGCTGGCGTCTGGTGGAACTGCAAGCCAATTTGACTGGTTTGAACGCCAACGACTCCTGCTGGCGTTGGGTGGAACTGCAGGTGAAGTTGGCTGTGTTGAACACCAGCGACCTCTGCTGGCGTTGGGTGGAACTGCAGGTGGGCCCTGCTGGCAGGACGTGCCTGCAGTGGAGTAGAAGGGTCTCGACCCGAAACGTCGCCTATCTCTTTCGCCTCTTAGATGCTGCTGCACCCTCTGAGTTTCTCCAGCTTTTTGTGTAACCCCCGTGCCTGCAGTGGAATGCCCAATGACGGCCGGATTTTGCCGCGGGGGCCGACTGGGAGCAGCAGAGATGCGGTTGATAGCGGCCCCGACCTGCTCTGAGCCTCCAAACACCACGGGAAGGAAGGTCAGCGCTTCCAGCTTTCCCTAGAGAGACATCCACAGCTCGTCGGCCTGCTCGCCCAGCGCCTGCAGGTAGGCGAAGTTAAATAGAAAACTAGGTTCGTGGTCCCCCATTAGGGTGAGCATGTCCTCCAGGTGGGCAGACAGCCGGCGGTCGCCCAGGTCGTTCATTCGGAGAATCCGAGCTGCCCGCTAAGAGTCACCAAGGCCAAACCTCCTGATAAGGAATTCCTTAAGGCCCCTATATCTGTTAGCAACCGGGAGGGGCTCTGAGGAAAGGATTAACTCGCCTCGCAGTTGCTTGGTCAAGCTCGCTGACCACGTAATAGTATTTTGTTTCATCTGCTGTAATACCTCTCACAGCAAATTATGCCTCCGCCTGCTGGAACCAGATGTCAGGCTCTTCGGTCCACAGATTAGGAAGCTTAAGTGCAACGACATTATTATCCATCAAGATGTGTGATGAATGGCAGGGTTACCAGTGTTGCGGCCTGGATGAGGTCAGGAAAAGGCCAGACGCCAGGCAGATTTAAACAGTAGTCTTTTAATCCCTACAGCGAGAGCACACCACACACACTGAGGGCACACACCCAGGGTTGTCTGGAAACCCCGTGGCAGAACAACGCCCCTGTCCCTCAATCGGCGAGGGGGATGGTCCAAGGAGTGGTCTAAATCCCAGGGACCGCCAAAATACAGTATAAAGCTTTCTTGTTGCGGGCTATCCAGTCAGCAAACTTCACCATGCCTGATGACACTGGCCTCCGCTCGATCCTTGGCTGTTCCTGTCGACACCAACACCAGCCCACACATCTTCTCGAGCCATACCTAGTGCCGCAGCCTCCACCGCCTGTATTGCTGTATTGAGAAATTGGTGATTTGTCGCTTAGGGGTGGGTAAGGATTTGCTTTAATGTTTCAGATGAAAAAAAGCACCTCTGTCTGTGCAGGTCTTGCTCAGCCTAAATGTTATTGTTGGGTCCCTTCATGTGAAGTGCCATATATTACCCCCGAAAAAACGGACCATCGGCAATAACGGACACCATTACCCACATGGTCCGATATTATACATGATTACCATCAAGCTGGCCTTAGTGTACAGATACAGGATAAAGGGTATAACAGTTAATGCAAGATAAAGTCCAGTAATGTCCAATTAAAGATAGTTTGAAGTTCTCCAATAAGGTAGATGGGAGGTCAGGACTGCTCTCCAGCTGGTGTGAGGACGGTTCAGTTGCATGATAACAGCTGGAAAGACACTGCCTGAATCTGGAGTTATGAGTTTTAAAACTAGCGAGGAGCGGGTGAATCTGAATGACACAGAGGGTACTGGTGCAGCTGAGAGAGAGCGGTGGGGGTTAATCACAACAGGTTCTGTTTGCTATGTAAGCTGGCGCCATGGAGTTTGTGGATTGACAGAGAGTTGTCTACAGGTCAGAAATCAGAGCCCTTTTCCAGGAAGGCAGAACAATATGTGGGGGGCCTCAAAAAATCAGCAGTGGGCTACAATTCTTTACAAATTATATCGATGCCTCGGATTTAAAGACAGAGTGTAATTGTTCAAATTTGGGACAGAGGTTTAGATGTGAAAAGACACCAAATGAATGCAAATGGTAGCGAGAGATGAGGCAAGTAGGCAAGATGGTGGCGTGTTGTTGAAGGTACAGGCCAAAGTGAAACTCTGAAGAGTGCTATTTCATATATTTATGCAATGGAACAGTATTTTAAAGACTGCAAAAAATACATGAGTAAAATTTATCTTAATCTATTGTTAGCTCATTAATAAAGCACAGCGGTCAGTGAAGTCAAAAGCAATGGTGAAGAATGTGCTGGAACAGAATTGTGTTTACCACTGGCAGGGTGTGAAAGGCAGAGCGCTAACTGACACAGTGATGTTGACGGACAGCCTGGGTCAGAATAACTAAATTAAATCAATCACAACCTGGCTCTCAATGTCAATAAGACCAAGGAACTTATTGGGGACTTTGGAAGAAGTGTGAGGACCCACAAACCTGTCTACATTGACGGGATGATAGTGGAGAGGTTCAAAAACTTCAAATTTCTGGGCATGCATATTTCTGAAGCTCTTTCCTGGACCCACCACCCTGATGGAATTATAAAGAAAGAACATCAATGTCTCTAATTTCTGAGAATATTGCGGAGATTCGGTACGTCACAGATAATTCTCTTGAACATCTACAGGTGTACATTAGAGAGCATACTGACTGGTTGGTTCACTCCCTAGTTCGGCAACTTTAATGCTGGGTGAAGAAGTCTGTAAAAATGGTGAACTATGCCCAGTCCATCATGGGTTGTGACCTTCCCACCATCGAAGGAATTTCCAGGAGTCAGCCAGCATCATCAGAGACCCGCACCAACCTGGCCACACTCTCATTTTACTCCTGCCATCGGGAAGAAAATATAGGAGCCTGCAAACTGTAATGTGCACGTTCAGAAACAGCTTCTTCCCTACAGCTATTAAGCTATTTAACGCTACAATCACCAAATAAGCTCTGAACTACATAGATTTGGGGGCATTTGTTTTGTCTTTTTGCACTCTGATTTAAATTTTCTTTAATGTAAATTTTTGTGTGTGTGCGCGCATGTGTATATACGTATATATATATATACAGCCATATATATATATATATATATATATATATCCATCCTCGCTAACAGTCTGTCTGTCTTTTTGTCTTTGTTGGAGATTTGTGATTTTTTTTAGGTTCATATCCCCGGTTGCACTGCGGCCTAACATCATGGAGCTGGGAGCCTTGCTCGACACTGACTTTGAGCACCACCGATGGGCCGTGAACTTACCATCGGAGTCTGCGATCCCTTGTCTGGGATCGACAATCCAGCCGCGGCCTGCGGATTTCAACATTGAGGTGCTCGCACTCTCGGTTATATGTCGGGAAGCTCCAAGCCACACGAGGTTCAACCAGCTGCGACAAGGGGTCTGATCACCTAGCGCGGGGGAGCTGAGATCCCCCTGATGCGGGAGCTTGATCGCCCCATTGCGGAGAGCTCAACCGCTGGCTGCGGGAGCTAAGATCATAACAACAACAGAAGGATCGGGTGCCACGACCGCGGGAGAACAAAGAAGGGAAGAAGATTGAACATTTTTTGCCTTCCATCACAGTGAGGAATGTGGGGGAGTCGCTGTGGTGGATGTTCATGTTAAAAATGTATTTGGGTGTATTGTTGCTCTTTATTGGTATGACTGTATGACAAATCAAATTCCTCGTATGTTGCAAAACATACTTGGCTAATAAATTACTATTATGATTGTTATGATTATGATATATGTGCATATAGAGTGATACAGTGTGGAAACAGGCCCTTTGTCCGAACTTACCCACACCGGCCAACATGCCCCTGCTACACTAGTCTCACCTGTCTGTGTTTGGCCCATATCCCTCCAAAACTGTTCTGCTGCAGTGCAACTGCAGAGGAGTGGGGTCGCTATTTATTTACAGGCAGTTGAGGGCAGCCGTAGGCAATCTCCTTTGCTGACAGGGCACTTTGATTGGCTCATTGGAGTTTTCAGGACCAACGAAAACCGACCAGTAGGTAAAATGCTTGACAAACTTTATTTTACTTCGGAGTCACGTGAGTGACGACGTGAAGAAGCCCCGCCTGGCGCTTGATCGGCATTACGTCGATGCTGACGGCAGTGCAAGAGCTGCAGAACATAGCACTTCTCAGCAGTAGGTATGGGCCCGCAGGTAAGTACAGTTGAATTACTTACAGGGCATATCCAAACTCCGTGGCTGGTGTATAGAGCCACCAGGAGTTAAAAAGGGAAAAAGAAATTTAAAAGCAAAAAATAAAAGTAAATACTCCGGGTGAAAAAACGGAGTTTAAAAGTTAAAAAGAAAAGAAAATTCTCCGGGAGAAAAAATGGAGTTTAAAAAGTGTCCCAGGGGAATACTCAGCGATCGGGACGGTAGATTAGTGCGGAGCCGGTTCCGATACCGGTGGCCGTTAAAGTTACTATTAGGGAGACTTTAGTTGCTCCACAAACTTTTGGCTATGAGAAAAACTCCAATGGGGAGAAATTTTAAGAAGTGAGCGAGGCCATGATTTAAAAGTTCTAATAAAAAAGGCTTCCAGACAAAAAAGCTTTATGGCTTAGAATAAATTAATGGAGAAAGACTCCAAATTAAAAATTCAACCAAAAGGGTTTAAAAAAGGCCCAGAATATTCCCAAAAACAGACCCTGAGGGGTTTCCATATACTAATATATATGGTGGGATTTACCAATGTGGGAATATCTACCTCAGATTGATTTGGAGGTAGTCTCCTTGAGGAAAATCTCAGGAGTACCAGGGCAGTAAAAGAAAATGAAAAAAACTGACCCTGAAGGTGCATTGATAGTGGTGGCTGGTCATAAAGTACCCACCACAGCACAAATATACATACAGGTGTACTAAGTACGATACCTGAATGAAGGAGTGAGGCCTTGGAAGGGAACCATGGTAACCAACATTAATTGGTCTCTCACCAGCTTCATAAAGCTGTTATGGTTGAAACAGAGGAGTTATTGATAAAACATTTATGTTTTATTAAGGTATCAATAGTGAATCTGATTACGGTACCCATGTCTCAATTATATGGAGACATAAGGAAATACGATTTCAAAGAATTTAAAGCTGGTGCGTGGCATCACTACTTATGTAAAACAAATAAAACATTGTGCAATAACCAAACCATTTTAAATAAAAAGACAAATTGCCATTAGTTTGTGGAGCTCAATGGTATAAAAATATTATATATATATATATATATATATATATACATACACATATATATATATATATATATATAAAATTGTTATTGGGACCATTTTTGCACTTTAGATTTACAGGTCAATACAGATCAAGTTATGTTAAACTCCTGATTATTTATGGAGTAAACCTGCCTCAGGATAAATCAAAGACATTGATTACAAAGGAAAGACTATTAGTCATTAAAGTTTGGCAAAATTATGATCCAATGTAAAGATTTGATAATGGATCAAACAGAGGCAGGAGTATGATAAATAAATATTTATCCAACACAGCCTTATGTGAACCCATATGGTTGGGGAGAGAAGGCTTCATGTACATTTGAAGAGGTGCAAATATTTGTTACGGAAGAAGTTGATGAAATCTCCAATTGTGGGAGATTACAGGTGTGTTATGATCAATGATATGGCATAACAACGGATTGATTTATTTTAATGTGTAAAGGATCTACAAAAAAATTGTAGAAGGAATTGGTTCACCTGTATAGGAAAACCTAAAAATTGATTTTAGGTAGGCACCCAAAATATCTCCAATAAAGAAGAGGTATGTAAATTTGTATTATAAATTTCCCCAGGGAAAAGGAAGATGTGGTGGTAAAGCCATATGAGACATCATTTTAAATACACTTTTACAGTGTAAAACTATTTTATCAAAATGGACATCTTCAACACTGAAAAACAGTTGTTATTAACAAATTGTTAATCATTGCTATAAGACTTGAAGGATGGTATTTAGTACCAATTTATTATCATATTTACAGGTGCTTGAAATTAATTAGATGGGTCAGCTGTTGCAAGTTAAGGCATTGTCTAATGGATTAAACTCAGTTCTAGGTTGTTCACACAATTATTGGAACAACAATTGCACTGATAAGAAGATCAGCACTTGCACTAATGAGGACATATGGTGATGGTTTATCTTGATCACATTTTAAATTGGAAGATTGATCAGGAGTCAGCTGCAAATTAGTGCAGCAATTACAATCTGTTGAGAGGCAAGGGTCCTGACCCATCCAATAAAAACTATGTTTTAGGCATTCATAAACATTCCTAAATGACTATTCTGGGTTTAGGAGTAATTCAGCACCATCTGGGGGAAAATTGTTTTCCGAGAAACAAATGTCAATGTTACAAATATGTCTCTTTGCTTTGTTGACAAACTTTGTCCCTCCATCCGACAAGGCGCTTAAGTAAAAGAGTAAAAAAGCTCCAAAAAAGGGAAAACACAAGCATTATAAGAGTATGCAGGCCTTTTTGACAGGCCTATGCAATTACCAAAGGATACTTGATCAGAATTAAAGTGGTGGATAGAAAAGGTTCCACAAGCTGCTTTAAACATGTAAGCTTAGCAGCCGTTGCAAACTGAAGCAAGTATTCTCAGATGATGGATAGCTTCTGTGATTGTTTGGGCTAAGATAAGTATAATATCTATTCTTATCAAGTTAATATTTGATATGTCCCTTGTTTAGGGGACTACGGACAATAACACCAGGGAATTGCAAATGGATTGTCCTAAGAAACTTTTTTCTCCAAACATTTGTATTAATTATTGGAGTATCAGGAGCTTTTTATGGATTAAATATCTATTGTTCTACTATGAAAGTGTGCATGTCCAATCAGGTGAACAATACCACGGCTGTGGCATATATCAATCACATGGGTCAAGTAAGATCATTATCAAGTGATTATCTGGGTAACCAGATGTGGCATATTCTAAAAATGTTTTAGTTCAGCTGTTTATCTCTCAGGAAGAGACAATGTTGTCGCAGACAACAAATCATGGGAAAAACATGGATTACTTACCATTAATCTGTTTGTGTCCAGATTAAATCACCGATTGCTCAAATATTTCTCGTGGGAAAACCGGGAGCAGGATCGGTGGATGCATTTCGCTAAATTACATGAGGAAAGATGTTCTTTTATGTTCCTCATTTTGTCTGAAAGGGCAGTGTCTGATGAAAATGTAGCAGGACGTGGCCAGGGGCGCTTTGGTGGCCCAAACTGGACTGTCATGGTTCTCATTAATGTTGAGAGTGATGTTTGAACCAGTTATGATGACTCTTAGTTGCAGAAATTTATTGTTGTACAAATTCATCCATGGCATGAAGATATGAATTTGGCTATCTGCAGGTTTGACCAGACCATTATAACAGTTTGACGGTCAAAGAGGTCAATGAATGTTTTAACTAATATAACAATATAACAATTATGTACAAAAGGAATGTTATACCTGCAATTTGGAAAAATAGCATTAAAAAACAATATTTTATTTTTATAAGAAATTGGAAGTCTTTTGCAGACAGTAAAAGTTATTTTATCATACTAGATATATGGGAGTTCCTTGTGGATTGCATTTTTTCTCAGCATCTAAGTGACAGGGCCAATAATAGGGCTCATAGTGTTTATCGTCCTATTTAGGACAAATTGCTGACCAAGAATTTATCAGGCTCATCCGTAATATCCCGATATGTAAAAGGGATATATATATATATATAAAATCAGTCCAAAGTTGAAATACAGTAGTTGGGAGATCAGCATAGTCCTGACTTGCCTTAGGCAATTGACTCCAATTCTATCAATGATTCAAAAAATTAACATTGAAAGTAATAATGCTCATGACTTTAGTATCAGCATAAGAGTGCAAACATTGCAAATGTTACGTTATATAATTGCATGTGGCTACAGATTACATTATCTTATATGTTTATGAATTTACCAAACAAAGCAGACCAAGAAGAGCTGGAACCAAGGTAAAATTTAAGCATATCCTGTCGGCCAAAAATTGTGCGTGAGTCAGCATTGACTCAATTTGTTAAAGTAAGTAAGAGTCTCTGTAGTGGTGAGACAGCACTACTTATTACACACAAAAACCACATTAAGTATCAGTAAAAACTGATGGTTCTAGATAATTACATTCTCGATGGTTAAAACATGTTTAAGACTCAGTGGAACTAGACATTGAGATGTGGAAAATTACTCCATTAAGGAGGTAGATACATTCACGGGAATGGCACAGGATGGGCCGCTTGAGCAAAGATTCAAGGCTGCAGGAGGATGTAAAATAAATATTAAAGTTACAAGGAACCAGTTATGGTGTCAGGATTGGACACGGAGTGTTGGGTTCTCTGTAATTGTTGCTTTGTTCATACTATCAAATTATATTATCAATTGATATTTTGGTGATAAATTTGCCTTTCAATAGAAAGGGCATTACTTTCATTCTTTTATAATGAAAAAACTTATCACATAAACTGAGGCAATGTTTGGGAAAAAATGTGTTATTTGCTCTTTACTGTGTTGATTGAGCCAGAGTGTTGTATGGAATGAGTCTACGACATAAAAAACACAGAAGCTACAAAATCTTCACGTAGTCACTCACGTGACTCCGAAGTAAAATAGTAATATTAAACGAGAACTTACCAGTTCGAAGTTTGATCGTTATTTTATGAGGAGTAACGATGAGCGATTACGTGCCCTCCACTCCCGACCCTCATAAAATAAATGATCATCTGGTAGTTCTAAATCTATGTTGAGCCTTACTATCTTACTCCGGCTATTATGTTCTGTGTTTTTCATGCCGCTGCTTTGAAATATCAAGCGCCAGGTGGGGCTTCTTCACGTAATCCCTCATCGTTACGCCTCATAAAATAACAATCAAACTTCGAACTGGTAAGTTCTCGTTTAATCTTACTATTATACCTCTTAAAAATGTCTCCACTCCTTCTCCCCCCCTTGTACCCACCCCCCTTCTCTCCCCTTCTCTCTCCTTCTCTCCCCTTCTCTCCCCTTCTCTCCCCTTCTCTCTCCTTCTCTCCCCTTCTCTCCCCTTCTCTGCCCTTCTCTCCCCTTCTCTCCCTTTCTCTATCCTTCTCTCCCTCTCTCTCCCCATCTCTCCCCTTTTCTCTCCCCCTCCTCACCGTACTCTCTAAAGGACTTACCGTACAGTGTGCAGCCGTCTAATCTTCCTCTTCATTGTGGGTGTGAATTTCAGACAGCGCACCCTGGCCCCGCCCTTGCGATGTGTTTGTGTGTGTGTGTGTGCGGTCGGTCAATCCAGCTCGAGGTTTTCGAGACGAGTGAATTCGAGCTTGAAGGTAGAAGACACGCTTCTTAACTTGCGGATTAGGTCGCCGCAGTGGGACAGTCCCTTAACGTCTTGGTCCAGAAGCCGAGAGGCGCTCGCCGTCCATCATGCTGTTGCCACAGACTCCACTCCGCCTCATGGGCAGTAGCTGAAGGTCTAGTAGTGAAAGTCTGTTGATGGGGAAGGTAGGGACCCTGATCCGCTGCCTGACTTCTGGTGTCATTATCACACCAGCTGTCCCCATCCCAGGTATCAATGTCCCCCCACTTATCATTAGTGAATGGGCTTTAATCGGGCCAACTCGCCAATCCGCACGCTTAGCCGTCTCTGCTTACTTGAGCCTGGCCAAGTCACAAGCAGTGTCCACTGCCCAGTTTTCAATCTCCACTGCCCGTTTTCTGGGTGCGTGGAACCACACCCTTTGGCCCAACTTGCCCACATCGATCATTATATCCCATCCTGCTTGTGTTTGGCCCATATCCATCTAAACCTATCCTATAGATTCCATCAATCATTCCTCAGCCCACATGTCTAATCGATCAAGATCCTGCTGCAAATTTTGACAACCTCCTTCACTATCTAAAATACCACACTTTTGTGTCATCTGCAAATTGCTAATCACTCCATGTCCGTTCTCCTCCAAATCAGTGATATAGATGACAAACAGCAATGAGCCAGCACCAAACCCTGAGGCACACCACTAGTCACAGGCTTCCAGTCTGAGAAGCAACCTTCTGCCATCATCCTCTGCTTCCTTCCATGCTTTCCCCAGGCTTTTTCCTGCAGCCCTTCTTGAATAGAGGAACAGCATTTGCCTCCCTCCAGTCTTCTGGCACCTCACTTGTATTTAATGATGACCTATAAATCCCAGCTTGTGGTGGTGCATGCTGAGTTTTTACAACATTCTGACGCTCCCACAATATAATAATGACAGTGTGTGCATTCTGAGCTCCACAGTCTGAGGTAGAACACACAGAAGATTCCCAACCCTCTGCATGATGAAATTTATCTTCTCTAAAGTCCTGAAAGTTGATAACACATTGACGCCACCCCAGTTCTAGACCCTTCAGACTGAGGAAAGCCTCTCATTATCCATTCTTCAGTCACACTCTGAATGCGTTCTCACTGAGATCACCTGCTTTTCTTTTAACCTGTAGGCTTATGTCCATTTTCCATAATTTCTATTTAATTGACTCTTCCTTCATTCCAAAAATCCATCTGCAGACTACCGATTGAAAGAAAGAGAGAACGAAGGGGAGGATGAAGCCTTCAAATAGTCATGTGTCTGAACCAGGCAACATTTGTCTCTGAATTCTGGACAATCAGTGTAATGGACCTGGTCAAGCAGTGGCTCAGTGTGGGGAACTGGCACAGACCTGGAGTTGAGGTCAAAATATATCAGCTGTGATCATATTGAATTGCTGCAATGAGGTTCTACCTGTCACCAGGGTTGTCAAGGATGGGCCTGGCTCAGATGCTGTGGAATGTGCCAGTTAGCTGGACACAGCTGCACCATTGTGGAAAGATTCTTCCAGTCCAACACCTTTGACCACACGTCCATCAGACAGGGTTCAGCATGGAACATCCTGCAGGCACTACAGGGAAAGTACTTGATAGATCCTGTGGCTTGGTTCCCTGAGCAGACTGCCCTGCTTGTCTGATGAAAAGCCTTATAGCCAGAACTCACCAACAAGCACCTAGACCTTGCTGGGCTGCTGGTGAGAGGGGCCCTCCCAGTCAGATCCTTCCTACACCATTGGGATCCTACTTGCATGCTGTCCTCGAGATTTCTACTATGGAGCAGAGACAGTTTCTTTCCTCTTCACAGAGCGTGGATTTGCGAAGAGATTCTGCAGAAGAATTCAAGAATCCTTGTCACAGTTTATCCTGAACAGTTCTGTAACAGAGGACTCTCTGATTTACGGACTGTTCCCAGGGACACATTTGGAGACGGTGGTCAAGTGCTGTTGGAAGCTAAATCAACTTTAGCGTGAAAGATGCTCTTTAGTCGGCTCGAACTTTGTTGACTCACAGCAGAGCAAGATGTCCATCAGAGAATGTTGCTGACTGGCCCGCTCCTGACTGCAAGAGTACACATTGAGGGACGCACTGAAGCTTGGTGCAGACAACGCCAAGGCTCTGTGGGGGAGGATCACCATTGAGGGTCCTTCCACTGCTGGACATTAGGGGGGGACAGGTGTGGTGGGGAGCATCCCAGGGGCCACATGAGTGGCAAGAGAGCTGGCCATAATAGGAAGATCAAATGAGAACTTATCAGTTTGAAGTTTGATCTTTATTTTATGAGTAGTTAGGATGAGGGATTACGTGAAGAAGCCCGCCAGCCCACCAGCCCGCATGCGCATCAATCTTCAAAGCAGCAGTGTGAAATCACAGATAACAGTTGTTGAACTGATTATAGGAAGATTCAAGAAACTACAACTACCACTTGATCTTTATGATAAGAGGGTTGGGAGCGGAGGGCACGTAATCCCTCATTGTAACTCCTCATTAAATAACGATCAAACTTAAAAACTGGTAAGTTCTCGTTTAATCGTCCTATTTCACTTCGGAGCCACGTGAGTGACTACATGAAGATTTTAATGCTCTGTGATTTCATGCCGCGAACACGGGTCCATGCCACACACTGCATTAGTTGACCAGAGTTGATTGAAATGATAATGAACTCAGACATGACATAGATTTAAAACATGCTGATGCTTTTTAATAAACAAATGATATATAAATAATAATAGTGACCCCCCTCATATCCGGGAGTAAACTATAAACAGAAATTAAAATTGAGTTGGCAAACGGCCCCGGCCTGGCAATGGGTTTGTTATAAAAAGATTGGAATGTTCGCTTGTTCGACCATGCTGCAGTCGCTAGGATGTGGTCCAGCGGAACGTCCATAACCCTCGCTGCTGATGTTGATGTAGCCCTGGTGGAGTGAGATTTGAAAACATCAGTGTCCACTCCTGCACAAGCCAATACTCACCTTAAGCACCTGGAGATGGTCTGCATTGATACCTTTTTGTGTGTTTTTTTATAACTAACAAACATTGCCAGTTCAGTGCCTCTAAGGTTCTTAGTGGCCTTAAAATACTGTTGTATATGGGTGACCACACACAATTGCAGGTCCATAGTGTATGCCGAGAATTCTAGTTTTAGACCTGACACCCCTGGTCTGCTCTGCTTGATTAGCTCATGAAAATAAAATGTTATTTTATTGGCAGATGTAACCATTCTGTCCAGCCGCAGCTTATGCAACGACTGGACCCGTTGTGCTGAAACCAGCGCCATGAGCATAACCACTTAATGTGAGTTTGACCAAAGACAAGGATGTAACTGGAGCCCACTGCCGAAGCAGCATTTGCACAATGTGGACATTCCATATCTCCGAGTACCTGGGCCTGGGGGGGGGGGGGGGGGGGGGGGGGGGGGAGGTTGTGTTGAAGATACCCTTCATGAATCTGGATATCAGCGGGTGAGACCCGAAAGTGTGGTGTCCTGACCCCAGCAACAAGAATGACGACAAGGCACTCTTGGCACAATTAATGGCACTATAACTCAATTTCTCATCAAAGAACAGTTTTGAGAGAGATTCCAAGACATCCGTTATACGTGCCATGTCATACGTTATGTTGGGCTGTGAACAGAACACTTCCCATCTTTGATATAAGAGATGTACTGCTTCTTGGTGCTATCATTCCAAGCCACGGTGATCACGTCCACAGTTTGATCTGACAGTCCGAGCCCCAGGAAGGGTCTTCTTAAAGTCTGCAAATCAATAAATTGATTAGATCATGCAGCGGATGGCCCTCCCGAGTCACTGGATGAACCAGCAAATTTCTGCGTTTGGGAATAACCATAAACGGTTCTGTTATCATTCCCAATATCAGCGGGAACCATTGCTGTGTAGGCCAGTCAGGCACTACCAAAATGCCTGAGGTGGAATATTGCTGGATTTTTAGCAAGCACCAACTGATGAGGCAAAATGGAGGGAATGCATAGAAGAACATTCCTCCCAGTGTAGCGAGAATGCATTTACACTGCCCCGGGGTCTGGGTCCCATGCAACATATTTTGATAACTGGTGATTAAGCCGAGATGCAAACCAATTGATATCCCGTGTTCCATATCGAGCATCAATGTTGTTAAATACTTTATGATCCAACATCCATTCTGTGGTCATTAAATTTTCGTGACCTGGTGTCCGCCACCATATTAAACCTACCCGGTAAGTAGGTAGCTGAAATCAAAATGCTTCTTGTAATACACCAGTGCCAAATAAGGTTAGCCAATTTATCACAAGATACTGACTTGATTCCACCCATGTGATTAATATATGCCACCGCTGTAGTGTTGTCAATCTGTACTTGAACATGCAGACTATGCATATTCCCACAATAAGCTTTCAACCCATAGAATGCTCCCAGCATCTCTAAGTAGTTAATACCATGTAACTGAAGAATTGATGACTCATGCACATCCCATCTGCCACCGCAACTAGAGGTGGTATTAGTAGCTCCCCATCCTTGAGCACCAGCATCAGTTTGTAAATTAATTCGAGGTTTGCTGACCAAAATGTTACTGGAGCAATGCTGAATATTGGTCATCCATCATTGTAATTCAGAAATAGCTTCAGCTGGTAACTACATAGGTCTGTTAAAATGACCTAAATGGTATGTGAGTGCTTGCTCCTTTGCACGTTGTAAATTTTGATAATGCAAAAGCCCAAACTGTGCAGCTAGAAAAACAGCCACTAATAGTAAGATTAAATGAGAACTTACCAGTTTGAAGCTTGATCTTTATTTTATGAGGCATTACGATGATGGATTACGTGAAGACCCCGCCAGCACGCATGTGCGACATTCTTCAAAGCAGCGGTGTGAAATCACAGATACCAAGTTGACTAACATAGTAAGATAAGAGAGAACTTTATATACCAATTGACCTTTATAATAGAGGGTTTTGGGAGCAGAGGGCACGTAATCCCTCATCGTAACGCCTCACAAAATAAAGATCAAACTTCAAACTGGTAAGTTCTCATTTAATCTTACTATTTTACTTCGGAGTCACGTGAGTGACTACGTGAAGATTTCCAAGCTCTGTGACTGCATGCCCTGGAACAAGTCCATGCTCACACACTCCCATGCTAAGAATGGAGGATGTAACGTATTTCAGACATGAAACTGTGCTGAAAAACAAAAAGGTATTTATTTCATACCTAAAATAATAATGCCCCTTCATTGGGGTAAATCATGGAACAGAACTTAAAGATTTTCCTGCAAATGTCTCGGGAGTAGCCACGGGTTTATTATAGAAGCGCTGAAAAGTCCGTTCATTATTCCAACCCACTGTTGCAAGGATGTGGTCCATTGGAACTTCCATCATCCTTGCCACCGATGTGGATGCAGCCCTGGTGGAGTGTGATTTAAAACCATTAGTATCCACCCCCACTGCACCCAATACCACCCTTAACCATCTGGAAATGGTTTGTACTGTGCCCTTATGGTGAGGGCGTTGGTGGCTAATAAGTAAAGCCCTCTCCGTGCCCCTGAGACTCTTGGTGACCTCTATATATCTCAATATATATGTCACGATGCAGAGCTGACAATCTGCAGGATAGGCCAGAAATTCTAATTTTTTTAAACTTTTTTTTTGGACTTCCGGCGGTGCTATCGAGTAAGGGAGACTCACGCCATTTAGCTCTGAAAAATCTCTAAAAAAAAACGGGGGAAAAATCGGGACTTACCTGCATAACAACGGTACCGGCAGCTTGCAAAAAGCCTGTGACGTCATCAGGCACGCGACGACACCAACGGCATGCCTATGCAACATACTCCCCCAAACCGAGAAAAACCGGTAGGACCAGAGAAGTAGGCCCGACTGAAGCCTCGGGCTCAGTTTTAACAGCGTCCCAAGAAAAAATCTCAAGGAAGAAAAAGAGAGATGTGGAAAAATTAAGAAGTTTTCTCGCTCTACAGATCGCAAACATAATGGAAGAATTGAAAAAACTTTAAAATAACTTCACGGAGGAGTTAAAAACTTTTAAAAAAGAAATTAAAGAAGAAATTACAGCTGAGGTTATTGCTTCTGTACATGAAGTACTGGATTCCTGGAAGCTGACCATGGAAGAAAATCTAAATCAAAAGATTGAAGAGGTAAATGTTAAATTGAATTTGATGGAATCCAGATTTAATTCAAAGTTGGACCCCATCTCTCAGGAACTAGAACAACAACATAAAACTGTAATTGAATTAGAGGAAATTGTGAAAAGATGCTCGAAAACTACAAGCAAGCTTCTCTACGAGAACAAGCATTTATCAGACTTATT
Source organism: Okamejei kenojei (assembly GCA_035221665.1). NCBI lineage: Eukaryota > Metazoa > Chordata > Chondrichthyes > Rajiformes > Rajidae > Okamejei > Okamejei kenojei. Next base: position 34,364,122 of record CM069151.1, on the reverse strand, counting down.
ACATAAAATAACTGAAAAATGTATTGACTTGGAGGGATGACAGAGACGCCAGAATCTAAGAATTATTGGCGTCCGGGAAGGCAGAGAGGGGGATCGTGACCCCCGTGAATTCGCTGCTGATCAATTGAAGAAAGTTTTAAATCTGGATGAAGCATCTTTACTTGCTCAGGCCCACAGAGCATTGAGACGCCGCCCAAGGGCGGACGCCCCCCCCCAAGACAACTAATAGTGAAGGTGCAATATGATCATTTTTTGGATGATATGATGAAGAAAATCGTTTGGAGCAGAAATCTCAAATTTGAAGGAGACAAGATCAGTATATTTCGAGATTACCTGATGGAGGTTGCCAAGAAAAGAGCATTGTTTACAGAAACAAGAAGAATACTCAAGAATATAAAAAAACGGAGATATGGACTGATGTACCCTGCAACATTGAGAATCACCTCCGACAAGCAAGGATACTTCTTCACCAAGCATACAGAGGCCCTTAAATTTGCAAAGAACATCGAGAACATTGAGAATACTGAGAACATCAAGAGCGAGAGTGACAAAGAGGAGTAACACTTAACATTTAATATACACCTGATGATACCGGATATTGTCACTTTATTGTGAAGAAATTGAACTTTAAATGACTATACTCAAGGACTGTCTTGAATTAAGAATGAAATTGAGTAGTTATCTTGTTATTGTTATAAAATATTTTATATTTTAGTACTAATTATTACTAATTACTACTAATCATAACTATTAATTATTATTAATTCTTGTTAACTGGGTCAACTGGGTCCACGATTAATCGACTAATATTTTTGTTATATGAAACTAATATTTTACTTACTTTGAGATTATTAATTATTCCATTACTGAAATACAACCATTGTCTCCTCCACCCCCCCCCCCCCCCCCCCACGTATAATGTTTTTTGAAAATTGAAATTGAAGCTTTTCCTTCAAGGAAAGTACGGAGCTAGTATATCTTTTTTTTAACCAACAGCTACGGAAGTCCTTAGATGTCTAGCCACATTAGGGTGGCTATCACTAACTGCACTAATCATAGATGTAGTTTTTTTCTTTCTTTTACACTTTACTAATATAATACTCTTTTACTTTTTCTATTTTATATTATATTATAATCATTGTACTCATTATTTTGAATGAATTCCATAAGTATTATTTAAGGAGATTTGACCGAGAAGAAAACCTACAAAATCAAAAATTCATCTACCTGAGGTTCGGGTGTAAGGTATGGTTTAACATGCTGAATCATCTGCTCTATAATAGACCACCTTAATCATAAGATGCAACACGTAAAAGTGAAAACTGGGGGGGAAGGAATAACATTCTGTAGCTGGCATGTTAAGGGAATTAATGAACCCATCAAGAGAGGTAAAGTATTAGCTCCTTTAAAATCGCTTAAAACAGATATAATATTCCTCCAGGAGACTCACCTTAAAAGAAGCGCAACATAGACTGAAAACAAAATGAATTGCTCAAACGTATCAATCTTCATTCACACATAAATCTAGAGGGTTTGCAATATTAATCCGTAAAGGTATACCTTTCAAACATATATCAACTATAGAAGATATTGATGGTAGATATATTGTAGTAGTAGGCAAGTTATACTCAAAAAAAGTGACTCTCCTTAATGTATATGGACCAAATTTTGATAGCCCACTGTTTTTCAAGAGAATACTTAATACTATTCCGGAATGCACACAAAATTATTTAATAATCAGTGGAGACTTAAATTGTACACTAAATTCCTATTTAGACAGATCATCAACTCAAAGAAAATCAAAATCTCAGTCAAGTGAATTTTTAAACTCATATATTAACACAACCAACATTAAGGATGTCTGGAGAATTGAAAATCCATCCGGACGAGAATATTCATTTTATTCACCTGTGCATAAAACATATTCAAGGATAGACTATTTTTAGTAGATTCTAAACTTATTCCATTGACCTACAATTCGCAATATCATAACATTATTATTTCGGACCATGCTCCATTAACGTTTATGATTAAACTAAACAGAATGGACAAGAAACAGACACAATGGAGACTTAATCCTCAAATTTTAAATGAAAAGGGATGTTGTGAATATTTAGTAAAACAGATTAATATGTTTTTCGAGGTCAATGACCAACCTGAAATTTCTCCCTCCCTTCTCTGGAAAACATTTAAAGCATTTATACGAGGGGCATTAATCTCCTCCCAAGCATTTCTTAATAAAGATAATAGGGCTAAAAAGCAGATATTGGAAATGGAAATAAGGCAATTAGATATAGAAAATGCAGGAGAACCTTCATTGGCAAAACATAATAAAATTGCAGCACTGAAATATAAGTTAAATAAAATATATTCTGACCAAGTAATAAGACTATATTAACATACAAAACAATTAAATTTTGAATTTGGTGATAAACCACTAAAACTATTAGCACGTCAGCTTCGAAAATTGGACGGGGAAAAAACGATTCATAAGATTAGATCAGACAAGGGAGAAATATTAACACTCCCTAAAGATATTAATAACAGATTTTCACAATACTATCAATAACTTTATTCAACTAAAGTGACAGAACAATCAACAGGAATGGAAGCTTTTTTACAGAAATGTAACCTTAAAGATTTAGATTTGTAAGAGCAGGAACTATTGGGTGCTGAAATAATGATAAAAGATATTGAAGAGTCAATTAGATCGCTAAAAAATGGAAAGACCGCAGGCCCTGATGGCCTAAGCTCCGAATTTTATAAAAAAATTTATGATCTGATTTCTCCACGCTTACAAACATTGTATAAACACGTTTATACTCAACAGAAACTCCCAGAAACTTGCATCATTTATCTAAAGGGATGTATACCAGAGCAAATGGTACAGCTCGACACACCAGACCCAACACCTGAACCCTGAACAGACGAATTTCAAGACTCTTGATTTTCTCTCATATATATATCTCCTTTGTATTAATTGATGATTCCACTTAGATATAAAGTAATAATAGTAATAATTAGAAATGGTAGTAAAAAAGGGATAGATTAGGAGATTAGTAAAGTGCTCAAAGAAAGAAAAAACTACATCTAGTATGTGTGTAGCTAGTGTTAGCCATACTAACATGGCTAGCAGTCTAAGGACTTCCGTGTTGAATGTTAAATGTTATCCATCTCCATGATTCAGTAAATTAATATTACAAAAAAAAGAGATTATTATTAAAACCGGGGATATTAAACTATGATATATAAAAAGTTCATAGTCAGGTATAATGGTATATATACCATAGCTGTTTTAAATACTGATCAGAAAAGATTAACTAAAATCCTATCTCATAGATTGAGTTTAGTGATTAACAAATTAATACACCCTGACCAAACCGGTTTTATCCCAAAACGTCACTCATTTTACAATCTGAGATGTTTATTTAATATTATATACTCAAATAGAATTCCTAATGCAGATCTAGCAATTATTTCGCTAATGCTGAAAAAACCTTTGATCAGGTAGAATGGTCTTATTTATTTTTGGTGATGGAAAAAGTTCAATTGGGAGAGAAGTACTGTACGTGTGTTAAACTTTTATATTCCAACCCAACAGCTAGAATACTAACAAACCAAGTATTATCAACTAAATTTAATCTTTCTAGAGGTTGTAGACAAGGATGCCCGCTATCTCCATTATTATTCGCTATAGCAATTGAACCACTCGCAGAAAGTGTCAGAGCTCATCCAGAAATACATGGGTACAATACTAAAGATACAATTAATAAAATCTCTTTATATGCAGATGATGTATTAATATATATTACAAAGCTAGAAATTAGTATTCCAAATTTATTATACCTAATAACTCAATTTGGTCAATTTTCAGGATATAGAATTAATTGGAATAAAAGCGAAGTCATGCCAATAGTTAAACTCAATTTACATACACTACAACAATCACCTTTTAAAATAGTTGAGGAAAGAATTAAATATCTAGGTATTTATGTAACTAAGACGTATACTTCTTTATTTAAATCAAATTTCTCACCTTTACTGAATAAACTAAACAAGAATATTCAATATTGGAAAACACTCCCTATTTCAATGTTCGGTACAATTAATGCTATAAAAATGATTTTTTTTTGCGGGAAATTCCTGTACTTATTTCAGTCAATCCCTATATATATTCCAAATTCTTTTTTTTTTAAAGTAGACTCTACTGTTACAACTTTCATCTGGGATTATAAGAATCATAGAATAAGTAATAAACATTTATGTAAATCAAAGATTAATGGAGGTTTAGCTCTACCAATTTTTCTGATTTATTTTTGGGCAGTCCATATAAAAAACATGAATTTTTGGCTGGAAGAAATGGATCAACAACCAGACTGGTTAAGGATGGAAAAGGAGGACTGTTTACCTTTTGAAATCAGTTCGATTATGTTTGCACCAACAAAATTGCATAAAAAACCTATAGGGAAAACCCAATAATACATAGTGGTACACGAATCTGGAAACAATTTAAAAAGGTTTTAAAATTGGATAATATACCACTCTGTCTTCCTATTGTAAACAATCCCTTATTCAAACCTTCCATGCTGGATAAAGGTTTTACGCAATGGAAAAACTATGGAATTAAAAAGATGGAACATCTTTATAAGAAAGGCACTTTTCTTTTATTTTGGGAATTATAACAGATTTATGGAATACACTCAAATAATTTATTTCGATATCTACAACTCAGAGATTATGTTAAATCAAATACACAAGATTATAGGACTAGGGAACCTGAAATCTTTGATGAATGTTTGAAAAAGCATCCTAATACAGAAAAACTAACAACTTATATTTATAATATTTTTTTAGACAGCAAGGTACCATCGACGGAATCACATAAACATGCATGGGAAAATGAATTAAGCCAACCCATAACGAAAGATATATGGGACAAAAGTTATAACATATACATCGATGCTCGTTAAATGCCAGACATGCACTAATACAATTTAAAGTATTACACAGATTATATTACTCAAAAGTTAAACTGAATAGAATCTTTCCACATGTCTCTCCTATCTGCGATAAATGTCAGCATCTAGAGGCTAACTTAACACATACTTTTGCAAATTGTATAAAAATTAAAAACTTCTGGATTGAGATTTTTAGAATAACTTCTGAAGTTATTAATACAAAACTGGATCCGGACTCAAAACTAATAATACTTGGAATATCAGAACAATAACACTCGCCACAAGCCAAATAAATTTCCTAGATTACAGTATAATAATCGGGGAGTAATTAATATTAAAATTTTGGAAAGGCCCTATAACCCCCACAATTAAAATGTGGATTATGGAAATGTCAGAGACCCTACACCTGGAAAGAATAAGATTTGCCTTAATGGACAAACAAGAACTCTTTGTTAGAATATGGTCCTCTTTCATCGATTATTTAAAAGGGTAGATTGGTTCGGCAGGGGGACCTAACTGAAACTTGGACTCAGGAACAAATGAAAAGTTAAAGATTAGTTAAAACAAATGTAGGTCCCTTGCAGTCAGAAACAGGTGAGTTGATCATGGGGAACATGGATATGGCGGACCAATTGAATAACTACTTTGGTTCCGTCTTCACTAAGGAAGACATAAATAATCTGCCGGAAATATCAGGGGACCACGGGTCAAAGGAGGAATTGAGTGAAATCCAGGTTAGTCGGGAGGTGGTGTTGGGTAAATTGAATAGATTAAAGGCCGATAAATTCCCAGAGCCAGATAGGCTGCATCCCAGAGTACTGAAGGAAGTAGCTCAGGAAATAGTGGATGCATTAGTGATAATCTTTCAAAACTCTTTAGATTATGGAATAGTTCCAGAGGATTGGTGGGTAGCAAACGTAACCCCCTCTTTTTAAGAAGGGAGGGAGAGAGAATACGGGGAATTACAGACCAGTTAGTCTAACATCGGTAGTGGGGAAACTGCTAGAGTCAGTTATTAAAGATGGGATAGCAGCACATTTGGAAAGTGGTGAAATCATTGGACAAAGTCAGCATGGATTTGCAAAAGGTAAATCATGTCTGATGAATCTTGTGGAATTTTTCGAGGATGTAACTAGTAGCGTGGATAAGGGAGAACCAGTGGATGTGGTATATCTGGACTTCCAGAAGGCTTTCGACAAGGTCCCACATAAGAGATTAGTATACAAACTTAAAGCATACGGCATTAGGGGTTCAGTATTGATGTGGATAGAGAACTGGCTGGCAAACAGGAAGCAAAGAGTAGGAGTAAACGGGTCCTTTTCACAATGGCAGGCAGTGACTAGTGGGGTACCGCAGGGCTCAGTGCTGTGACCCCAGCTATTTACAATATATATTAATGATCTGGATGAGGGAATTGAAAGCAATATCTCCAGGTTTGCGGATGACACTAAGCTGGGGGGCAGTGTTAGCTGCGAGGAGGATGCTAGGAGACTGCAAGGTGACTTGGATAGGCTGGGTGAGTGGGCAGATGTTTGGCAGATCAGTATAATGTGGATAAATGTGAGGTTATCCACTTTGGTGGCAAAAACAGGAAAGCAGACTGTTTTTTAAATGGTGGCCGATTAGGAAAAGGGGAGATGCAGCGAGACCTGGGTGCCATGGTACACCAGTCATTGAAAGTAGGCATGCAGGTGCAGCAGGCTGTGAAAAAAGTGAAAGGTATGTTAGCTTTCATAGCAAAAGGATTTGAGTATAGGAGCAGGGAGGTTCTACTTCAGTTGTACAGGGTCTTGGTGAGATCACACCTGGAGTATTGCGTACAGTTTTTGTCTCCAAATCTGAGGAAGGACATTATTGCCATAGAGGGAGTGCAGAGAAGGTTCACCAGACTGATTCCTGGGATGTCAGGACTGTCTTATGAAGAAAGACTGGATAGACTCGGTTTATACTCTCTGGAATTTAGGAGATTGAGAGGGGATCTTATAGAAACCTACAAAATTCTTAAGGGGTTGGACAGGCTAAATGCAGGAAGATTGTTCCCGATGTTGGGGAAGTCCAGGACAAGGGGTCACAGCTTAAGGATAAGGGGGAAATCCTTTAAGACCAAGATGAGAAAGACTTTTTTCACACAGAGAGTGGTGAGTCTCTGGAACTCTCTGCCACAGAGGGTAGCTGAGGCCAGTTCATTGGCTATATTTAAGAGGGTTAGATGTGGACCTTGTGGCTAAGGGGATCAGAGGGTATGGAGAGAAGGCAGGTACAGGATACTGAGTTGGATGATCAGCCGTGATCATATTGAATGGCGGTGCAGGCTCGAAGGGCTGAATGGCCTACTCCTGCACCTAATTTCTATGTTTCTATGAAAAGTTATACTCTATATTCCTTGATCGTATCTCCAACGATGTATTAATGGTAAATTATTCCATTCCTTATGATTTCATTTTTTGATTTTTCTTTTTTTTTTCTTTTTTTTCTCTCTTTTTTTATTACTTTTAATCTATAAAAAAAACAAAAAAAACTATTAGAGGCAGAATGATCTAATTGAAAATATTAATAATGTATGAGTGATGTACTCGAAATACCTATACCATAATTTGTGTTTGCCAATTTATTGCTTACCTCTAATAAAAATATATTAAAAAAAAGAAATTCTAATTTTTGGCCAGTGGATCCGGGTCTATCCTGTTTAAGTAACCCATATATTAGGAAAGTTATCTTGTCATTTGTGATATACATGGTGTCCATACTTAATCTATGTAGGGACTGGACCCATTGTGCTGTTACAAGTGCCATTAACATAACCATTTTATAGGTTAATTTAAAATCATCCAGTGTGAGTCCCGATATAGGTGTCCATCCTCGAAGCATAGTCAGCACTATGCTTATGTCCCATATATGGGCGTATATCTGGGCCTGGGGAGATTAGAATTAAATATACCCCTCATCAGTTTAGATACCAGTGTGTGTGATCCCACAGCCAGGTGATCACACCCTCGCCCCAGATAATTGGATAGGGCACTACGGGCACAATTAATGGCACTGTAGTGTAATCCCTCATCAAAATGAAGGGTAGCCAGGAACTCCAGCACTTCAGTGATGGTGGCTCTGTCATATGAAGTGTTCGTTCTGGTGCAGAACACTTCCCATTTCTTCACATATGTGAGATATTGTCTTCTGGTGGACTCCCTGCACGACGCTGTGATGACATTTATCGTCCTGTCGGAGAGTCTGTAGTCCAGCAATGGCCTGTTCAGAATCTGCAAACCAACAGGTTAATTCGGTCATGGCACGGATGACTTTCCCCTGTCACAGGGTGTACCAAAAGGCTCGGACGTTTGTTGATCCGTATGCAGGGTTCTGCAGCCATATTTTGTACTACTGGGAATCATGGTTGGGTAGGCCAGTCGGGAACAACCAAAATACCCGTTGCGGTGTCTTGTTTGATTTTTTGTAAGACCTGACTGATGAGGCAGAAGGGGGGAAAAACATAGAAAAACAAATCCCCCCAATATAGCGAGAAAGCGTCCATCGCTACTGCCCCAGGGTCTGGTTCCCAAGCAACATATGTTGGTAGTTGGTGATTTAATCTGGATGCAAAAAGGTCGATAACTGGTGTCCCATACCGTTCTATAATATAATATCGGCAAACACTTTCCGATCCAACATCCATTCGGTGTTGTCGTTGAATTTGCGTGACCTGTTGTCCGCCACTTTATTTAGCTTACCTGTAAGGTAAGTGGCTGAGATCCATATATTCCTTTCCAGACACCAGTGCCAGATATTATTAACCAATTCATCACATGATATCGACTTTATTCCACCCATATGATTAATATAGGTCACCATAGTGGTATTATCAATCTGTAATCGTACATGCAATTGGTGCGTGTCTGAGCAGTAGGCCCGGAGTCCATAAAATGCTCCCAGCATTTCTAGATAATTAATCCCTAGTGCTCCAAACAGGGTTAATTCTTGTGCACTCCATCTGCCAAGACAACTAGAGGTGGCATTAGTTGCTCCCCAACCTTTTGCATCAGTCTGTAATGTAACCGTGGGATTCATAGTAGTGATGGGGTTAGAACAATGCTGAATATTGTCTATCCACCAATTTAACTCTAATTTTGCTTTCCCTGGTAGTTCCATAGGCCTATCAAAATGGCCTGCATGAGTTTTAAGAGCTAATATTCTTGCTCTTTGTAGATTTTGGTAATGGAGTGATCCAAATTGTGCTGCTGGAAATGCAGCCACTAGTTTCCCAATCACTCTGGCTACTTGCCGAATGGATGGTTTTCTGATGCTAGTGAGGCTTTTACATGCTTACGTCAAGTCTGCCACTTTGTTTGGTGGCAAGGAGATAGACATTTGAACAGAATCGATAGTGAACCCCAAATAATCCATAGTAGTGGAAGGTCTCAATTTTAATTTATCTGGATGAATGATCAATCCCAGCTTTTGAAAAAGATGCTTTGTGGCTGATACTGCCAATGTAGCCACTCTAAATTTTCCCCTACAATGAGAATATCATCAAGGTAGGCCATAACAATATGGTTTTGTTTCCTCAAATATGCCAAAGCTGGTTTTAACAATTTGGTAAACAGCCCTGGGTGCCGATGATAACCCATCGGGTAAGGCCTTTTACTGCCAAAGCTGTCCCATCCAGACAAATTTCAGATATTTCCGATGATCCTTGTGTATTGGTACTGAATAGTATGCATCCTTTAGGTCGATGCAAGCCATGTAGTACCTGTTAGAGATTAGCTGTTTGGCTGTGACAAACGTGTGCATTTTGAAATGGGCATACTGAACGGAAGTATTCAGTACGGTCAAATCTATAATGATGCGGCATCCGCCGTTTTTTTTGTTTTTGGTAAAAATGTTTGATACGAACTCCTGAGATTCTCTGTTTGTCTTCTCAATTACCCCCTTTGCATTTAATCTTAAAAGTTCAGCATTGCCTTCTGTCCTCTCTTTTTGTGAAAGTATAACCTTTCGGCTAGGTGTATGCTGAACTGGGATGGGGAGTTCGTAAACAAATTCAATTTTATATCCCTGAATACTTCCGAGTATGTAAGGATCAGAGGTAAAAGTGCTCCACACATGACGAAACAAGTGCAACCAGTGATGAGCCTAGACATACAATGTTTTTGAGGCAACCAGACTCACCTACCTCCATGGTTACCGGCCGTGCTATGTTGGTTGTCTCTGTTGCTTCTTGTTCTGTTGTGTTGCTGCGGTGTGTGGTTGGCTCATTTTCCAAGAAGGCCGGGCTGGGCCATGGCCTGAAAAAGACCGTTGTGCAGGTGGGCCGGCCTTCGAGCTTTCACCACCAGATGGTCTCCCATTGTAACGGTGCCTGGTGGTTGTATAGGGGTGCTGCCGCCGCTGATATGGGGTTTTGGAGGTGGTTGGCACCTTTATCATGCCGATTGCCTTGACCTCCTCATCCAGGTCGTTAACCTGCTTAGGGAGGTTGTCCCCAAACAGCAATGTAGGCGGCTGTGCACTGCTGGGCCTGCATAATCCCGCAAACTTGGGATTGAGTGCAGGCTTTATGATGCTCTTCCTGTAGCTGTTGATTTCAAACAGCGTATTGCACAGGAGGGCTAGAGCATTTTGCAGTTCTTCAGGCATCTCAACCCCATCAATAGTTCTGGCTACTGCTGTAATCCCAGCAGCCAGCAGCTTGAGGATTCTTTGGAGTTTCACCTCCTGGCTCCTTATGGTCAGGCTCATGTTGCCCCAAATGGGGTTGTTGACAGCAGGTACATTAAGAGAAATACAATTCTCTGGCGCAAGGTATTTTTCTGCCGTATTGTTAATTGCTTGTTCCTGCAGCTGGTTTGTTGCCATGTAATTAATACTGGCTGCCAGCTTGGGATGCAATGGCAGTCCTTTTTGGGTAGGCATAGCGAATTTGTTGACCATACCCAATAATTCTTCTTGCGGCACCCCTAACACAGGTGAGTCTTCAGCCATGTCCCCTTCTTCAGGGTCAGCCCAGTTCTGACCCCCAATGCTCCCCTGCGAAGAGGGTGAGACATTTGGCAGTCCTTTATAGGAAGCTGCCGTGGGTCTGCAAAGAGACCCACTGTGACTCTGCCCCTGCATAAGCAGGTCACGCTGGAGCAATTGCTCCACCATCCGCTCCATGTGGGTAAGACGACTGCCATCGCTATCCGCGAATGGGGTGACCTCAGGTCCGGACCCAGCCGAGTCTACAGACCTGTCCGACTTTTGGGTGGTTTTGCCGCTGGACCACAGTGCACCTGCGGCCTGTTGCGACGAGAAGTTGGGGGCTGTTGGATGCATCTGCAGCTCTGGAGAGTTGGCACGTTGCTGGCTGCTTTCCACAGCAGCGATTTTAGCCGCTGCTCTCCGCGATTTCCTGGACTCCATGCTGTTCTTCTTGCTGTGAAAACACACACACAGAGTCTCTACCAGAATGGTAAGTATCTACCTCCGGTTGTTTTTTAAACTTATGCTGGAGGAGCGACGCTCCTCCCGACTGTCGCTTCCGCAATGCGTTCGACGATATGTCGCACATGCGTGGTGGCGGGGTCTTCACATAGTCACTCACATGACTCCGAAGTAAAATTAGCCAATTATACTGGCTACTTGTCGAATAGATGGTTGTTCCATAACAACAAGGTTGTTACAGGGCTGAAACAGCGGCTGAAACAGCGGCTAATTCAGCTGATTTCAGTCTTCCCTATGATTAGGATATCATCCAAATATTTCATCACAATATAATTTTGAGCTCTAAGTAGCCAAAGCACCGGTTTCAATAATTTGGTAAACAATCTGGGGGCTGCAGTTAACCCATTAGGCAACGCTTTAAACTGCCACAGTTGCCCCATCCAGTTAAACTTCAAATATCTCCGATGATCCTTATGAATGGGTACCGAATAATATGCATCTTTGAAATCGATGCATGCCATAAAGCATCCTTTGAAAATTAGTTGTTTGGCAGTAATGAAGTTTTCCATTTGAAATTGTCTGTACTACACATAAGAGTTAAGTTGAGTTAAACCTAGGATGATTCGGCACCCACCATATTTCTTTTGTCTGGTAAATATATTAGAAACAAATTGGTAATGTTCATGACTCAACTTCTCGATTACCCCTTTTGTATATTATGAGTGAATTTCAGCTTGTATATCCAACCCTTCCTGTTGGGAATGAACAAATGTCAGGCTTGGTATATGCTGTGTGGGTGGCAATGAATTGGGAAGGAATTCAATTTGGAACCGTTGTATACTGTGCAGTATAAACGAATCTGATGTTATCCAACGCCATTCATTCAAAAACAAGTGTAATCTACCACCAACTTATAACCGGTCCACACAACCCATGTTCCGGAAAGAACCAGACCCACCTACCTCCATTGTTACTGGTGGTTCTATGGAAGATCCAAAGGCCCCTGATGCAGGTTTTATTTCTGCCCCCGAGGTTTGGGGGGTAGGATTGCTGGAGTGCACGGATTGCGCATCTTCCACGAGGGCCGGCCTGTGCCTTGGCCTAAAAAAACCTCTGTCCAGAGAATTCAGCTTTAGAGCTGCCACCAGTTTCAGTGAACCGCTTACTGCGGATGGAAGCATAGGGATGCTGCCGCTCAAATGATAAAACTTTGCTAGTCACTGGAGCCTTGATCAGCCCGACAGCTTTCACTTCTTCATCCAGGTCCTTAACCTGTTTCGGCAGATCTTCTCCGAACAGAAGATTCGGCGGCTGAATATTGCTGGCCCTGCACAATCCCGCAAATTTGGGGTTCAAGGCGGGTCGGATGGCGTTCTTACGAAGACAGTTAATTTCAAACTGTGCGTTGCATATCAACGCCAAGGCATCCTGTTGTACATCTGATAGGGGTCCCCCATCCACAGACCTAACAAATGCCGTGATGCCTGACCCCAGCAATTCCAGGATTCTCCAATATATCCCCAGATGGAGCTGTTCACAGCCGGCACATTGAGTGAAGCACAATTTGCAGGTGTATGGTACTTAGCGGCTGTTTCTACCATCACTTGTTCCTGCAACTGGTGTGATGTGAGGTAATCTATGCTTGCAGCTAATTCCTCTTGCAGCGGCTCCCCTGTTTACGAGGGTATCGCGAATCTTGAAGCCATGGCAGGTAATTATTGTGCTTCACGTATGTTGTGGATTTTGGTATGCTCCCCAGACATGCCTCCAGATTCGGAGTTAGTCCAGAACTGACCCCGTATGCTCCCCTCTTCAGAGTGGGAGACATAGTGCAGCCCTGGACCAGGTGCTGCCGCGGGCCCCCGAGGAGACATGCGCTGATATAACTCCGTTTCCCCGAGCATATCATGATGGAGCATCCTTTCCATAAGGTGCTCCATCCGGGATAAATGCCTGAAGATGCTATCCATTGTTGGAGGTGAATCCTCCTGGCCTGATTTGTCCGAGTAAACAGGCCTGTCAGACATTTTTTTGGCTTTTCCCCCTTTCAGGGTTGCTAAGGTGCTAGGACCGGCACCAAGTCTGAAGTTGCTGACCGCACTGTCAGCGACTCGGATGGCGAAACCGACGGCTGCTGGCTACCCACACTCCCACAGTCCTCCGTAGCTGGTCTCGCCGCAGCCCGTCTAGACTTCACCCTGGATTTTTGCATGATGGTTCGAACTTGAAACTCTGTAATTAAGAATTTTACCGAACAAAAATGACCTCAGAATAAGTTTAAACCTACCTGTTGGGTTTTTAAACTTACCGTTGGAGGAGCAACGTGCCTCCCAGCCAGTCGTGCGCCATGCGTTCGAAGTATTGACGCGCATGCGGGCTGTCGGGCTTCTTCACGTAGTCACTCATGTGACTCCGAAGTAAAATGATATTTCTGTGAACAATACTGAATACGATGCTAATGAATGTATGTATAGTCTCTGAGAATGATGGAAGAATTGTTGCAGATTTTGAATGAAGTTTATGTTGATTCAAAAAAAGATTTAGATGAAGTGAAATTTCCTCGTTTAGAGGGTTGGAATTCTTCTGAATTTTCTACCTCAGAGGACTGTGGAGCTCAGAATGCACAGACTGTCATTATTATATTGTGGGAGCATCATAGAAACATAGAAACATAGAAACATAGAAACATAGAAACATAGATCTTAGTAAATGAAGCTGTCGGAATGTTGTAAAAACCCATCTCTTCAGTGAACCCATTTTTTCATTTGGATGGAACCTGCTGGTCATCGCTGCTCTGACCTATGTGTGACTCTAAACTCTCACTAATATCTCCCCTTATCAAATGTCCTCAGAAGTCACCAGGAAACTCACAGGAATATCTCAAAACTTTGCACCTGCACATCTCCCAGCAACAGGTTTTGGCAACAAATCCCAGTTTTATCACCCATACTCATATCATGAGATGGAAATAACCACAGCTCGGGTGTTAGAGAGAAAAACATCACCTCTGGTCTCAGATGTGAGTTACACTGAAGCAGGCTATGCAAATCCCCTGGACTTCAACAATCTGAGATCTATCTTGGTTTTGTTAAACCAGTTCAGCTGTTTAGTTGAAGAGTGCTATTGTTTTCATGTAATTTCTAAAATTGAACAGTGTTGTAAAGATAGCTAAAGCAAATACAGCTTGGAAAAAAATACTTTAAACAAATTTCTGTCACCTCCACTTCCATGTGTCTCTCTCCCTCTCTCCTGTCCTCCACCCAACATTCTCTATAATCAAAACCTTGTCAAGTAACTACCGTTTTTTAGTTCCAATTAATATTTATTACAGTGTGAACTCTGTCTTCCTCCCTGGTGATGCTGTGTGCCCTGCTTTGTATTTCCAAAATGTTAATTCTGTATTTCCAGCATCTGCAATATTTTCCTTCCAGCACAGCACCGACATTGCTCGATTTTCTGAACAACCTCTCCAGGAGCAAAGACAAGCTGCTGGAGAACCCAGGAGGTCAGACAGCCTCTATGGGGGCAAAGGTATAGACAATGTCTGAAGACGGATCTCGACCCAAAATGATTCTGTGTTGTAAAGAAGGAACTGCAGATGCTGGAGAATCGAGGGTACACAAAAAGCTGGAGAAACTCAGCGGGTGCAGCAGCATCTAAGGAGCGAAGGAAATAGGCGACGTTTCGGGTCGAGACCCTTCTTCAGACTGGTCAGGGATCAGGGAAACGAGAGATATAGACGGTGATGTGGAGAGATAAGGAACAATGAGCGAAAGATATGCAAAAAAGTATCGGTGATAAAGGGAACAAGCCATTGTAAGCTGTTTGTGGTGTGAAAATGAGAAGCTGGTGCGACTCGGGTGGGGGAGGGAGATAGAGATAGAGGGAATGCCAGGGCCCGAGGGCTGAGGGAGAGGTGGGAAGGGGAGGAGACAGCAAGGGTTAACAGAATTGAGAAAATTCAATATTCAAGCCCAAAGGATGCAGACTCCCCAAGCGGAATATGAGGTGCTGTTCCTCCAGCTTGCGGTGTTGCTCACTCTGGCCGTGGAGGAGGCCCAGGACCGAGAGGTCGGATGTGGAATGGGAGGGGGAGTTGAAGTGCTGAGCCACCGGGAGGTCGGGTTGGTTATTGCGGACCGAGCGGAGGTGTTCGGCGAAGCGATCGCCAAGCCTCCGCTTGGTCTCACCGATATAGATCATCTGGCATCTGGAGCAGCGGATGCAGTAGATGAGGTTGGAGGAGGTGCAGGTGAACCTCTGTCGGACCTGGAAGGACTGCTTGGGTCCCTGAAAGGAGTGGAGGGGGGAGGTGAAGGGACAAGTGTTGCATTTCTTGCGGTTGCTAGGGAAAGTGCCCGGGGAAGGGGTAGAGTGGGAGGGGAGGGAAGAATGGACAAGGGAGTTGCGGAGGGAGCGGTCTTTGCGGAAGGCAGACAGGGGGGGAGATGGGAAGATGTGGCGGGTGGAGGGGTCACGTTGGAGGTGGCGAAACTGGCGGAGGACTATATGTTGTATTTGCCGGCTGGTGGGGTGAAAGGTGAGGACCAGGGGGACTCTGCCCTGTTTGCGAGTGGGGGAATGGGGAGCGAGGGCAGTGTTGCGGGGTATGGAGGAGACCCTGGTGCGAGATGAGGTGTTCCACACCAGGTCATCACAAATGGCCTCATTCTTCAGAGAACAGGGATTCCCCTCCCCCACTATTGATGAGGCTCGCATGTGATGGATGCGGTGGTCTGGACCAATCGCTGACATGTCCCGCCCCACAGCCACGCCAAGTCCGTTATTGGACTTTTCTGTTGAGCGGGAGTCGGTCCTTTGGCCTGCAGGCTCCGCCGCTTTTCGGGTAGGTGGCGTATCGACTGAGCAGCCATTCGGTAAGTTTGCTTTTAGGCAACGCAACCTTTCGGTTCATAGGCGTTTAGTCGTCCCGCCCTTTCGGTTAGTTTGAATTTAGGTGTCCCATCCTTTCGGTTAGTAGACGTTTCGTCTTCGGACTCTTTCGGTTCATTCGCATTTCGGCCTCGTTTCTATTTTGTTCATTGGCGTCGGCTTCTTTTCTTCGTTCTCTTGTCTGTCGGCACTGCGTCCGGGTACGATTGATGCAGTGTGTGACGCCTGGACTCATTTCCATGGCATGAAATCACAGAGCTTTGAAATCTTCATGGAATCACTCACGTGACTCCAAAGTAAAGTATTAAGATTAAATGAGAACTTATCAGTTTGAAGTCTGATCTTTATTTTATGAGGTGTTACGATGAGCGATTACGTGCTCTCCGCTCCCAACCCTTGTATCATGGAGGTCATCTTGTAGTTCTAGTCTTCTCTAATCTTACTATGTCACTTCAACTACTGCTATCTGTGATTTCACACCACTACTTTGAAGATTGACGCGCATGCGGGCTGGTTCACGTAATCGCTCATTGTAAATTCTCATAAAATAAAGATCAAACTTCAAACTGGTAAGTGGTTTCTGTTTTAAAAATCGGTAATTTTTTAGTCGAAGCCGGTTGTGATGCTAGTTGAAGGTGGTTACCGGAGGAC
Source organism: Okamejei kenojei (assembly GCA_035221665.1). Classification (NCBI taxonomy): domain Eukaryota; kingdom Metazoa; phylum Chordata; class Chondrichthyes; order Rajiformes; family Rajidae; genus Okamejei; species Okamejei kenojei. The sequence continues at coordinate 34,347,203 of CM069151.1, read as the reverse complement.
AAAAACCTCCGGGAATCGCACGGAAACCTTGGGTGGGGCGCAAAGTCTCCAGAGGTTTCCTAAGTGGGACGGGGCATTACTATTTGACTTCATAATTGCTCCCTTTGCTCCCTCCACACACCAACATTTACTTGTTTCTCACCACATTCATTCATTGTTTTTTATCTCTCCACATCACCGTCTATTTGTCTCATTTCCCTTATCCCTAACCAGTCGGAAGAAGGATCTCGACCTGGAACATCACCCATTCCTTCTCTCCAGAGATGCTGCCTGTCCCACTGAGTTACTCCAGCTATTTGTGTCTACTTTCAGTTTAAACCAGCATCTGCAGTTCCTTCTTACACATCCTCTTTCATCTCTGAAACTAATCTTTTCCCTGTGTCACTCAACCCATATTGTTCGGCGGCACGGTGGCGGAGCGGTAGAGTTGCTTCCTACAGCGCCAGAGACCTGGGTTTGATCCCGACTACGGGTGCTGTCTGTACAGCGTTTGTACGTTCACCCCATGACTGCGTGGGTTTTCACTGAGATCTTTTGTTTCCTCTCACTCTCCAAAGACATAGAGGCTTGTAGGTTAATTGGCTTGGTATAAAAGTAAATTGTGCCCAGTATGTGCAGGATAGTGTTAATGTGCGGGGATCGCTGGTCCGTGTGGGCTCTGTGGGCCGAAAGGCTCGTATCCACTAAACAAAACTAAACCCATCATGCCCTCTCCCAGTATCTGATATTCATTTACTGACACCCACCCTCCGATACTGAACACTGGATGTCTGAGAGTGAATGACTGGTCCCATAAATGCACGGACTGAATCAAAAACACATGTGTCATTCCTTTTAGCTTTCATTTCCCTGTTGGATAATTATGAGGCTGACAGAGGACAACCTGAGGTCATTACCCCAAAGGAGGAGAATGAAATCCACAGCATTTTGGATGCTCTAATGGAGACCAGAGTGTTGCAGGTTGGTTTGGGTGAGGGATATGGAGTGAAGCAGCTCGGTCAGTTCAGGAACGTGATCACAAGTCAAGAGGGAAATAATATCTGACAAATGGATAAGAATGGATAAAGGTGAACCAGTTGATATGTTGTGTTGTGGCACACATAAGAAAAGGAAACCAAATGACAGCAGACAGTATTGGGACTAGTATCCTGCCCAGTATTGGGGGTTGTTTACAGATAGGAAACAAAGAGTGGGAATAACTGGGTCAGCTTCAGTTTGAAAACCTGTGATTGGTGCAGTGTCACAAGAATCAGTGCATAGTCCCCAGTTGTTCTTGATCCATCCCTGCTGGAGATCGGAAGAAAATGTGGCTACGAGCTGTGAGAAGCACACACGAGCTTCCAAATAGATTCTGAAAATGGGCACAAACATACCAGGTGAGATATAATGTAGACAAAATGTAAGGTCATCCATTCAGGAAGATAAATACAAAGGCAGAGCAGTTTCCAAATGGTGAGAGATTGAAGGATCGTGCAGTTCGTGCTGGATGTGTGGAAGTTTACATGTAGAACCGCCAATCAGACAAATGGTATGTTGGCTTTAACACAGCAGGATTTGAGCACAGGAGTGGAAATGTCCTGTTTCAATTATATATGCCTGAAGAAAGGTCCCCATCGAAACAACAGCTGCCCAGTTCCCCACAGATGCTGCCCGACCGCTGAGTTCCTCCCGCACATTGTTTTCTCGTGCAAGATTCCAGCATCTGCAGTTTCTTGTGCTTTCAGTTTTACAGAGTCCTGGCAGACTGCCATCTTGAATATTGTGTACGGGTCTGATTTTCCTTTCTAAGGCAGGATTTACATGTGATAGAGGGAGTGCAGTGAAGGTTGAATGGATAGATTCCCAGGAGGAGGATTTTTTGCCTGTGGAGAGATTAAGCCAACTGCCGTTTTCTCTCTGAGAGGCACTCTCACTGAAACACACAACATTATTTTGGAGTTTGACAAGGTGGATCCAAGCTGGTGTTATCCTGGCTGTGGTCTCCAGAACCAACAATCTTGTCTCAACATATGGGGTCAGCCATTCTGGACAGATGAGAAGATCAGTTCAGTTCAGTTTAGTTTATTGTCATGTGTACAGAGGCACAGTGAAAAGCCTTTGTTGCGTGCTAACCAGTCAGTGGAAAGATGCTGCTTCAGTCAGAAGAGAGTGAATCTTTGGAACATTACATCAAAGCAGATGTGAATGCTTATTCAGTACATTCAAGACAGATAGATAGAGCTTTGAAAATTAGCACTACCGGAGAGTGGTTCTGGGGTAAAAATCTGCCATGATTTTATTTAATGACAGAAGTGGTACAAGGGCCCTGCTTCTATTTATCATACTCCTTAAGCACTTATGGTCTGACAGAGAGAACCAAGCTTGTTATTTTTATTCATCTTTCCAAGTTGTGAATATTTCTTCACTTTTCTTCTCAGATTGCTCACAATTATTTAATCAAAAAAGGAAGGGCGAAAGTGAACAAAGAAGAATTCCAATGGCAATTGTATGATATGTGGTTTCATCTATATACGCATGAAAGCTCCGTAAGTGACCCCAGTCATTTTTCTGAATTAAAGCAGACTTTGGGATGTGCTGTAAACGTGGCAACGGGTGTATCGGTGAATATCTGCTGTCTATGGGAGGATGTTTGAGTATGTGTGCATGACTGTGTGTGTGTGTAGTTTTGTGCAGCTGTGCTGGTGCTTGGTGAGTGAATGCGAGTGGGTGTATGTCAGAGTATATGGGTGCAAGGTGTGAGTGTACGGAGATGTCCGAGAGTGTGGACATGCAAGGGCATGAATGTGAAGGTGTGTAGTTCCACACTGGAGGTGTGGGACAGAACACCTCGCTAACGTGAAGTACTAACTGAGCATCTCTGCTCCTACGACAGCGCTCCATGTTTACCGGCAGAGACATGAATGTGGATGTGTGTAGCTCCACACTAGGGTTGGGAGCTAGTGAAGTACTAACCGTTACCGAGCTTCCCTGCTCCAACGACAGTGCTCCATGTCATGGAGAAAGCTGGATACATAACACTCGGAGTCTTGGGCCATGGTTCTGACTGCAATAACAAGGGCTCACAGATACAAGGTTTCACATCAGGGTTAATATTTGGAAAGTGGGCCAATGATATCTGAAGAATGTCACTAAAGCATGGGTCTGGAGAAGTAAAGGGAAAGGAGTTGGATTGCACTGAACGCACTGAGGGCCAGGAAGCAAGGCAGACTTTAAAAGGTCTCTCTGCATGGCTGGTGACTTTAATTTACAACCCAAACACACAAGTGCTGAATGAAGGGAGCAAAAGCAATTCTGCCACAAAGACAATAGAGCAGACTTTTGGCGTTCCAAAGCTGATATTCTATTGCTGGACTCTTGAGCAAAAACCAAAGTGCTTGAGGAACTTTGCGGTGGAGTTGCTGCCTTACAGCACTGGCAGCACCGGAGACCCACGTTGAATCCCGACTACGGGTGCTATCTGTACGGAGCTTGTACGTTCGCCCTGTGACCACGTGGATTTTCTCCAAGATCTTCATTTTCCTCCCACACTCCAAAGACTTACAGGTTTGTAGGTAAATTAGCTTGGTAAATGTAAAGGTTGTCCCTAGTGGTTGTAGGATTGTGGTAATATGCGGGGATCGTTGGCAGTGGGCCGAAGGGCCTGTTTCCACGCTGTATCACTGAATTAAACTAAAGTAAACTAACCTTAGTGGGTCAGTCAGCATCTCCACAGGTGCTGCCTGTCATTGTTTCTTCATTCAGTTGCATGGGCTGCTCAGGATGAACCCTGCAGTTTCTGATCTGGTAAAAGGAGCAAATTTTAGCATCAATGATCATGAGGGTGAGCAGTACAAGGAGGAGGCAGAAAGGACAGCAACCTTTCCACCTGGGCTGTTGCTTCAAAACAGACCTGACTTTCTTGAGGCGGTCTGGATGTTCATCAGCAGCATAAATAATCATCACTATCTGTAATCACGTGGCTTGGCACATGCCCCATTCTACTGTCAATGTCAAGGCAGGGCAGCAAACCCCATTCAATGAGAAGTGCGGAGGACATGGCAGGAGTAGCACAGCAGATACACAAAGAACCGATGAGCCAAGTCAAGCTGCAACACACAATGACTGGCATGCTAAAGAACAAAAACTGTGCACAATCGACAGTCTCCCAGCAAAGCTCTGCAATCCTATCACATCTACTCATGAATGGTGATGAGCAAATCTATAGGAGGAGGGGGCTCCAAGCTTTATCCATCCTCAACAATGGCAAGTGAGTGGTAAAGAAAAGGCTGAAACATTTACAACCATGTTCCACCACAAGTGCCAAATAGAATATCCCTCTCGGCTTCCTCTTGAGATCCTCACGATCACTGAAGCCAGTTTTCAATCCGTGTGATATGAATAAAATGACCAGACAACATCCCAGCTGAAGTTCTGAAGATCTAGTGCCGAACTAGCTGCTTTTCTAGTCCAGCTGTTCCAGTGCAGTCACTCTGACAAATCTACTCGACAACATGGAGATTTGCCAAGGTATGTCCATTACCAAAAAGCAGAACATCCAATGCCGCTAAACATAACAAACTTCAGATGCTGGTTTACAAAAAAATAAAACAAAGTGCTGGAGTATCTCAGCAAGTCAGACAGTGCAACAAAAGGCACAAAGTATACAGAGATACTGCCTGATCCGATGTGTTACTCCAGCACTTTGTGTCTTTTAAAAAATCTAATCCTGCTAATTGCCAATCACTCTTAATCATGAATAAAATGATGTGGAATTTGTCATCTACTTACTCTTCAAAACCCACTCACTAATGCCCATTTGGGTTTTGCCAGGATCACTCAGTCACAGACCTGATCATAACTTTGGCCCTATCGTGGAACAAAGAGCTGAATTCCAGGAGACACGAGAGTGTGGCTGCCCTTGATATCAAGGCAGCGTTTAATCAAACCTGGCTTCCGATGACTTGAAAAAGTAAAGTGATGGTCATCAAAGGGAAAGCACCCAATGGCTAGAGTCATTCTCTGTACAAAGGAAGATGGTGGAGGTTGTAGTTGCGAGGCGATGTTTTAGTCCTGGCCTAGGATGCCTGTGAAGAAGTTGCTGAGGGCTTGGTGCTAGGCCCAACTCTCTCCGGCTACTTCCTCAATAACCTTCCTTCCATCCTATGCTCAGAAGTGAGGGTGTTCACTGATCATTGCACAATGTTCAATTCCACGTACAACTCCTCAGCAAGTGAAGCAACCCATGCCTGCAGTGCAGCACCTTTCATGTACAGGACCGAGCATATAAACAAGAACTGTTGAAAATGCTCAACAGACTAGGCTGCATTGCTGGGAAGAGAAGCAGAGCTGGTCAAAGACTCATCAACAGAACTGGGAAGGAGACAAAAGAAGATTATTGAGCTGCAAGAGTGTGGGAGCAGATTGTCTCTGATAGAATAAAACCAGGGTTATCATGGGAATAAGACCATAAGTCATAGGAGCCAAATTAGGCCATTAAATCAGTGATCCATCCTCAACAATGGCAAGTGAGTGGTAAAGAAAAGGCTGAAACATTTACAACCATGTTCCACCACAAGTGCCAAATAGAATATCCCTCTCGGCTTCCCCTTGAGATCCTCAGCATCACAGAAGCCAGTTTTCAATCCGTGTGATATGAATAAAATAGTAAGATTAAACGAGAACTTGCCAAGTTCGAAGGTTGATCTTTATTTTACGAGGATTTGCGGTGAGGGATTTCATGAAGACCCCGCCAGCACGCATGCGCGACATTCTTCAAAGCAGCGGTGTGGAATCACAGAAACGCACCATGACTGGAAATAGTAAGATTAAGATCGTAGAACATACCAGGTGACCTTATGATAGAGGGTGGGAGTGGAGGGCATGAAATCCCTCACCGCGACTCCTCATAAAAGAAAGATCAACCTTCGAACTTGGCAAGTTCTCGTTTAATCTTACTATTTTACTTTGGAGTCACGTGAGTGACTTTGTGAAGATTTCAAAGCTCTGTGATTTCACGCCCTGGACATCGTCCATGCTATCACACTGCCGCAATACTGATGGAGGAAGGTAGTTAATGCATTCCAGACTGAACAGGCTGAAAAATAATGCACAGTCATTAACACAAATAAAAACAATCAAAAAACCCCTAATTCGGGGACAAATCATTGACGGAGCGGCTCCCAGCATGGCTTCCGCGAACGTCGCCGGGCCAACCAGCGGCTTATTGTAGGACCGCTGGAAAGTTGCCTCACTGGCCCAGCGCGCAGTGGCGAGGATGTGGTCCATGGGCACCTCCATGGCCCTCGTCGGTGATGTGGTGCAGCCCTGGGAGAGTGAGATTTAAAACAAAAATGTTAGTACCAATTCCTGCTGTACCCAACACCGTCCTGAGCCACCTTGCGATAGTCTGCACAGTCACCGGGTGATGTGGAGAGTTGTGGCTGACGAGGAGCCCCTGCTCCATCTTCCAGATGGTTCCTGTAGTGTGGATGTAGAGGCGGAGATGGGTGACTATGCAGAGGGTGGCATCAATGGCCTACGCCCAAAACTCCAACTGCAGCCCACGATCCTCAGGACTGTGCTGCTTCAATAGGTCCTGGACAAAGAAATTCACCTTTGCAGGGGTGGAGACCATGCTATCCAGCTGCAGCTTTTGTAATGCCTGGACTCGTTGAGCTGTAGGCAGTGCCATCAGCATCACCACTTTGAAGGTGAGCTTATTGAGTGGGAACTCTGTCATAGGAGACCAGCTCCTCTGTTGGGTCAGAACGATCCATACGTCCCAGGTGATGTTGTATCTGGGCCGTGGAGGGTTGGTGTTAAACACTCCCCTCATGAATTTAGACACCAGGTGGATGGAGCCTATACCGATGTCTAGGTATGAGGTCAATGCACTCCTGGCGCTGTTGATGGCACTGGAGCTAAGGCCCGCATCATAATGAAGGCCCGCTAGGATTCCAGGACATCAAGGATCATTGCCGTGTTGTAGGTCGTATTGGTACGGGAGCGAAATGTCTCCCACTTCCTGACCTGGGTGAGGCACTGCCTCCTGGTTGATGCTCGGCAGGACGCTGAGATGAGGTCCATGGCTCTTGGTGATATGCCGGCCTTGACGAACGGTCTCTTTCGAGCCTGTAGGCCAACATGTTTAGGTGACCAAGGCACAGGTGACTGTCCCCCGCAATGGGTTTAGTAATCAATGTGGGATTTTTACCAAACTGAATCCATGGATGTTGCAAGATTTGGAGGGCCATCAGGTACCATGGCTGAGTAGGCCAGTCGGGTATGATCAAATGCCAGTTGCAGAATCCATTTGAATTTTCTGCAATACCCAACTGATGAGGCTGAATGGGGGAAATACTGAGTAAATCCATTACCCCCCCCCGGTGGAGAGAAAAACATCCACAGCTCCCCCAGGGTCTGGGTCCCAAGACACATACGGTGGTATCTGATGGTTCAACCTGGACGTAAAGTGGTTAATATCTGGTGTGCCAAAGTGAGCTATAATTTCAGCAAATTTGGGGAATTCAACATCTACTCGATGTTATCATTGAACACTCATGACCTGGTGTCCCTCACCGTAGTGAACCTCCGGATAAATAGGTCGCCGTGATCCAAATATTTCTCTTAATGCACCAGTCCAGATTGTACTTTCCAATTCGTCCCAAGATAACGACCTGATACCACCCATATGAAAGATGTAAGCCACCACCGTAGTGTTGTCTGTTTGGAGGCGGACATATAAGTGCTGTGAATTAGGACAGTAAGCCCGCAGTCCATGGAAAGCCCCTAACATCTCCAGATGAGTTATCCCTGTTGTCTGGAGGAGGGGCGGAGACTCGTGAGGGTCCCATCTGCCACCACAACTGGACACAGTGTCAGTTGTACCCCAACCTTGTGCGCTTGCGTCAGTCTGGAGCACGGCGGATGGGTTGCTAACAATGATGTGTCTGTGACACTCACTAATAATGTAGCTCAGCTCTAGCCGAATTTGGCAACCGTATTGGTCTATCAAAGTCCCCAGCATTTGCTTGTAATGCTGCTTCCTTACTCTTTGTAAATTTTTTGTAATGTAACGGTCCGAATTTGCACAGCTGAAAACGTAGCTACCAGGTTCCCAATTTCTTTTGCCATTTGTTGGATAGTCGCTACCCTGGCGCAAGCAAGGCTGTAGCACGCTTCTTGTATGTCTAAAGCTGTGTTGGTCGGGATTGTGATCATCAGTAAATTTGTGTCAATGGTGAACCCAGCTAATCCATAACTTGAGAGGGTTCAGGGTGGATTTGTCTGGATGGGTTACAAACCCTAACGTCTCGAATAAAACATTTTGGTCGCTGGAATGGCCAGCGCAGCCAATTGGTGGGTCTGTCCCACGCTAAGGATATCGTCTAAATATTTCATGACGATAGAATTGTTATTGGATGAGTGCCAATATAGTTTTTACTAATTTGGTAAATAGTCTGGGCTGTGGGTAACCCATTGGGTAAGGCTTTGTATTGCCACAACTGTCCCTTCCAGACAAAGTTCAGGATTTCCTGTGAGATTTTGTGATGGGGACTGTATAGGATGCATCTTTTAAATTGATGCAAACCACAAAGCACCCCGTATAGGTAGCTGCTCAGCTGTGTCGAAGGTAACCATGTGAAGATGGGATATGGTACAAAAAAGTGTTCAACAGGGTTAGGTCCATGATAATCCGACTCCTCCCCATCTTTTTTGGTTTTCGTAAAGATGTTCGACACAAACTCAAGGGGTTCGTGTGTCGTTTTGCCAATCACCCCTTATGCTGCCAGCCGTAAGATTTCAGCATGTCCCTCCTTTATCTCAATCTGAGCGAGCGTAAAATGCGTCGAGGTTCATGCTGTGTAGGGGGGAAGTTTACCATCAATAATGCTGTGACATAACTGTGAACTGCGAATTAGGCCATTAAATCATTGAGTCTACTCTGCCATTCAATCATGGTTGATCTATTTTCCCCTCTCAACCTCATTTTCCAGCCTTCTCCCCCTAACCTTTGACACCCTTCCTAATCATGAATAATCTTGCTCCAAACATTCCCAACATCTTGGCCTCCATAGTCCAATGTGGCAATGAATTCCACAGATTCACCATGCTCTGGCCAAAGAAATACCTCTATATCTCCATTCTAAAGGAACGTCCTTTTATAAGCTGCAAACAAGGTTTTATGCTCGATAAATGAATGTGAGCACTCTTTTTCTTTGCTGGGAATGGAGGACATGGACTTTGTCGATGTTTTGTGTCAATTTGCTCACACTGTGATGACCTGTCTCACGGTGCGAGTTGACCCACGAGTGACCCCGAGTGACAGACTCGTGGTTGTGCACGAGATCCCAAGTTGATGTTCAAGTGTTTGAACCGAGTTCCCACGGGTATGGTATTTTGCCGTTTACTGCGATGTTCCAAGTTCGTCTCCAGAGTTAACCAAGTTCGTCTCCCGAGCTGACAAAGTCTCCTGATGTACTCTTGAGCTGTCAACTTTTCCTGAAAAGTGACACAATGTTTCTAACGGGCCCTTCGGCCCACCAGGTCCGCGCCGACCTGCGACACACGAGGGTCAATTTACATTTTTAGTTACTTTTACATTTACTAAAATTTTCATTTTTATTTACAATTTTAGATAAGTTACAACCAAAGCCAATTAGCCTTCTTCAGAAAAAAATCTGAGATTTGAAGAATTGTCCGAAACGTCTCCTGCCCATATTCTAGCAGGGCCCACTGAGTTCCTCCAACATTTTGAGTTTTGAGTGAAATTGGCAGGATTGCTCTGATAGCCAGCATCAGGGCCGGTCCTAGGCCAATTGGACCGATTTTTCCAAATTGGGTCCCGCGCCCAAGGGGGGCCCCGCGTTAATTTTCCGTATTTCATATGGAAATACCAATTCGCTTTGTCAAATAAAGATTTTTTTTTAAACATTCCCCATACGGATTTTTTTACATGGAATACAAGCGCTGTACGATCATCAGACACAAATTATGTGTTAACCACTGTGGTGTTAACAGCCAGTTGTGTTAACAGCTAGTAGTTAACAAGTAGTTATCCAATGCGTCAACAATGCATCGATCCACATTCCTCAGTAAATGTGTAATTGTGTTTTAGACAAAGTATTAATGGCGCTGCGTTCCTTTGAATACAATTCACGCGGCATCATTAACACTTCTTCAAAACATAATTACATTTTACTCTGGAATGTAGATTGATGCATTGATAACACATTGAGAATTTCTTAAACTCATCATCAGTTAGTCATTCAATTTACCTACCGACCCACATTGTGTCTCTCCGTCTTTTGCTCTCTCCCTCCTTCTTTCGCACGCGCTCTCTCTCGCCCGTTCCCCACCTCTCTCTCTAGCTCTCTCGGCATTCCCGGAATCATTGACGTTTTGCGGTACACAAAAATGCTGGAGAAACTTAGCGGGTGAGGCACCATCTATGGAGCGAAGGAAATATGCAACGTTTCTCGTCGAAACCCTTCTTCAGACCCGGCTATTTCCTTCGCTCCATAGATGCTGCCTAAAGCCCTGCCCCACTGTGTGACTTCACCAAAGAGCTTCAAATCTCTGTGTAGCATCTCTGTTCCTATCTTCAAATTCCCATTTTGAAATAAAATACAGTTTCAACTTAAACATTTCGCAGCAGGATCGCGATTCGTCGATTCCCACACATTTTCAATCATCGTTCGATTCGTTGTAATTTTCACACCTGGTTAATGTCGTTTTTTTAAAAGATACGGTACATTACAATTGCGAAATTTTTGTCGAAAGTTTTATTTTATTTCAAAGTGGTAATTGGAAGATAGGGACAGCGATGCTACAGTGATGGCTGCATCTGCGCTTCCTTTCTGTTGGAGGGAAGAGTCCTGGCCTGTGGCAGCTCCTGATAAGTGATATGTTCCCTCCTCGGGTGCTGCTTTGCCCGCTGAGTTCCTCCAGCACTCTGTGCTTTTTGTTTGGCTCTGAAGTTGAAGGTGGACCCCGCTGTGTCTACGTTCAAATCCCTGTCTGTGGTGGCTCAGCGGGACGGGCAGGGGCTCTGGGGAGAGGATCATCCAGCACAAGAACGGGTCAGCGGGCGATGGATAACAGGACAGCGGGCGGTGGAGCTTACTCCATATGTCAGTGCAAGTAACCTCAATTGATCCCTTGATCGCGCTGACACGGGAGTAAGCTCCACCGCCCGCTGTCCTGTTATCCATCACCCGCTGACCCACTCCGCTCTATGATCTTTGCTCTTGAGCTGGTCCCCTCACTGTTCAGACGGAGAGCACTGCCAGAGGTGGGCGGTCAGGCAGAAGCCGCTGAGATGGCAGTCGGTTCCGTTGTCCGGTGATAGAGGCCGCTCGTAGCCACGCGAGCTGCTTCCCTCCCCGGCCACAATGCAGACTCCCCACACGCTGTGAAAGGAACTCTCCCCCCAATTGTCATGTTACTCACGACACGTGACTCATTTATAATTATTTATTTATATATCTCCGAATATTTTTCCCAATCGGGCCCCGCACCTCCTAAGGCCGGCCCTGGCCACCATAGACTCGATGGGCCGAACAGGTCCCGTGTCATAAGGAAATAAGAAGCATTCTGCTGTTCGGCCGTTTTTTACTCTGTCCAGCTGCCAATTTAAGAGTGCCCACGGGTTAACACATTAGAGTCACGAGACACTAAGGTCAACGCACGGGCCCTACGTTATTACAACGAGTTAAAATGTTTCAATTTTTATCTTGAACAGTGAATTTGACTCGTGGAAAAAATCAAACATGTTTGATTTTTTTCACGAGTTATCAAGTTTCACGGGTACCTGCCATTAGCACCAAGAGTGACCGGAGAATCGGTCACCAACCTGGGACCTGCGAGCTCCCGATGTTGTCGTCCACTGGGCCCGCGGCCGAAGCCTCCGAGGCTCCGAATTCGGGCTGCCGCCGCAGCGCCGCCACTGCCCCGGTCGGCCAGCTTCGCGATGGTGAGCCTGTCTCTGCCTCCGGAGCCTCGAGGTCGGTCCCAGTTGGAGGCCGCCAACTCCGTGATTAGGCCTCAGCGCAGACGGCGACGGAGACGGGGATACGACAAAAAGAAGGTCGCATCCCCCCCGAAGGAAGAGACTAAAACAAGTTTCCCCCGCCCCCCACACATACACAACTAAAAATAAACTAAAACATACGTCCAACAAGACAAAAGAAAACAAAGAAAAAGGAAAGACAGACAGACTGCAGGCGAGCCGCAGCTGCTTGGGCAGCGCCGCCACTTGAAACCAAGCAAATGATTCCAGGGTGGATGACAGTCACAGAATCATAAAGATGTACAACATGGAGTCAGGCCCTTTGGTCCACCATGCCAATGACAACCTTTTTGCTCATCGACACTAATCCCAGTTGTCCACAGTAGGTTTGCACCTAAATTGCTACCTAATCTATCCCTATTGCTCTTACACCAACTTGTTCAGATGTCTGTATGTCTAATAAGCAAGGTTGATATTTCGACTGCGGATGCCCAGGTCATAGGTCACTCGCTATAAACTTTCCTGGCAGCTGTGGAGCTGCGTCGTGTGCAGGCCTGCGTTTCGTCCGTGTTCGGGGTCGGGCCCGGGTCTCCGACGCTGCTTGGTTACTGCTGGGCCCCGTCCCCTCCCGGGTGTCCCGTCCCAGTCCAGGGGTGTCCGGTGTGGCCCCGGGCTTGCAGCCGGCGCAGGCAAAGGGGGGGGAGGTGGGGAGCATGGCTCCAGCTCAGCTCTGCCTGTCCAGCTGGGTTGGCCAGCAGCCGGGGCGCAGGCCTGGTGTGGTGGCAGCTCCGGTCTTTCAGCCGGCGTGGTGGGGGGGTTGGCCTGCGGCCACTGGGAGGAGCAGGGGGTGTGGATGCCGGTCCCCTACCCGTCGGGGACCGGGTTCCTCTGGAGTTGGAGCGAGGTTGGGCTAGAGTTGGCGCTTCTTCTCTGTACTGGCTGTGGGCCAGGGGCCGCTGCTCCAGGCCGGTGTCCTGTCGGTCCAGAAGTCTCCAGCCGCCCCCAGGGCTGGGATGGGATACTGGGGGGGGGGGGGGGGGGGGGGAGGGAGAGAATTGCAGCACCAGGGACTCGGGTTCAATCGTGGCTGCGGATGAGGCACGGGTCAGTGTGCGTGCAGCTGCCGAGAATGTCTCTCCGCCGGACCACTCTACCTCCCCGTCTCCCATCGCATCTGCCCCCTCTATCTCGCTGTTACACCCCACTCTCCCGTTACCTGGTACCCCCGTTCCTCAGATTCAATATATTTTTACACATACACCATGAATAAAGATAAGAATTTATAAACAGTTTATACAGTCAGCACTTCATTTGCTTTTTCTTTATAGCGAGTGACCTTTCACAAATCCCATGATTCCTTACGTTTTTCGGATTACCGAACTTGCTTATTGCCGCTGAGTATTTGGTGGCCTCTAGTATAACCCCATCAAAGTGATTTCTTATTTTTATTCCTGTATCATTGGATCATACCTCCAGGATCACCTCTGCAGGTTCTGCTGCGATGTTCTCCCTAATCAATAGTACAACTCCCACTCCTGTTTAGCATCCCCTCTCTCAATAGTATGAACAAGTGGGGTTGTATATATATATAATATATATACACACACTCGCACACAAACACCCACAAACAAACACACACACACACAAACACACGCCCGCACACGCACACACACACACACACACACACACACACACACTCGCACACAAACACCCACAAACACACACACACACACACACACACACACACACGCCCGCACACGCACACACACACAAATGTACACACACACACGTTATATATGTCATGTGGTGGTAAAAGACATAGATTGCTCGCAGTAGTTTACAATATGGAATTTAATTGAAGGGTTCAGCTGGCCTCTGTTTTCAATTGACTGATAAAGGGGGTTGGATGAGAGGAGTGAGAGCAGGGGGCAGGTTTATAATACAGAATAACAAATAGCTGAATGCAACAACTCAGGGACAAGAACATGGAAAAAGCAGCGACTGGAGTGGATGTGCCCGGCTGGGTGCATCTCCCCACCTTGCCATGTCCCCACCCGAGAACAGGAGGCTGGAATTTATTTAAGGAGTTCAGGAATGAACTAACAGAGTTGGCACTTATTGAGGGATTAAGAGTTTTATTTATTTGCGGTTCAGAAAGGAAGGAGACTTTGCTGTGGTGCTCAGGGGCTTAATCAGTGCGTAAAATGTTTAGTCGAGGGTTTCAATGGTTCATGGTTTTGTCGATTGTTCAAGGAGTTTGAGATATTTAATCATGGGTTTGAAAGTTTCACTTTGGTATTTGAGGTTATTAAAAGGGGATGATCCTTAATAAGAGTTTGGGGTAGACTTGGAGGGTTTGGGTGGGCGGGTGGTTGGATCAAAGAGTTTGAGGGGCCGGAGGCTGAGATTATATTTCTGTTTCCACTTGTTCTCGCCCCCACAGCAACCGGAGGAGAATAAGCACCTGATAACACTGCAGTTCAGCTGGAAGAAGGGGGTGAAGCCCCATGGCAGCTGCTTCCTGGGTGTGAGCCCAGAGTTTGAATTCGCCCTGTACACCATCATCTTCCTCGTCTCTCCAGACTGCCAGCTCAAGCTCAGGTTCAGCGAGTACGAGGTGATGATCGTATGTCATAGCAACAAAAACAAGAACATTGAGACCACATACCCAATTCTCTTGCGCTATTTAGTCAATTCATAGAGGTGAAACTCAACCCCAAAGAACCCCAAATCCATTCCGTCCTGACCTCCTCTACCTATTTGATTTCACCTGTTGTCTCCATCTACCTCTCTCTGCCTTAGAAATATCCATTGACTGGGCCTCCACATCCTTCTGTGGCAAAGAATTCCACAGATTCACCACCCTCTGACAAAATATATTCCTTCTCATCTTCGTAAAGGAACAACCTTTATTTAAGAGGCTATGACCTCTAGTCCTAGACTCTCCCACAGTCTAGTGTGAAACATCCTCTCTACATCCATTCTATCCATGCCTTTCACTAATCAGTATGTTTCAATGAGGTGGCCCCTCATCCTTCTAAACTCCAGTGAGTATAAGTCCAATGCCGTCAAACGCTCATCATAAGTTAACCCCCTAATTCCTGGGATCATTCTTGTAAACCTCTGTATCTTCTCCAGGGCCAGCACATCCCTCCTCAGATATGGTCCCCAAAATTGCTCATAATACTCCAAATGCGGCCTGACCAGCCTCTTATAGAGCCTTAGCATTACATCCCTGATTTTGTATACAAGCCCTCTTGAAATAAATGCTAGAATTGCGTTTGCCTTCTTTACTACTGACTTGACTTGCAAATTAACGTTTTAGGAATCCTGCACCAGTACTCACTCCGTACCGTTTGTACCTTCGATTTCTGGATTCTCTCCCTATTTGGAAAATAGTCTACAACTTTATTCCTGCTACCAAAATGCATGACTCCACACTTTGCTACACTATATTCCATCTGCCACTTCTCTGCTCACTCCCACAACCTGTCCAAGACCTCCTGCAGAGTCCCTGCTTTCTCTACACCACCTGCTCCTCCACCTACTTTCGTATCATCCGCAAACTTGGCCATAAACCCTTCAATCCCTCCATCCAAATCATTAATATACAAAATGAAGAGTAGGGGCCCTAGCACTGAGCCCTGTGGAACTTCACTACTCACTGGCAACCAACCAGAAAAAGTCCCCCTTTATTGCCACTCTTTGTCTTCTGCCAACCTGCCATCTGTGCTAGTATCTGCCCTTTGGTACCATGGGCTCTCATCTGCTGCAGCAGCCTCACATGTGGCACCATATTAGAGGCTTTCTGAAAATCGAGGTAAACAACTTCCAATGACTCTTCTTTGTCTGTCCTATTTCTTCAAAGAATTCCAGCAGATTTGTCAGGCAAGATCGCCCCATCACATAAACATGCTGACTTTGGCCTATTTTATCCTGAACTTCTTAGTACTCCATTATCTCATCCTTTATAATGGACTCTAAAAGTCCAACTCAAGTATATCCTCACCGTGGCCAGAGAGTTGCTCTCAGAATTGTAGCCTGGACTCAGTCTGCTAAGATGCACAAAGGGTATGATGTTCACCACGTGTCAACCCCGTGAGAAGTACAGGGGATGCGCTAACCGTCATATGTGGCATTCATAGACCAAAGGCTTTGACTCTGCCGAGAGGGATTGTGGAGCACTCTGTCTAAATTTGACCGCTATCAGAAATGTACCTCCTTCTTACATCAGGTGGCTTGGACTCATCCATCAAATCTTTTTTCATAATGCTCTGCAATGATGAAAACAATTTGCCTTGTTAAATTTGGCTGTCAGGATCTGGGCCAGAATTTATTACTCATGACTAATTGTCTTTGCGAAAGTGGTGGGTAGCTGGCTTTAGGTACACCTTCTATCTTTCTGGTGAAAGCACACCTGCATTGTTATTTGATTGGGAGTTCTAGGGAAAAGACCCAGTAACTATGAAGGCAGCTCAGGAACTATGAAGGACTGCCTATGCCTTTCCAAGGCAGGATAGCATGATCATGCTGACCATGGCCTTTTATGGAACTGCCACCCTTGTCCTTCTTGCTGGTATAAGTTGCAGATTTTGGAGGTGCTGTTGTAGTAGCCAGGATGAATTACATCTCGTAGATGGGGCACACTGTGGCCACTGTATCCTGCTGGTGAAGGGAATTGGCATAAAGTGATAGATAGGGTGCCAATCCATTGGTTTGCATGGTGTAGAATTCCTTGATCATTGTTGCCACTGCACTCACTTAGACAAGGAAAGAGTATTCTCCATACTGCTGACTTGTATATTGTAGAGTGAGGAAAGTAATTGGGCTGTCTAGAGTTGTAACACTGATCATGGGGTACTTAGCATCTGATCTGCACTTGTTTGGCAGGTCCAGTTGAATTTCTGGTCAATGCGAACCATCAGCGATATTGAAGGTCTTGACTAGGCAATGCTATTGAAAACAAGGTTAGGAGGTTAGATTCTCTCTTGTTGAAGATTATTCGTGACCTATTAATTTATGGTGTGAATGTTACTTGTCAGCTCATCACAGGGCAGGGTCACTTGTTTCAGCCCCATCCTAGTGACTTGAACTCAAATCCATTGACTCGTTAATGTGGAACTGATGAACGCAGGAGCTGGGCATTTGAAATGACAGGACCACCCTGGTGGATATGAAACTGCCCACAGGGCTATCTGAAGATTAGCCATGGAACTTTCAATATATTCTGACCATTAACAGTAGCGGTAACATAATTAACTATGCCAATTCAGGCTCATTGCTGTATGAAATCTTGCTGTGATCAGATTATGTACTACAATTGTCTACTTTACACCATTCAGATGTCTCAATGTGGTATCCTACCTTTATCCTTTACCCCAATAAATCTAATTACATTTTAAGTTTTGACCAAACCTTTTGTGACCTCCTCTCACTTAATATAACTGTGTCCACCTCTACCACTTCCACTGGCAGCACATTCCTTGTATGCATCACCCTTTGTAAGAAATATTTGCTTCTTTTAAATCTTTTAAATCTTTCTCCTCGCACCTTAAATCTATGCCCTCTATTTTTAGACTCACCTTCTCTGAGGAGATGACTGTGACCATTCCCCTTATCTATGCCTCCTACGCACAAAGGAAAGAAAAGTCCTAGCCTATCCAGTATAGCTCATGTCCCCTAGTCCCGGTAATATCCTTATGAATCTTTTGTGCACCCTTTCTAGTATGGGGACACTGCCTCTCAGAATGTACACTCTGAATCCCCCTCAGAATTCTAATGTCTCAATGTGGTCATCTCTCATCATTCTTTATCCCAGCGAGATTATGCCAATTTTGCTTAAGCAGACAACCCCTCATCCCCCAAATTGGAGAATCTATGCTGAGCTGATATAGTGCAAGATGAGGCTTCAAGTACAGAGACCCAAACAGCATGGACTGCTCCATATTTCTTGCCATTTCCTACATTATCATACTACATATTGCCTTCTTATAAATGTGTTCTTTGCAAATCTTGCACTCTTCACACCGCTGGCTGGCTTCTGATCACCAGCATATTTGCCTGTGCGGCACACTGTCTACACCTGCCTTATCCCAACACTGTGCTAATGGTGCAGCCCTATCACAGGTCACAGCCTTGCGTGTCCTCCACTCCTGTCCCACATTCCCTGCTTTGAATACTTGATTTTTTTTTGCTTCCTCTCAGTTTTTCTTCAAAAGCTGAATGGACAACAGCCCCAACCTAGCCCAAGTCACCATCACTTTCTGGGCTGAAGAATTCCAAAGCATATTTATTTACTGGCATTCCCGACACCTGTCATGACTGCTAGAATTGTGGGAAATTGCCCAACACCTGGATGAGCTGATTTATAAACAGACAGCAGTAGTTTTCTTACAGATGTGCTGAACAATTTCTGGTCCCAGTTCATCTTGGCCGAAGGACAAGAGTTCATTTTGTAAAGTCTGTACCGCCTTCTCCTCAGCTCAGCACTGAGTGCAGAGATGGGGAGGAAGCAACAGTGGGACAGGAAGGCTGCGAGAAACTGGACTCACACAGCACCAAACACACAGCTTATGATGCAGTTCTCTTTATTATTGGCTAAGAAGCTAAGTGAGTACAGTCACCACAGACAGTGAGAGCGGCTACAAAGAAATCAAAGCATTGGATCCACTGCTGGAAAGGATGAGTGGATGATTCTGGAGTCTTCTCATCTCAGTGCAGTGGGTAGGAACAAACAAAACCAAATCTTCTGCCACATCCTTCAACTTTCCAAGTTCCATCACCTAGAAGCAGGAAAGGAGAAAAATATTTACCTGTTAGTCCACAAGCAAAATGCTGCAGATGCAGAATTTCTGAAATAAATAATTAAATGCTGGAAATAATCGATCTGTCAGGTAGCACATGTCGAGCTGAAACAAACAGGTGTTGAGGGAAATGTTATCTCCGTTCCTCTTGTGTGGAGAAGAAACAGAATGTTCATAATTTTAAATGTTTTCTCTGATTCTCTCTCAACAGACGCTGCCTGACCTGCTGAGTGTTTCCAGCATTTTCTGTTTTCTACCTGGTCTAAATGTTTCATCTATTTGAGTCAGAGTTTGTGTGCCATTAATGTTCCCCGACTCTTGATCGGTGAGTTTGCCTTGTAAATAAAGGTAGTCACTTCCTGTGGAGGTGCCAGGTGTAGTCAGAGTGTGAAACCTGAAGCCCCCAATATTCACATGGGTTTGGACTGTCCCAGACTGAAGTGTCTGGGCTCACCCTGGGCTGGAACTCCCTGTGTGGGCTGGACAACACACCTGTGCCGTCAGAGATAACCCCAGCCCTCCCCATTCCATGGACCTCACACAATGGGAGCAGAGTCTGGAATCTCTGGAGCTGGAACTTCTGCAACCAATGTCATGTCTAAATCTGGGGATTTTACATCAGTGCATATTCTGATATCTGTAGCGTTACACCCAGTGTTGGCGAATTAGGATGTTCCCTTGTATGTGGAGCACAGAAACAGACCACTCGGCCCATGGATCCGTGCTACTGTTGCTGCTCCACACCAGCCTCCCCCCTCCCTTCATTTGAACCCATCAACACATCCATCTGTTCCTTTCTCCAGCTACCTCTCTCTTAAGTACATCTTGCTCTCTACCTCCATTACATGCTCCTGATCTCCACCTGCCCGCCACGTCCAAGTCAAGAAGATTTCCCCTCTTCTCTCTTTGATTTATCGATGGCTATTTTACATTTATGACCTGTAAATCTGGTTCCACACTCGAGGAAACATCTCTCGACATTCCCCCCTATAAATCCTTCACAGTGAGATCGGCCCCAGGTTGGTCACCCCTCAATTTTCGCTCTTGTGGAGAACAAGCCTCAGCCCGTTGGATCTTCTCTGCCTCTCTGTTTTGTGATCAGTTCACTGCTCCACTGCCTGTCAGTCTTGTATCAAACAGTTGCACTTACAGAATCGATTAATGGCCCCACAGCCTTCTACTTGACCTTCAGGATCTCTCCAATTCCAATTTTGGTAATTATATACTGCTCCATCGGCCCATGACCATTTCCATTCCTGTGGGTATAAACAATGGTCATTGCTGTTGGAATGCTGAGTAAGCTGCCACTTAACAGTACAGGGAGGAGCTGTACCTGAGCCGGAGTGAGAGCAGAATACGAGCAGCCGGGACAAGTAGGGCAGTGGATGGGAGTTTAAACTATGGACTGGCAGGGTGGGGGAATCTTATGGAAGTAACAGAATCTTTGGGATGAATGTGACAGGATCTGAGATTAAAGGTCAGAGAAGAGGAGCAATGGTCTCAGAAAATGAGGAAAAGATGGTAATTGAACACAAATACAAAGTAGGATCTCCCAGAGAAGGACAGAGACGTTCAGTGTTATCCGTGTGAGTCTGCTCGTTCCCCCTGTGACCGTGCGGTTTTCCAGCGAGTGATCCGATTTATGTGAGGGGAAGTAGGTTACAATGAAATGACTGAATTGATGGGATTGTACTGGGAGCTGTGTGGACTTGATGGGCTGAACGGACATCTCCGTTGTCAGAAATTATGAAACTAAATCCTGGAACACGCCTGTGCCGTCAGAGATAAACCCAGCACTCCCCATTCCATGGACCTCATACAATGGGAGCAGAGTCTGGAATCTCTGGAGCTGGAACTTCTGCAACCGATGTCATGTCTAAATCTGGGGATTTTACACCAGTGCACATTCTGATATCTGTAGCGTTACACCCAGTGTTTGTAGAATTAGGGCGTTCCCTTGTACGTGGAGCAGAGAAACAAACCACTCGGCCCATGGATCCGTGCTACTGTTGCTGCTCCACACCAGCCTCCCCCCTCCCTTCTGCCATTGTTATCATTGGTTTGGCCAAGTATCTTCAAGGTTTTAATTGGATGTTCCATTAAGTACCAGTTACAAATAAACACTGATAATTTAATTGTAAGGATTGGCTTCTTTTCATCTTCAGAGATTTATTTCAATTTCATATCCCCAAATCTCTAAATTCTCATTGTCAGATTCCTTCACAGCTGCTCTGTGACATCGCTCTGCACACCAGCCTTGCCCTGTCCTTTCACATTTTGGGAACAAAAATAATTTTAAAGGTATAACCGGATCCTGACTACATTGAAACAGTATTGACCCCTTTATAATGCTGATTCCATGAGCTGATGAGGGGAAAGGAAAGTCCCAGTGATGATGTGAGATGAAGGAGGGTGAGAGGAGGCTCATGTGGAGCAGAAACAGACACATGAACATGTGGGATTTTATTTGTTCACAGGACGTGGTGACAATGGCCGGACCTGCATTTATTGTCCTTCCCTGATCATTCTCTGACCATTTCAGATGGCAGGTAAGAGTCAACACATTGATGGATCTCTGGAGTCGTGGTGAAGCCAGAGTGGGGCAGGAGGGCAGATTTCTTACCCTGAAGAACAACAGTAAACCAGATGATATTTTATAACAGTCCGGTAGTTTCAGTCCCCATTACTGATGGTAACTTGTTTCTCCAGAGTGATTGTAGTATATTTACTTGGATCCAAATTCCCTGGTGTCTGGGATGGGATTTAAACTCGTGTGCCTGGATCACCGGGATATCACAGAGTAACTTAACCATTACACTGCCGCACCCTGTTACTCTGCAGGGCATCATGTGTACCTCTATCTCTGAACAACGATGTGACACCAGAGAGCCACCATTGTGTTAACTGTAACCTGCCCTCTGAAAAGGGCAGTGGATGATCAGGGAAGGACAACAAATGCAGGTCTGGCCAGTGTTTGATGACCTGTAAGCTAACGTGTCAACGTTAAATGTACCTGTGTTCTGAGGCCAATCCAAGCGTGTCGATTCTTTCTCTTCACATTTTTCTCTGCACCAATCACTTGCAGAATAAAGTTGTTGTGTTCGTCCGAGGTCACAGTAGCCAGATTTGGAGAATGTGGTAGTTGATTGCAGAACGTCTTTAAACAAACAAAATAGTTTATCTACTGTTGCAGTGAATTAGTGTGTCTCCAGATCCCTCAAATATATCATCAAAAGTGACATTGGCAATGGCATTGGCAAAGGGGATCCTTTATCCCCTAGACACAGAGTTCTTGTTCTTTAATCAAGATCCCAGCTCTGTGTTAACTCTTGGATGTGGAGTTTCCCCCAAATCCCCAATATTTCACCCACTGGTCCAAGCGATAGAAACTGAGTGAAGCGCACCCTGGAACACAGGGACTCATCGCAGGCAATTCAACGAGAGGCTGTGCTGTGAGTTCATGACAATGAACCAGCAGAGAGCAATGTTCCCCAGACCTCCTAGAGCAACCACTGGTTTTTGGATCTTACCTGAGCATCTTGCCATTTCTTTTTGTTACCGTAAAAACGGTAACAGGCGTTTTGACCACGGAAAACATACCAGCCGGCCTCACAGCGTCCTTGTTCTAGAACACGAGTCTCCTCTGTTTCCAAGGAACTGGTTGCTCCTGCAAATTGCAGAGAATTAGGATTTTAAAACCAACATGCTGACTGAAGTCTCTTCCTGAGTGAGACCTGCTGCCTGCTTTTGGCACTTGTCCTCTCATCCATTCCTATCTATGGACCTGTGTAAATGTCTTTTAAATGCTGTAATTCTACCTGTCTGAGCTCCTTCCTTTGGCATCAACATTGGAAAAACTTGCTCTGTCCCCTTTAAATTGTTCCACTTGCAGCTTAAACCTGTGCCCTCTGGTTTTACACTCCTCTGCACTGAACCCCTCTACCCGACCTATGCCTTACGTGGTTTTATAAACCTCTAAATACTCACCCTGAAACCGACTTCAGTTCAACGGAAACAGACCAACCTATCAAGCACCCTCTCTCACATCCTTCCTACAGCTGGGCAACCAGAACAGCACACAATTTCGTGGTGCATTCTCAGCAACATCTTATACAACTGTAACATGAATCCCAACTCTTTAAACCAATAGCCCAGCTGATGTGGGCAAGAGTGCCAAACACCTTCTTTACCAACTTGTCCATCTATATCATTACTTTCAGGGAACTGTGTACTAATAGTGTCATTGTACCCCAGGGTCTCTCTGCTCCACAATAACCCCAGGGCTTTGTTTTTTGAGAGAAATTAGTTTTCTTTCTTTATGATCCGCTACCGTTCACAGGCCACACACACACGTTACAGAGAATTTGAATTAAATTTCCATTGACCACTGTAACTACAACTATTCTCTGTCTCTGTTCACTGTATCATTGCCAGCACTCTCGCCATCCTCACTCAAGCCTCCATCCTCACCCTCACAGTGGGCAAAGTCCCTTTGCATTGGACCAGTGCCTGCAGAACCTTCTCCTCTGTATCCCCTGGGTTCCTGACAGAGAGTCACATATCCCTCTTTCTGCAACTGTTTTCCTGTGAAGCGTCACTGTGGAGAAATCTCTGTCCCCTGATGTGGAGGAGAGTCTCCAACTCACCTTCCAACTCAGCAGCTCTGAGATGAGTATCCCAGACAACAGACATTTCCTACCACATCCCGACCAGTCCCAATGTCCACAAATTCCCATGTTCCACAATCCCAAGACAGTGCCTGTGCATTTATTCCTCACACAAATATATTTCTAAAATCCTGGATATTTCCTGGAATCAATGGACCTTACCTGCCGCATCACTGGCAAGCAGTGCGGTCAGCACCAAAACCCACACCAGCATCACGTTTCCTTCCTCAAACCTGAAACACAAGAAAACGATTCATCATTAGTGTCAAGTTTCACAGTGAAGGTGGGCATATCCAGCTGTTGTTCCCACCTCTCTCTCTCTCTCTTCCAGCTCTCTGTGTCGATGAGGTTTCCAATACTGTTTCATCCTTATATACTTGTAGTTCTGGCATCTTGGAGGCTTTTGGAACCATTGGAATCAAACTCAATTGGCTGCCGCAATCTATGTAAAACTCCTGCTGACCAATCACTGACTGACAGATTAGAACAAGATGAAGAGGAACCCACAGATATGCAGAAAACCTGTTCAGCAGACACTGGTGCAGTACTGAGAATTTTTTTTTACCTTCTAAAACCACAGAGTGCATGAGGAGCCATTTTGAAAGAGAAATCAATTTTGAAAGATTGGAGGGAGAATAAAGAGAGAGCAGGTTTTTTTGATTGAATAGGCAGGTTATTTAAAGAAGCGCGCATTTGACTGAGGAAGAAGCCAGTAAAAGGAAGGTGATGTTCAGTGAAGCGACCTATTGACCTATTGGCGACCTCAGTGGGAATAAATAAAGTAAGGATGCAGGATCACGTGATGTGCTGCACATGCATGATGTGGGAGCTGGTGGACCCCAATGTGGTTCCTGGTGACCACATCTGCAGCAAGTGTTGGTTGCTCGACAAACTCAGCTCAGAATTGATGACCTGGAATCTGAGCTTCAGTCGCTGTGACACATCAGGGATGGGAAGATTTACCTGGACGCCGTGTGTTCATTGAGGGAGTCACACCAGTCAGATTAACGACTTTCAATTCAGATTCATCAGTGATCCGGATGTTGAGGGTGTGACTTTGAGTGAGGCAGGTATGGGGATTCAAGAAACAGTTGGAGGAGCCTCAGTCCTTGACCTTGTCAAACAGGTCAGAGCTTCTTGCTTCCTGTACAGACGCGAGTGGGGGCTGTAGCAATGATGAGCAACTTAACTATGGCACTATGGATCAGGGAGCCGCTTAAGAGGGGGGGGGGGGGGGGGGGGGGGGGGGGGGGGAGAGTAGAGACACGTAGTTGTAATTGGAGAAAGCATAGTCAGGGGAATACACACAATTCTCTATCACAAGCATCGAGAGTCCTGACGGCTGTGTTGCCAGCCTGGTGCCCAAGCTCAGAACGTCTCATCTGAACATATTTGGATAGTGTTGATAAGATTAAAGAGTTTAAAGCATGGATCAAAAAACTGGTGTTGGAGAAGTGAGTTTGAATTTTGGAACATTGGCATCAGTATTGGGGAAGGCGGGGGAGCTGATACAATGCAATTAATTCCACATGAACCCCAATGGGACCAGGTTTCCGGAGAATCTCATATCTAGGGCAGTAGTTAGGAATCCAAACAAACAAAATTAAGGGATATGGGAAAAAGCAGGAACGGGGTACTGATTTTGGAAGATCAGCCATGATCATATTGAATAGTGATGCTGGCTCGAAAGGTCCTGCTCCTGCACCTATTTTCTATGTTATTATGTTTCTAAATTAAATAGTAGGGGCGTGGGCTCATTAGATTGGAAAAATATGGATAAAGTTAAAGATAAGGAAGTTACTAAAGTCTCCAAAATAAGAAATAGGACACCCAATTTAGAATGTTATAAGATTCTAGCGTCAGGCAACATGGCGACCAAATTGAGAAAAAGGGCTGTGACTACAGAACTACAGCCGCTGTGTTTGACTACACGCAGTATAAGAAACAAACTGCGTAAGCCTGCAGCACGGTTAGAATTTGGCAGGTACAACTTTGTGGGCATCACAGAGTTGTGGCAAAAACAAGATCAGAGCTGGGAGCTGAGCATTATAGGATAGACATCTTATCGAAAAGATCGGCAGGTGGGATGGAGGTGGGGCGGCTCTGTTGGTGAGCAATGAAATCCAATCCTTCACAAGAACCAACATAGGATCAGAAGATGTAGAATCCTTGTGGGTAGAGTTAAGAAATGCAAGGGTAAAAAGACCCTGATGGGAGTTATATACAGGCCTTCAATAGTAGCCAGAATGTAGGGTACATGTTACATTCTATCAAGAATCAAGAGATGGAAAAGGGATGTATCAGTGGTCATGGGGATTTTAATATGCAGGTGGACTGGGAAAATCAGGTTAGTACTGGATACCAAGATAAGGAATTTGTTGAATGCCAATGAATTGTATTTTTAGAGCCGCTCGTGGTCGAGCCCACGAAGGAAAGGCAATTCTGGATTTGTTATTTTGTAATGAACCAGATTTGTTTAGGGAGCTTAAGGCGAAGGAAGCCCTGAGAGGCAGTGATCATATTATGATGGAATTCATCCTGCAGTTTGAGAGACATTATTGTCGAGGAAGGTGACTACATAGACATGAGGGAGAAGTTAGCTAAAGTTAATTGGAAGGTGACCCAAGCAGGAATTACATCAGTGCAGCAATGGCAGGAGTTTCTATGAGTAATTCGGAAGACATGGGATCTTTTCAACCCAAAGAGAAAGAATTGTACTAAGGGAAGAATGAGGCAACTGCGGCTAACAAAGGAAGTCAGAGACAGCAGAAAAGCAAAAGAGAAGACAAAGATTAGTGGGATGCTAGGGGATCGGGGAGCTTTTAAAAACCACCAGAAAGCAACCAAAAAAATCAATAAGGGGAGGAAAGATGAAAAGATAAGCTAGCCAATGATATTAAAAAAAGGATATCAAAAGTTTTAAAAAGATACATAAAGAGTGAAAGAGTGAAAGAGAGGCAAGAGAGGAAATTGGATTGCTGGAACATGACGCTGACCAAATAGCAATGGGGTACATGGAAACGATGGATGAACTGAATAAATCTTTTGCTCCAGTCTTCACAGTGGAATACACGAATGGCCCAGGTTAGTCCTGTTCTCAAAAGGCAGGACCAATCCAATCAGCTATCAGCAGCCAATCAGTCCACAATGATCATCACAAAGTGATGGAACCGAGAGTGCGAGCAAATGACATTTACACCCCACAACCGAGGTACCTAGGCCCCGTGTAGCTTTACTGTACAGCTGCAGAAAACATCAGTTAGACCACAGCTGGAGCACCGTGCACTGGTTTTGGTCATCACACTGTAGGAAAGGCGAGAGGGAACAGAGACGATTCACCAGGACGTTGCAGATAATGCTAAGATAGGTGGAAGACGAAGGCAGTGTAGAGGAAGCAAGGACTCTGCAGAAGGACTTGGACAGGTTAGGAGTGTGGGCAGAAAAGTAGCAGATAAAATTTAATGTAGCAAAGTCCAGGTCATGCATTATTGTAATAAGAATAAAGGCGTTGATTATTTTCAAATTGGAGAGAGAATTCAGAAATCGGAGGTGCAAAGAGACTTGGACGTGTTGGTGCAGGAGTCCCAAAAAGTTAATTTGAAGTTGAATCAGTAGTAAAGAAGGAAAATTCAACGCTGGAATTTATATCAAGAGGACTGGAATACAAAAACAGAGATGTAATGCTGAGGCTCTATAAGGCGCTGGTTAGGCTGCAATTGGAGTACAGTGAGCAAATTTGGACCCCATGTGCTGGGTCTGGCGGGGTCCAGAGGAGGTTTACAAGAATGATTCCAGGAATGAGTGGGTTAGCATATGATGAGCGGTTGACAGCACTGGGCCTCTACCCGCAGGTGTTCAGAAGGTTGAAGGGAGACCTCATTGAAACTTACAGAATAATGAGAGGCATAGATAGAGTAGATGTGGAAAGGATGTTTCCACCAGAGGTCATAGCCTCAGAATTAAAGGGCACTCTTTTAGAAAGGAGGTGAGGAGGGATGTCTTTAGTCAGAGGGTAGTTAATCTGTGGAACTCATTGCCACAGAGGGCTGTGGAAGCCATATTAGTGGATATTTTTAAGGCAGAGAGAGACAAATACTTGATTAGAATGGGTGTCAGGGGTTATGGACAGAAGCCACAAAAATGGTATTAGGAGGCAGAGATCAGCCATGATTGAATGGCCGAGTAGACTTGATGGGCAGATTGTCCTAATTCTACTGCTATAATTTGTGAACTTGTGATGTTGCCTATGTAAGAGCATTACCAGATATGAGGAAACTGGATGGTCTGGGTTGTTTTCCTGAGAGTGAACCTGATCGAGGCGTAACACAAAGCATTGACTATATCTTTGCTTCCTTAGATGCTTCTCTGACCTCCTGAGTACTCCAGCAGCTTGTCTTTCCTCCTGGTCAGAAAATCGAGCAAGGTTGGTGCTTCACTGGAAGGAAGATATTGCAGATGCTCGAAATACAGCATTAACATTTTGGAAAAACACAGCAGACCACACAACATCACCAGGGGCAAAGACATAGTTTACATTGGAGTAAATATTCATTGGAACTGGAAGAAGGCAGGTACTGAATACAACTTTCATTGCAGAGAATGGTGGGTAGAGGGCAGGAGAGGGGGAGAGAGACCTATGGAAATGGAGGTGACTGAAATTAGTTTAAAATTATTTTTTCCAAGCTGTATTTGCTTTAGCTATCTTTACAACACTGTTCCATTGTAGTAATTATCGGAAAACAGTATCACTCATCCAAAGCTGAATTGTTTTAGTAAAACTAAGGTAGATAGATTGTTGAAGTCCTGGGGATTTGCATATCATGTTTCAGTGTAACTCACTTCTGAGATCAGATATGATGTTTTTCTCTCCAACTCCTGAGCTGTGGTTATTTCCATCTAGTGATATGAGCATGGATGATAAAACTGGGATTTGCTGCCAAAACCTGTTGCTGGGAGATGTGCAGGTGCAAAGTTTTGAAAAATTGTTGTATAATTCTTAGAACTGAGAACTAACACTGAGAACATTTGATAAAGGGACAAGCATTTTGGTGAGAGTTTAGAGTCACACCATGGTCAGAGCAGTGATGACCAACAAGTTCCACGCAAAGGAGCTTCACTGAAGAGTTGGGATTTCACAACAATCCGACAGCTTCATTTACTGAGACGCTCCCACAATATAATAATGACAGTCTGTGCATTCTGAGCTCCACAGTCCTCTGAGAAGAACCCCAACCCTCTAACCAAATACATTTTCTTTCATCCAAATCACAGCAATTCAATATGATCTCGGCTGATCTATTCTGGCCTCAACTCCAGTTCTGTGCCAGTTCCCCACACTGAGCCACAGCTTGACCGGGTCCATTACACTGATTGTCCAGAATTCAGTGACAAATGTTGCCTGGTTCAGACACACGACTCTTTGGAGGTTTCATCCTCGCCTTTGTTCTCTCTGTCTCTGAATCGGGTTTTAGAACGAGGGGAATGGAACGGGTAGATAGGAAGAAACATTTTCACCCAGATGGTGTTTAGTATATGGAACACACTGCTTAAGGGGAGATCGAAGCAGAGACTCTCGCGGCAGTTAAGAAATATCAAGATGATCATTGCAATTGCCAAGATATGGAAGTCCACACAAGTGCTGGAAAATGGGATTATAACAGTTGGGTAGGGCAGAGATTGGAGTTGGAGAGTTCAGGTTGGAGAGGGCAGAGAAACAAAAGAGGGAATATTATCTAAAATTAGAGAATTCAATGTTCATACCATTGGGTTCTAAGTAGGAAGGAATTGCACGTGGTGGTTTACACTGACAATAGACACAAAATGCTGGAACAACTCAGTGGGTCAGGCAGCATCTCTGGAGAATAGGAATAGGTGACGTTTCGGGTCAAAACCCTTCTTCAGACTGAAATTCAGGGGGGAGGAAACTGGAGGTATGAAAATGTTCAGAACAAATCAGAGCCAGCACCGATGACCAAGGAAAGGTAGAG
Organism: Okamejei kenojei; assembly: GCA_035221665.1. Lineage (NCBI taxonomy): Eukaryota > Metazoa > Chordata > Chondrichthyes > Rajiformes > Rajidae > Okamejei > Okamejei kenojei. The sequence continues at coordinate 34,317,757 of CM069151.1, read as the reverse complement.
CCCACAATGGAACTGAATGTAAGAACAAACAAACAAAGACCAGACACAGGAGCACAGTTAGATCTGTGGTAATAGGGGATGACTGCAGCAGTAGGAATATATCTTGAGCAAAACACAAATTGCTGGAGGAACTCAGGCTGTATCTGTGGAGGAAAATGGACAAATGTGTTTCAGGTCGGGACCATTCAGCGCACTGATTGTAGTGGGAGAAGCTGGATCGTGACTTCCGGTGGCACTATGGAGGGCTAGAGGACAACGCCAGCCAGCTCCGTGAAAAAAACAGGAAAAAACGGGGGATTAACGGACCTACCTGCTGCCTGCTGCTTGCTGCCTGCCGTTTCTGCACTGATTGTTGTGAGTGGCGTCATCAGGCGTGTGACTAGTTATGTCTACAACACGCAGCCCTACCGATAAACATAAAAGTCGACCAACCCGGCAGAGACTGGCAGAAGGCCCAACTGAAGCCTCGGACTCAGGTAGGACCTCATCCCAGGAAGATGTATCGAAAAGAACAGGGAAAAAAGCGGAAAGTGAAGACTTGAAAACTTTCATTTCTCGCGAGATTGCTGGTTTAAGGGAAGAAATAAACCAGATGAATACTCAAATGAAAGAATTTCAACAGGAAACAAATTCAAATATTAATAATAAGACCAAGAAAATATCGGAAGATTTGAAGAAGGAAATTACAGAAATGATGAACGAAATGAGAAAGGAGATGGATAATAAAATTGAAAAGGTCAAAAATGACTTTGAAAAAAGGCTGAATCCTATGGAAAAGGTACTGGAACAACAGACGGTCGGTATAAAGGCCTTGAAAAACTAGCTGCTACCAGTGCTATGACTACAGCAATGCTGATTACAGAAAACGAACGTCTAACGAACATACTGACTAAAATATCTGAGAAATGTACTGAGCTAGAAGGTCGCCAGAGAAGACAAAACCTAAGAATTGCAGGTATTCCTGAAGGACGAGAGAAAGATGAAGATCCTCGAGAATTTACTGCGAACTTATTACAACATGTTTTATCTCTGGAACAAAAGCCTTTATTAGCCCGTGCTCACAGAGTCAGAAGACGTCAGACAAGAGCAAATGCCCCTCCAAGACAAATGATTATAAAGCTACAATACGACTTTGTCTTGGATGAGATAATGCGGAAATCCTCGAGAAATAGAAATCTGGAATTTGAAGGTCACAGGATCAGTATCTACCGAGATTATCCTGCAGAGGTTTCCAGGAAACGGAAAGCATTCAACAAGGCTAAAAGTCTTATGAGAGGAGTGGCACACCTGAAATACGGCCTGAATTACCCAGCTATTCTAAGAGTTACCTTCAAAAACGAGGAGCATTTCTTTTCCAACCCAGCAGCAGCAATGGACTTTGCGCGCCAGATCCAGACCTGAGAAGCAGCTACTTTCAAATATATTGACTCTTAAGAATGCTACAAGAATCTCCAAAACTTCGCAAAACTCCACAAAACAATGCAGGACTGGACTGAACTGGGCAACGTTGGATGGAAGTCGGAGAAAGAAGTGGATCGGAAAACTTCACTTGGATACTAATAACTAACATCATTACACTATTAATATAAATAATTAACACATATTACAGACACACCGCGGTATTTTTACTAACACCATTTTTACTAATCAATATTAATCACTATTACTAATAATTAATGATTTTCTATGTTGGAATGAATAGAGTTAAAATTAGGGATTGATTTCATTTGGAGATTTTTTCTTTTTTGCCAGCAATTTTTCATTTTCATTCTTAATTTCTGTTTTCTTTTTGTTGGATGGATTTTCTTTTTTCTTTTTATCTTTTTTTTGTGTTCTTTCTGTTTAAAATTGTTAGATTTTTAATTAAGTTCTAAATATGTATTTTGATATCTTCTTTTTTTTGTTCCTCTTGTTTATAATAATTAGATTTTTAAATGTCTTAAATAATTGTATTTCTATACCTTTAATTGTTATAATTTAAATATGCCTTTACTAAATAAGTCTTTATTTTTACCCCTCTTTTTTCCCTTTCTTTTTTTTTTCTAACGCTACACCCCCGGTAAAATATTTTTATGGAATAACAATTCCAAAAACCTGGGAGCTGGTTAAGTTACCAACATCAACGACGGAAGTCGGTAGATGGTTAGCCATGCTAGTATGGCTAGCACTAACTGCAACAACTCTAGATGTAGTTTTTCCTCACTTTTTGCACATTACTAACCTCTTAATCTATCCTTTGTTATTTTCTCATATAATCTATTATGGTTTTCTTCAATTTGAATGGAGTTATATATTGAATCAATGGAGATATATACGTGAGAGACATGCACGAGACTTAAAATTCATCTATTCGATGTTCGGGTGTAAGGTCGGGTCTGATGTGCTGAACCATAGACTCAATTGCAGACCTCCATAGTCAAAAGATGCAAGACTCAAAAATAAATATAGGGAATGAGGGAATAACGTTTTGTAGTTGGAATGTTAAAGGTATTAATGAACCGATTAAGAGAGGAAATGTTTTTGCACATTTAAAGGCAAATAAAGCTGATGTAATTTTTATTCAAGAAACCCATCTAAAAAAAGATGCTGAACATAGATTGAAAGCTAAATGGATAGATAAAATGTATCACTCTTCTTTTACGCATAAATCAAGAGGCGTAGCAATATTATTTCGTAAAGGTATTTTATTTATACATACATCAACTATAACTGATAAAGATGGAAGATACATTATCGTCATAGGAGAATTAAATACACAAAAAATGTTTTTTGTTAATATATATGGACCAAATTTCGATAGCCCATTGTTTTTTAAGAAGGTATTTAATAATATCCCGGAATTAACACAACACAATCTAATAATTGGAGGAGACTTTAATTGTGCACTAGATCCATACTTAGACAGATCTACAAGGCAAAGGAAAACTAAATCACATTCTAGTGACTTATTAAATGCATATATGGAAACTACTAATATCAAAGATGTTTGGAGAATTGAAAATCCTACTGGACGAGAATACTCTTTTTACTCGTCAGTACATAAAACTTACTCAAGCATAGATTATTTTTTGGTGGACGCTAAACTTATCTCACTTACATATAAATACAATTATCATAATATTATAATTTCAGATCATGCACCATTAACATTCAAGATCAAAATAAATGGCAAACTACAAAAATCAGAACAGTGGAGATTTAACTCACAAATATTAGAAAATAAAACTACTCAGGAATATATCACAGAACAAATTAAGATTTTTTTCGAAATAAATGATAAACCGGAAATATCCTGTTCCTTATTATGGGAAACATTTAAAGCATACCTCCGGGGAATCATGATTTCCTCTCAAGCATTTTATAATAAAAGGAATCGTAAGGATCAGCAAGATTTGGAAAAGGAGATTAAACAATTAGATATACAGAATGCAATGAATTCAACTACTATATTACATAATAAAATTGCAGCATTGAAATATAAATTAAATAAAATATTTACAGACCAAGTCGTTAAACTTTATCAACATACTAAACAATTACAGTTTGAATTCGGTGATAAACCTCAAAAATTATTGGCTCGTCAATTCAGGAAAATGGAAGCTGAAAAAATAATCCATAGGATTAAATCACATAATGGCGAATTGTTAACACAGCCTAAAGATATTAATGAAAGATTTATGCAATATTATAAAAACTTATGCACTGCGAAAACAACAGATAATAAAATAGGAATTGAAGCATTCTTAAAAAAATGTAACCTGAAAGGGTTGGATTCACAAAATATAGAGTTACTGAATGCTGATATCACGATAAAAGAAATCCAAGAATCTATCAGATCATTAAAAAAGGGTAAAACACCGGGACCAGACGGCATTGGCTCGGAATTTTATAAAATATTTTATGATCAGATTGTACCACGTTTGAAATTACTATATGAACATATATATATATATACAGCAAAAACTACCAGAAACATTAAATGAATCTACTATAACACTTTTACCTAAAATAAACAAAGACTTGGATGAACCAGGGTCATTTAGAGCGATAGCTCTTCTAAATACTGATCAAAAGATATTAACTAAAATATTAGCACAAAGGTTAAGTTCAGTTGTTAATAAATTAGTTCACCCTGATCAAACAGGATTTATACCAAAACGATATTCTTCATATAATTTGAGACGGTTATTCAATATTATATACTCGAAAAGAGATATTAATAAAGATCTAGTAGTTATTTCGTTAGATGCAGAGAAAGCCTTTGATCAAGTGGAATGGCCTTATTTGTTCTCGGTTATGGAAGCTTTTAAATTGGGAGAAAAGTTTATTACCTGGATCAAATTGCTATATACAAATCCAACAGCTAGAATAATAACAAACCAAATGTTATCACCTAAATTCAATTTATCTCGAGGTTGTAGACAAGGTTGCCCTTTATCCCCTTTATTGTTTGCACTGGCAATAGAACCGCTAGCTCTGATGGTGAGATCACATCCGGAAATATATGGATACGATACTAGAGACACTAAAAATAAAATTTCTTTATATGCGGATGATGTGCTATTTTACATCACAAAACCAGAAACTAGTATTCATAATTTGTTAAAATTAATAACTGAATTTGGATCCTATTCAGGATATAGTATTAACTGGAATAAAAGTGAACTTATGCCAATAACGGTAAACAATTTACACATATTACAACAATTCCCTTTTAAGATAACAAATGAAAAAATTAAATATCTTGGAATTTTCATAACAAAAAGATTTGACTCATTATTTAAAGCTAATTTCCCATTATTATTGAACAAATTAAATAAGAATATTTTATATTGGAAAACTTTACCTATTTCAATGATAGGCAAAATTAATATAATAAAAATGGTGTTTCTTCCACAATTATTATACCTTTTCCAATCAATCCCGATATATCTCCCTAAAAATTTCTTTAAAAAGGTGGACTCCTTAGTCACTAACTTCATTTGGGATTATAAGTGCCATAGAATAAATAAAAAAACTTTCATGTAAATCAAAAATAAATGGAGGTCTAGCTCTACCAAATTTTATGTTTTATTATTGGGCAGTTAACATTAAAAATATGAATTTTTGGTTAGAAGAAATAGATAACCAACCAACTTGGTTAAATATGGAAAAAGAAGATTGTTCTCCTTTTGAAATTAGTTCTATAATATTCGCTAATATTAATCTAGCTAAGAAAACTTATAGTGAAAACCCAATAATAGGAAGTGGAATACGTATTTGGAAACAAATAAAGAAAACATTAAAACTAAAATCTATACCACTATCTCTTAGCATTGTAAATAATGTTACGTTTAAACCTTCAATGATGGATAAAGCTTTTTTACAATGTAAAAATAATGGAATTATTAAGATCGGTAATCTCTATAGGGAAAACTCCTTCCTTTCATTTCAAGACGTACAACAAATTTATGGACTACACTCTAAAGATTACTTTAGATATTTACAAATTAGAGATTATGTTAAAGCAAATACACAAGAACTCAGAAACAGAAAGACAGAAATATTAGATGAATTTTGAATAAACATCCGAATACAGAAAAAATGATTTCATATATATATAACATCTTATTGGAAGGTGATGTTCCATCAACAGAAATACATAGACAATCTTGGGAAAATGAATTATGCCAAACTATTAGACTATTAGACCAGAAGTATGGGATGATAGTTTACAACATGTACATCATTGTTCGCTAAATGCTAAACACTCTCTTATACAGTTTAAAATATTACATAGACTATATTATTCAAAATCCAAATTACATAATATGTTCCCAAAAGTATCTCCTATATGTGATAAATGTCAACATTTAGAAGCCAATTTGTCACATTCATTTACAAACTGTATAAAAATTACAAAATTTTGGATTGAAATATTTAGGATAATTTCGAATGTTGTTAATATAACTTTGATAACTTTGATACCTGATTCAAAGCTAATAATACTAGGAATACTGGAAACAGAACAATTAGTAACAACAAATCAAAGATTTTTTATTGATTATGGGTTAATAATTGGGAAAAAATTAATATTAAAATTTAGGAAAGGCCCTACATCCCCTACAATCAAAATGTGGAATACAGAAATGTCGGAGACTCTTCATCTGGAGAGATTGAGGCTTGTCCTAATGGACAGGTTAGATCTCTTCAGAGGGATATGGTCTCCATATATTGAATATTTACAGAGTCATAACGGCTCGGTACGAGGGCTTGACTGAGACCTGAATATTAGAATGGATGAAGAAATATATGTAATAAATCATGCCTATATCTCCAATGACGGATTAATGATTAATACTCCATTCGCTTTCATATTTTCTTCATTATTTATCTCTATCTTTTCCCACTTTATAAAAAATAATTAAAAAAGCGTATAGAAGCATACAGTCCTGAATTTCAATATTATTAATATTATGAAAGTATATAATGATGTATTTTCGTTTATGTAAAACATTGTAATTTTCATAAATGAGTTTCTATAATAAAAAAGATATTTAACAGAAGCTGGATCGTGGGAGAAATGGGTGAGGTGGGCACAGGAAAGAGAAGGGGGAGAAAATAAAGAGGGGATGCTACCTAAAATTGGAGAATTCAATGTTCATACCTTCCCAAGCTTCCCAAGCAGAAAATGGGGTGCTGTTCATCCAGCTTGCTTGCAGCTCTCATTCTGGCAGTGGAGGAGGCCCAGGACAGAAAGGACGTTATGGGACGGGAAGGGAAGTTAAAATCATTGGCAACCGGGAGGTCCAAGTGGCCATGGCTGTTTGATTGTAAATGTTTGACAAAACAATGGCCAGGTTTATGCCTGGTCTCACAGATGTAAAGGGAGCCATGTCAGGACTACTGAATGTAGTGGAGGAGTTGTATGTGGACCCCTGTCTCACCTGGAACACCTGGAACAACGGTTGGGTTCCCTGGATGGAGGTGAGAGGAAGGTGTAGGGACAGGAGTTACATCTCCTGCGGTAGCAGGGGGAAGTACCTGGGGAATGGGTGTTTTGATTGGGAAGGGATGAGTTAATCAAGGATTTGCGGAGTGAGTGGTATCTCACTCCGCAAATATCGCAGACCAATTAAGATGACGCCTGCCTGCGGCGACTTTTACGGGGCAGCAGAACAGAGAAGAATTACCTACAACTTCTATCAACTCACCTGCATCAGGGAAACGGCAGTAATGGGTGCCGTCTCAGACAGGCTGCTTGGGCAGCTGAAAGCGCTGGAAATTTCGCTGTCTCACGCAGCTGCAGGAGCCCCCGATTTTAAATTTTCCCACGCCGGCTGTGAAACTCCCGACCCGACTGAGGATCCCAGGTACGGCACCTGGAAACCCCGGATGACCTCCGGAGCCGGCGGGCTGGATATCCCAGAAAAAATGAAGCTGGAGATGCTGACTCTGAGGGAACCCCCGTTCGTTATGGAGCTGGAGCTGCCGTCTGTGAAGGAATTCCCGTTCCAGTGCTGGTCTGCAGAAACAGCAGGTACAGGAAACACAGTACCTGGAAACAAAGGGGAAGCCTCCATTATGTCCGGAAACGTGGCCGGTGGGCAGGACTTCAGGTCAGACTGAAGCGCAGGGGACTTCGGCCCCTTCTCCCTACTATCCTACTGGCCAATGTACAGTCCCTTGAAAATAAAGTGGAGGACTTAAGGGCAAGGCTGCTCTATCAAAGGGAGCTGAGGGAATGCTCTGTGTTCTGTTTCACAGAGACATGGCTCACCCCCAGCTCCCCAGACTCAGCGATCCAGCCTGAAGGGTTCTCCATCCACTGCATGGACCGTACACTGACATCGGGGAAAGGGAGAGGAGGGGGCATCTGCCTCATGGTCAACTCTGCGTGGTGCTCAGACGTAGCAGTCCTGTCCAACTCCTGCTCTCCACACCTCGAACATCTGGCGGTGAAGTGCCGTCCCTTCTACCTTCTGAGGGAATTCACCTCCATCATCCTGACCGCGGTCTACATCCCACCCCAGGCAGACGTCCATCTGGCACTGGAGGAGTTGCATGCCGTGGTCAACAAACACCAGACGTCTTACCCCGAGGCATTTACCACCATTGCTGGGGACTTCAATAAGGCAAACCTAAAGAAATCACTCCCCAACTTCCACCAACATGTCTCCTGCTGCACCAGAGGACCAAACACCCTCGACCACTGCTACACCACCATCAAGAATGCCTACCGCTCTATCCCTCGCCCTCACTTCGGTAAATCCGACCATACCACGGTGCTGCTTCTCCCTGCCTACAGACAGCAATTAAAGAGCGCACCCCCAGAGGTGAGGACAGTACAGAGCCGGTCGGGGTGGGGGGGGCAGAGGAACAACTCCACGACTGTTTGGAAAACTGGGCAATGTTCAAGGACTCGGCAACGGACTTGAATGAATACGCCACAGTTGTTACAGACTTCATTAAGAAATGTTTGGAGGACTGCATCCCTACAAAAACCTTCCGAGTGTTTCCCAATCAGAAACCTTGGATGAACTGTGAGATCCGCACTCTTCTGAAGACCAGACACCGGGCATTCATGTCTTATGATACAGTGGTCTACACAAAGTCCAGATACGACCTTGGTAAGGCCATCAAAAAGGCCAAAGGGAGTTCTGCTCCAAACTGGAGGATGAGACAGATGTTCGGCAGCTGTGGCGGGGACTGAATGCAATCACCTCCTACAAGGCGAAACCAGGAGGCAGCTCGGATGTTGGCGATACATCACTCCCTGATGAGCTCAATGCATTTCACGCACGCTTTGATAGGGAGAACACCGATGTGCCTTCCCGAGCCCCCATTCGCTGTGATGGTATTTCAGTCTCAGTCACAGAGGCTGACGTCAGGAAATCCTTCAGAGGGGTGAACCCTCGAAAAGCGTCTGGACCTGATGGCATACCTGGTCATGTTCTAAAAACCTCTGTGGACCAACTGGCTGGAGTTTTTACGGACATTTTCAACCTGTCACTTCTGAGATCTGAGGTTCCCACCTGCTTCAAAAGGGCATCAATAATACCGGTGCCCAAGAAGAGCAAGGTGACATGCCTCAATGACTATCGACCTGTGGCACTAACGCCTGTGGTGATGAAGTGCTTCGAGAGGTTGATCATGGCGCAAATCAACTCCTACCTCGACAAAAACCTGGACCCACTGCAGTTCGCTTACCGCCACAACAGATCAACGGTGGACGCGATCTCGCTGGCCCTCCACTCCGCTCTGGACCACTTGGACAACAAAAACTCATATGTCAGGCTGTTATTCATTGACTACAGCTCGGCATTTAACACAATTATCCCTTCCAAGCTGGTTCCCAAACTCACAGAACTGGGTCTCTGCGCATCCCTCTGCAATTGGATCCTCAACTTCCTCATTCACAGACCACAGTCTGTTCGTATTGGTGGAAATGTGTCAGACTCAATAACAATCAGCACGGGAGCACCTCAAGGCTGCATGCTCAGCCCCCTGCTGTACTCACTCTATACTCATGACTGCGTAGCCGGTCATAGTGCAAACTCCATCATCAGGTTCGCTGACGACACCACTGTTGTGGGACGTATCACTGATGGGGATGAGCCAGAGTATAGAAGAGAGATCGAGCGACTGTCCATATGGTGCCAGCACAACAACCTGGCCCTCAACACCAGCAAAACCAAGGAACTGATTGTGGACTTTGGAATGAGTTGGATGGGGACCCACCGTCCTGTTTATATCAACGGGTCGTTGGTTGAAAGGGTCAAGAGTTTCAAATTCCTGGGCGTGCACATCTGTGAAGATCTTTCCTGGTCCGAGAACACAGATGCAATTATTAAGAAAGCTCATCAGCGCCTCTACTTCCTGAGAAGATTACGGAGAGTCAGTCTGTCAAGGAGGACTCTCTCTAGCTTCTACAGGTGCACATTAGAGAGCTTGCTGACCGGTTGCATCGTGGCTTGGTTCGGCAACTTGAGTGCCCTGTAGAGGAAAAGACTACAAAAAGTAGTAAACATTGCCCAGTCCATCATCGGCTCTGACCTTCCTTCCATTGAGGGGATCTACCGCAGTTGCTGCCTCAAAAAGGCTGGCAGCATCATCAAGGACCCACACCACCCTGGCCACACACTCATCTCCCTGCTACCTTCGGGTAGAAGGTTCAGGAGCCTGAGAACTGCAACGACCCAGTTCAGGAATAGCTACTTCCCCACAGCCATCAGGCTATTAAACTTGGCTCGGACAAAACTCTGAACATTAATACTCCTCCATCTGTTATTTGCACTTTATTAATTTATTAATTCATGTGTGTATTTACATATATAATTGTAGTCAATGCTATGTTCTATTGTGCTATGCAAAGAAAGAATTTCATTGTCCTGTCAGTGACATATGACAATAAACTCTTTTGACTCTTTGACTCATGGAAAGTGGAAAGGAGTGGGGATGTGAAGATTGACTACTAGGGGAATAATGTTGCAGGTTGTGGAAATGGCGGACACTGATACGTTGGATGTGCAGGCTGGCGGGGTGAAAGGTGCTAACCATGCCGTGTACGTTCCCATCCAAATCATTGACATAGATGACAAACAGCAATGGGCCCAACACTGAACCCTGAGGCACATGTGGAGGGGAGATGTCAGCTCTGGGGAGTGCTGCAGAGCAGAGGGATCTAGGACTGCAGGTACATAGTTCCTTGAAAGTGGCATCACACGTAGATATAGTTGTCAAAATGTGTTTTTCGGCACATTGCTCTTCAGTCAGAGCATTGAGTATACAAGTTGGGAAGTCGAGTCCCTTGCCCAGAGTTTGGGAATCGAGAACCAGAGGATATATGTTTAAGCTGAGGTGGGGAAAGATTTAATAGGAACCTGAGAGATATATTTTTTACTCAAAGGTTGAAAGGTGTATGGAATGAGCTGCCAGAGCAGGTAGTTGAGGCAGGTACAATCACAACGTTTATGAAATATTTAGGCCGGTTCATGGATTGGATAGGTTTAAAGGGATCTGGGCCAAATGCAGACCGGTGGGACTAGTGTAGATGAGGCAAGTTGGTCGACATGGGCAAGTTGGGCCGAAGGGCCCGATTCCACGCTCTATGACTCTATTCCACTAACTCCCCACGTATCCTCTCCACGGCCTTTATTTCTCTCCCAGGTGCGGTGTCCGGGACCGACTCACCAGGTGCGGCCGAAGAACAAGAGTTCATTTTGTAAAGTCTGTGCCGCCTTCTTCTCCGCGCAGCACTGAGTGCAGAGGTGGGGAGGAAGCAACAGTGGGACAGGAAGGCTGCGAGAAACTGGACTCACACAGCACCAAACACACAGCTCATGATGCAGTTCTCTTTATTATTGGCTGAGAAGCTAAGTGAGTACAGTCACCACAGACAGTGAGAGCGGATACAAAGAAATCAAGGCACCGGATCCACTGCTGGAAAGGATGTGGATGATTCTGGAGTCTTCTAATCGCTGTGCAGTCTCAAGAACAAACAAAATTCCTTTGTGCGTGACATGGTGCATCATTCCAACTTCCCACATTTAGAAGCAGGAAAAGAGAAAAGCATTTACTTGTTAGTCCACAAGCAAAATGCGCAAATCTGAAATAACTGCTGGAAATACTCAATAGTTTAGGCACCATTTGTGGAGAGAAAACATTTAGATTTGGTCTAAATGTGCCATCTGTTTGAGTCAGAGTCTGTGAGCCATTAATATTCCCTGACTCTTGATCGGTGAATTTGCCTTGTAAATAGGGTTGCCAACTTTCTCCCCCCTCCCTTCATCTGACCCCATCAACACATCCATCTGTTCCTTTCTCCATCTACCTCTCTCTTAAGTACATCTGTGCTCTCTACCTCCATTACATGCTCCTGAGCTCCACCTGCCCGCCACGTCCGTCAAGAAGATTTCCCCTCTTCTCTCTTTGATTTATCGGTGGCTATTTTACATTTATGACATGTAAATCTGGTTCCACACTCAAGGAAACATCTCTCGACTTCCCCCTATAAATCCTTCACAGTGAGATTGGCCCCAGGTTGGTCACCCCTCAATCTTCTCTCTTGTGGAGAACAAGCCTCAGCCTGTTGGATCTTCTCTGCCTCTCTGTATTATGATCAGTTCACTGCTCCACTGCCTGTCAGTCTTGTATCAAACAGTGACATGGAACAGTTCACAGTACAGCATGTCCACTCTAACCAGAATACACAGAGGTTGAGCATAATGTTTCTGTGTTTAATTCATTTTGAAATGAATCACAAGACATTCCTTTCACTTTGCTGTCTGTGTTCAGTTCTTTCTTTATGTGTCGTGTCACACTGTACCTTCCTCTAACTCCAGTGTTACCCCCTTGTACATTCCTCCTGCACAGTTACACTCGGTGTCTGTTCCCCTGCCTCCTGCATTACATCCCATATATCCTCCTCTCACTGCTGGGCAGTTAGTCCAGTTATGCAGAGCACAGGACCCATGGGGTTGGTTCACTCCCACTATGTAATAGCAGGTCTGTTGAGATCACCTCCTGTTCAATACTGTGTCTGAAATTAACCTCCAACAAAATAACACTTCTGTCACTGAGTTCGATGCCTTTATAATTGTCAGGTTGACCAGCAGCCCAATGTTGGTAACTACATGAAGATCCATCAATCTGTGTGAAAGTCCCTTCCTGTGGGTATAAACAATGGTCATTGCTGTTGGAATGCTGAGTAAGCTGCCACTTCACAGTACAGGGAGGAGCTGTACCTGAGCCGGAGTGAGAGCAGAATACGAGCAGCCGGGACAAGTGGGGCAGTGGATGGAAGTTTAAACTAGGGACTGGCAGGGTGGGGGAATCTCATGGAAGTAACAGAATTTTTGGGATGAAAGTGACAGGATCTGCGAGTAAATGTCAAAGAAAAGGAGTAATGGTCTCAATAAATGAGGAAAAGATGATCATTGAACACAAATGCAAAGTAGGATCTCCCAGAGAAGGACAGAGACATTCAGTGTTATCCATGTGAGTCTGCATGTTCTCCCTGTGACCATGCGGTTTTCCAGCAAGTGTTCCAGTTTATGGGAGGTAACAATTAAATGACTGAATGAATGGGATGTACTGGGAGCTGGTGTGCTCAATGGTCTGGGAGCTGGTGTGCTCAATGGTCTTAATGGACTTCCTGTTGTAAACAATTATGGAACTAAATCCTGGAACAAAGTCTGCAATGCTATCATTGTTTTGGCCAAATATCTTCAAGGGTAATTGGATATGTTCCATTAAGTATCAGTTACAAAAACACACTGATAATTTAATTGTAAGGATTGGCTTTAACTGTCTTCTTTTCATCTTTAGAGAACTCACGTGATTTATTTCATTTTCATATCCCCAAATCACTAAATTCTCATTGTCAGATTCCTTCACAGCTGCTCTGTGACACCACTCTGCACACCAGCCTTGATCCATTTTCACATTTGGGAACAAAAATAATTCAGTTTCAGGAGAAGGATTAACTGTAATTCGACTGCAGACAGGATCGTGCAGAATGAAGGGAAATGTTGGCTGGTTTTGTTCACAGGACATGTGAACATGTCATTGTTAACTGTACTTGGCATCTGTCGTTTAGGCCAATCCAAGCATAAGGGTTCTCTTTGCTCACTGCAACAATCACTTTGGTAATGAATGTGTTGTGATCGCTCGAGGTCACGGTAGCCAGATGTCCGTAATTTAGTTGCTGATTGCAGAAATGTCTTTAAAATAGTTTAATATCAAAATATTTTATCTGAATTAATATGTTTCATCCTCTCACATGCTTCCAAATAATAATCAGAATTGATATTGGAAATGGGTCAACTTTGTCCACTTGAATCAGAGTTCTTGTTCTTAAATCTCTCTGATGTCAACCCCAGCTCTGTGTTAACTCCTGGATGTGGAGTTTCCCCCAAATCCCCAATATTTCACCCACTGGTCCGAGCGATAGAAACCGGAGCCCACGGCTGCAGTGAAGCGCACCCTGGAACACAGGGACTCATCGCAGGCGATTCAACGAGAGGCTGTGTTGTGAGTTCATTGGAATGAACCAGCAGAGAGCAATGTTCCCCAGGCATCCCAGAGCAACCACTGGTTTCAGCGACATACAGCCCCTGTCCCACTTAGGAGACCTAAACAGCAACCTCTGGTGACCTTGCCCGCCACCCAAGGTTTCCATGAGGTCACCGGAGGTTTTGGTCACTCTCCCTAATGGTCGAAATTGGTTTCCGCGTGGTCAAGGCTTCATCTAGGTTGCTGCTATTTTTTCATAATGATTAAAACCGGCCTCGACTAAAAATAGGTTTCCGTTTTAAAAATCGATCATTTTTTAGTCGTAGGTCTAATCGAAGTCGGTTTTCTTCATAGTCGAGGAAGGTTTTCAACACATGCATGGGAGGTGGTAGGAGGTTGCAGGTCACCTCGACCATGACTTTTTATTGGGTGGCGGGCAAGGTCACCAGAGGTTGCTGTTTAGGTGGGACAGGGGCTTATCTCAGCATCTGACCATGTCTGTTTGTGAGGGAAAAACCGGTAACAAAAACTTAAGGAATGATAATAAAACCAGTTTTCATCACAGTGCCCTTTGACTAAGCCGCGCTTTTCAAGGTCTTGCTGAGTCTCCTCCGGTCCCAAGGAATCGATCGTCCCTGTCAGTGTAGTGTAAGGGTCAAACTGACAATTTCAGCCAAAATGTGAAAACAAGTTTATCTCCTCGCACTTGCGATCAGTGCATGGGAAAAGGCTGTGTTGGGGAACAAAACACAGCAGTGTTTGAGTAGATGTTTTCAAACAATGTCTAACAGTGTCTGAGTGAGTTGACGAAAACAGTAATAGTTGGGTAGACCACCCACGCCCCCTGCTATTAGTAGCACAGAAACGTTGCAGACAAGGGGGGCTTATTATTGGCCCGGGGAGGGGGCAGTGACGCAATCTGCTCCGATAAGAAATGCCATAAAGTTAAAGTGAATTCAGATTTAAACCAACTGCTAACCCACTGTTCATAACAGATATTGAGCCATTTAAGATACATAAACTACAGAAGAAAGTGTGGTCCAACCATGCCCATCGTTTAAACGAAAAGATCTGAAGAAAAGGTTTATTATTTCCAAAAGAGCAGTATGGTGTGAATTGTTCACAATTCAAAATACTCGTCAGCTCCCTGGACAAATAAAAACAAAACTAATTCTAAATAAACCAAGGTTTTGATAGGGAAAATGCAAGTGGAATTTGAGACTAATCATGCGGGGAAAATTAAATCAATATTTATATTGAAAATTAAATAAATATCAGATTCCATTGCAGATTGAGAAAGTGTTTTTGAATGTCCCTCTGGAAGACCCCCCCCCCCCACCAGAAAAACTCAAATAAACGGAGGTCAACAGATGCAGCAAGAAGGAGAAGATGAGAGAAATGAGCTTCTGCTAAACACAACTATTGGAGAAATAATGGTGTTGAATGGCAATAAATCCTCAGGAACTGATGACCTGCATCCCAAGGTGTGGAGAGTGGTGACCATGAAGATACCCGATACTCTGGAGTGTGTCGCAGGGATCAGACCCATCAGTTTACAAACAACATCAGTGATTTGGATGAAGGGACCGGGAGACGTGCATCAAGACTGCTGCTGACGCCAAGCTGTTCACCTTTTTGTCAGAGGATTTATGTGGATGAGTAAAGACGTCTTACTGCAGATACATCGGGTCCAGTGGAGACGGCACCTGGATTATTGCTCACAGATCTGGACTCCTGACCTCAGGAAGAATGCTCAAGTGGAGAGCAAATTAACCATTGCATTACGGCCTGGTTCGGCAACTCAAAAGCCCAGAAATGATGAAGATTGCAAAAAGTGGTGAAGACTGGCCACAGGTACTGCCCTCCCCATTAGTGAAGGGATGTAGAAAAGTCACTGCCTCAAAATGCTGCCAGCATCATCAGAGACCCTCTCCACCTTGGCCACACTCTCACTCCTGCCATCGAGAAAAAGGTATAGGAGCCTGAAAACCATAATGGTCCAAGTTCAGGACTCACTCCTCCTGTACCATTGCCAGCACTCTGGCCATCCTCCCTCAAGCCTCCATCCTCACCCTCACAGTGGGCAAGTACACTGCACCTGTTGCATTGGACCAGTGCCTGCAGAACTTTCTCTTGTGTATCCTCTGGGTTCCTGACAGTCACATATCCCTCTTCCTGCATCACTTCCTGTCACCGTGAAGAAATCTCTGTCTCCTGATGTGGAGGAGAGTCTCCAACTCACCTAATTCAGCAGCTCTGAGATGAGTATCCCACACAAGAGACAGTTTCCTACCACATCCCGACTAGTCCCAATGTCCACAAATTCTCATGTTCCACAGTTCCAACACAGTGCCTGTGCATTCATTTCTCACACCAATATATTTCTAATGCTCCTGGAATCAATGGAACTTACCTGTCACATCACTGGCAAGCAGTGAGGTCAGCACCAAAACCCACACCAGCATCATGTTTCCTTCCTCGAACCTGAAACACAAGAAAACAATTCACCATTAGTGTCAGTTTCACAGTGAAGGTGGGCGTATCCTGCTGCAGTTCCCATCTCTCTCTCTCCCCCAGCTCTCTGTGTCAATGAGGTTTCCAATGCTGTTGCATCCTTATATACGTGTAGTTCCGGCATCTTGGAGGTAGTTGGGATAGTCTCTGACAACCTCTTCTGGCAGCTTGTTCCATACACACACCACCCTTTATGTGAAAAAGTTACCCCTCAGATTCCTATTAAACCTTTTCCCCTTCACCTTAAACCCAGGTCCTCTGGTCATTAATGCGCCTAATCTGGGCAAGAGATTGTGTGCACTACCCGCTCTATTCCTCTTGTGATTTTATACACCCTCTATAAGATCACCCACATCCTCCTACGCTCCAGGGAATAGAGTCCCAGCCCACTCAATTTCTCCCGACAGCTCAGACCCTCTAGTTCTCGTAAATCTTCTCTATCCTTCCCAGCTTGACACTATTTTTCCTATAACATAATATTTTTCCTATAACCCAGAACTAACCACAATACTCAAAATGCAGTCTCACCAACATCTTATACAACTGCAACATGACATCCCAACATGGTCAAAAAGGCGTTTGGGACAAAAGCCATTTTGACCATACTATCTAACCGTGACTCCACTTCAATGAACCATGCAACTGCACTCCTAGATTCCTCTGCTCTACAACACCCCCTAGAGCCCTACCATTCTCTGTGTAGGCCCTATCCATGTTAGTCTTCCCGCAATGCACCTCACAGGTAATATTCAGAAACAACAGATTATTTACAGAGACCACCTCATTCACAGGTATATTCACTCTGGGATGAGACAGATGAACCAAATGGCCCTTTCTTACCCTGGATTTTCTCTTGTTCCCCAATCACTTCACACTCTAAAGGCAGAGTAAGTGGTCACTTGGACCCATTGTACTTTCAGCTTCATCGTCAACCCCTGGTGGAATCGTGGAATGATACAATGATACAGCACAGCAGGAGGCCATTTGCCCCATCCTATCTTTGCCATATCTTTGTTCGTGTGATCCACTTAGCACAATTCTCCTGCTCTTTCCCCAAACTACTGGAAATTGTTCCTTCACACATTTTTCCAAATCCTTTGAAAGTTATTGTTGACTCTGCTTCCACCAGCCTTTCAGTCTATAAGTTTCTAATAATTACATCATCCTGAGCAAAATTGATTTCTCCTGTCACCGCTGATTAATTTGCCAATTATCTAAGAACTCAATGCAGCTGATCCAGTTGGTTTTCAGGTCAATTGGCCCAGGCCTGAATGTTTTTGCTGGATGAACTGCTTCAGTTTGTAAAGAGTGGTGAATGGAGCTGAACATTGTGCAATCTTCAGGGAACTTCCCCACTTCTGACCTTCTGATGGACGGAAGGTCATTGATGAATCAGCTGATGATGGTTGTGTCTGGGACACTTCCCATCATTTTTGGTCTCCTAATTTGAGGAAGGACATCCTTGTGATTGAGGCAGTGCAGCGTAGGTTCACGAGATTGATCCCTGGGATGACGGAACTGTCATATGAGGAAAGATTGAAAAGACTAGGCTTGTATTCACTGGAGTCTAGAAGGATGAGGGGGGATCTTATAGGAACATATAAAATTATAAAAGGACTGGACAAGCTAGATGCAGGAAAAAAATTCCCAATGTTGGACGAGTCCAGAACCAGGGGCCTCAGTCTTAGAATAAAGGCGAGGCCATTTAAGACTGAGGTGTGAAAAAAGTTTTTCACCCAGAAAGTTGTGAATTTGTGGAATTCCCTGCCACAGAGGGCAGTGGAGACCAAATCACTGGATGGAATTAAGAGATAGATAGAGCTCTTGGGGCTAGTGGAATCAAAGGATATGGGAGAAGACACGGGTCATTGATTGGGGACGATCAGCCAAATCAAAGGGCCAAATGGCCTCCTCCCTCACCTATTTTCTATGTTTCTATGTATGCCCCAAGGAACTCCTGCAGTGAAGACCTGGGGCTGGGATGTTGAACCACAGCCATTGTACTTTGTGTGGGTAATGTATCCAACCATTGACGTATTCTCTCCTTGATGGTCCTTGTCTCAGGAATTACCAGGTCCCCCTCAATGCTGCATGCAGTCAAATGCTGCCTTGTCGTCAAGGAGCCTCACTCTGGCCTCACCTCCGGAATGCAGCTCTTTGCTCCGTGTTTGGACCAAGGCTGTGATGTGGTTCAGAGGCGAGTGATCTTGGTGAATAGACAATAGACAATAGGTGCAGGAGTAGGCCATTCGGCCCTTCGAGCCAACGCCGCCATTCAATGTGATCATGGCTGATCATCCCTAATCAGTACCCCATTCCTGCATTCTCCCCATTCCGACACTGAGTGTGGGCAAGTAGATTATTGGAGGGGAAGCGACACTTGCCCACACTGTGGACAACTGATGATTGGGAACAGCCTGATTGTCTGGTCATTAGCTGGACTGGATTTGTCAATACAGTTTTCAGGTTGTGATGTTTGTCACAGAGTAGACTGATTCTCGGTGAAGACAGGGGCGAGGTTACAAGATTTAGACCTGTACCTCTACAACAATGGAACACACAAATAAATTGTTGATAGGAAGGGTGAAGATGTCGGTCTGAAGGTGAAGGGAACTGGTCCAGTGTTTGCCCTCTGGATGTCACTAGAGATGGAAGCACTCATAATGCTGACCAGAGGAAGACTTTGGCCAAGTCTTGGAGTGCTGATGCAGGCTTTAACCTGAAAACATCGACTATACCTTTGCCTCCATAGATGATGCCTGACCTGTTGAGTTCTCCAGTAGTTTGTTTTGATCGTGGGGAAGTTGTTTATTAAAATAGAGCAAATTGCTAATGGTTCTGAACCATTAGCAAAATCTGTGAGATCAAACCTGAAATATATGGGTATGAAACTAAAGAAACTGAAAATAAAATCTCATTGTACGCAGATGATATATTACTTTATATCACAAAAACAGAAATTAGTCTTCCTAACTTGTTAGATTTAATAACTCAATTTGGATCGTTTTCAGGATATAGAATTAATTGGAATAAAAGTGAACTTATGCCAATAATGGGAAATAATTATGATTGCAAACAAAAAGATATAATTCATTATTTAAATCTAATTTTTTACCCTTATTGAATAAACTATTTAAGAATATTCAATATTGGAAAACATTTCAATGTTAGGTAAGATGAACGCGATAAAAATGATTTTTCTTCCACAATTACTATATTTGTTTCAAATGATCCCGATATATCTTCCTAAAAATTTCTTTAAGAAAGTGGACTCCATGGTTACTAATTTTATTTGGGATTATAAGAATCATAGAATAATTAAAAAGCATCTATGTAAATCAAAAATAAATGGTGGCTTTGCACTGCCTAATTTTATGTTTTATTATTGGGCAGTTAATATAAAAAATATGAATTTTTGGCTGGGTGAACTAGATAAACAACCAAATTGGTTAAAGATGGAAAAAGAAGACTGTACCCGTTTGAAATTGGTTTGATTTTATTTGCTAATACTCCAATACATAAGAAAACTTATAAAGAAAATCCATTAATAGAAAGTGGAATACGTATTTGGAAACAATAATAAAAAACATTAAAATTACAGAATGTACCACTAGCTCTTCCAATAGTAAACAATATTTCTTTTAAACCTTCACTGATGGACAAAGGTTTTTTAAAATGGAAGAACTATGGAATAAATAAGATCGGTGATCTTTATAGGGAAAACTTATTTCTCTCATTTCAGGAATTACAACAAAATTATGGATTACATTTTAAAGAATATTTTCGATATCTTCAAATTAGAGACTATGTTAAATCAAATACACTGGATTTTAGGAATAGAAAGACAGAAATCTTAGATGAATGTTTAAATAAACATCCGAATACTGAGAAATTAATATCATATATTTATAATATTTTATTGGAAAATGATTTACCAAATACGGATAAATATAGACAAGCATGGAAAATGAACTAGGTCAAGTAATCAGTAGAGAAGTATGGAATGAAAGTTTACAATATATACATCATTGTTCATTAAATGCTAGACACTCCTTGATACAATTTAAAGTTATACATAGATTACATCTCTCAAAGTCCAAATTAAATAGAATTTTCTCAAATGTGTCTGCAATATGCGATAAGTGTCAAAATTAGAAGCTAATTTAACGCATTCATTTACAAAATGTATAAAAATCAGTAATTTTTTGATAGAGATTTTTAAGATAATCTCAATTGTAGTTAATGCAAAGTTGACTCCAGACTCAAAACTAATTATATTGGGAATACTGGAAACAAATCAGTTATTAACAATACAACAAATAATTTTTATCGGTTATAGTTTAATAATTGGTAAAAAATTAATACTAAGATTTGGAAAGGTCCTACTTCCCCCACAACTAAAATGTGGATTACAGAAATGTCGGAGACGTTGCACTTGGAACGATTAAGGCTTGCCCTGATGGACAGGCTGGACCAGTTCAGAGGAATATGGTCTCCATTTATTGAATATTTAAAGGGTTAAGATGGTCCAGTTCGAAGCCATAACGAAGCCTGAATGTATGAATGGATGAAGAATTATAGACAATAGATCATAAATATATCTCCATTGAAGAATATCTTGTTTAATATTCCACTCAATCAGTTTATCTCTCTTTTTTTTTTTTCTTTTTCTCTTTTTTATTTCCTACTGCTATAAAATAAAAAGAAAATTATAGAAGTACAAATAAGATTGACTGTTAATTTTAAAAATATTAAGAATGTATGTGACGTTAATATTTTCTTTTGCTTTAATTGGATTTTATATTTCTTCTTAATATGTAATTACTTCTAATAAAAATATCTTACAAAAAAAAAGAGCAAATTGGCTCCCCTGCTCGGCGGGGGGGGGGGGTTTCAAACGCTGGAAATGCAGACTTAAAATTTGTTTAATTCACAGCAGGCCACACAACATCACCAGCAGGAAAGTCGGAGTTTACATTAAAGGTACATTTTCATTGGAACCGAAAAATGTTAGAGACTGAACAAGTTTTTAATTGTAGAGAATGTTGAGTGGAGAGAGGGAGAGAGGGAGAGTGACCCAGGGCAGTGGAGGTGACTGAAATTAGTTAAATGTAAATTTTTTCAAGCTGTATTTGCTTGCTATCTTTACAACACTGTTCCATTGTTGTAGGCCAGGGGATTTGCATATCATGGTTTGATGTAACTCACTTCTGAGATCAGATATGTTTGTTTTTCTCTCCAACACCTGAGCTGCGGTCATTTCCATTTAGTGACATGAGCATGGATGATAAAACTGGGATTGGGTGCCAAAACCTGTTGCTGGGAGACCAGATAAATATATTTTCTTTCTTATACCTGAGCTGTGTTCATTTTGGCCTTGTTTTATGATATCAATGCATCTTTCTTGGTAACCTTTAAGGACATTCTTATAAATGGACAAACATTTTGATGAGAACTTAAGAGTCACACACAGGTCAGACCAATGATGACCAGCAAGTTACATCTAAAAGAGCTTCGCTGAAGAGTTGTTTTTAACCACATTCTGACAGCTTCATCTACTGAGGCACTCCGACAATATAATAATGCCTGTCTGTGAATTCTCAGTGTGCACCTATCAAAGATTCTTCTTCACAAGAAGGAAATTTCCCTTCTTCCAAACCCTCATCGTTGACAGCATGTTGACCACATCATTTCTCGACTGTCCAAGACTGAGGAAACAGCCTCTGATTTTCCGCCTTCAGTCCCTCTCCAAATCCTCAATAAAACCTTTCTAAATTCCAGTAGGTTCAGTCCAATTTTCTTTGCTCTCTTCACTGGACACTTTATTCCAAGTATTCACCCGGTCAATCTATGCGGCAATGACTCCAAGGCAAGTGTTTCCTGCCTTAGGTACGGAGACCAAAATAATCCCCTAAACTTCAAATGAGGTCCCACTGTGGAATATCAGTGATGCTTCCTTGGTTTTTTTTCTCATCAAACCCCATGACAATAATAGACATTGTTCAATTTGACTTGATAATTCCTTATTCCGTTTGTGGATTAGCTTTGTACACCTGGACCTCTCCACACACCAACATTTACCGGCTTCTCACCACATGAAATGTTCTGTTTTGCTCATTCTTCCATCAAACAGCACAACCTCCCATTATCCGACAGTACGCTCCAAGTGCAACATTATATCCTATGTAACCTGTTTCAGGAGACTTGTCTGCGACTACAACAATCACTGTGGGTACAGGTCTATTGTTTATATGGAGAAGATTCATGACATAAGTTGCATCCAATACAAAGAAACAACACGTAGCAAAGATGAGAGTCACAGTCTGTTTATTGAGACATCAGAGACTCGCCATCTGAGTCACCGTGGTTCAGAACATGTTTCCTCCCACCGTGTCCTTGTTCACAACAACTGCTATTGCTCCTGGTATCTCTCTCAATCTAACTCTAATTTTCACCAACCCCCTTTTTTTTCTTTTTTTTTTTATGTTTCAAAAACTTTATTTGACACAATCATATAATACAACACATCAAACCATAATCACAAATTGCACTAGATAAAAAAACATTATAGTACAACAATACAATCATTGTTCACAATACTCTGAACCCCACGCGGTGACCAGCGCCCACGGAAGGCCTCCAGAGTCCCTGTGGACACCGCATGTTCCCTCTCCAGGGACACACGTGCACGGACGTAGGCCCGGAAAAGGGGCAGGCAGCCGACTCTAGCCTGACCATCGACCGCCCGCTGCCTGGACCCACGAATGGCCATCTTGGCCAGGCCCAGGAGCAAACGGACAGGGAAGTCCCCCCCCCCCCCCCACTCAGCTCTCCCCACTCCCTGCCTTGTGTCCGAACACTAGAATCGTGGGACTAAAATGCAACCAGAACTTGAGGAACAACCCCTTCAGATACTGGTACAGGGGCAGTAACCTCTCACACTCCATATACACGTGGAACACGGTCTCTTGCTCGCCGCAGAAAATACATGCGGCAGACGATCCCGTGAACCGACTCAAAAGTTTATTACAAACCACCGCTCTGTGCAACACTCTCCACCCCAGGTCCCCAATGTAAAGGGAAACAAATCGCTTATAGAAGGACCCCCACTGGGGACCTCCCCCGCCTTCAGGTGGTAACACCGTCCACCATGGTGTGTCGGGACGGGAGACGAAGGCAAGGAGGTGCAGAATGTGCAGGAGCATCCTGTACAGTGTGCGTCTCTTCGCATCACGAAATGGCATGCTGGTCATCTCAGAAAGGCGGCTTAGATTGTGTGGAACCGGTACCGAGAAATATCCCGGATCCTAGGCCCGATGAGCAGATCTGACGGAGCGGGGGTAAGCTCTATCAGAACCACTCTAGGCACTAGCCTCTCCTCGACACCCGCCATGACAGGGTGAGGACCGGCCACTCCCGCAGCCACGACAACCCCCTCCCCTCGTGGAGCAACACGCTGGCTGAAAACAACCAAATTTCTCACTCTTAGCACATCCCGATAGAAGACAGGCAAACCCCGAACTTCCGGTGGCGCTATGGAGGGCTAGAGGATAACGCCAGCCAGCTCCACGAAAAAAAACGGGAAAAAACGGGGGATTAACGGACCTACCTGCTGCCTGCTGCTTGCTGCCTGCCGTTTCTGCACCGATTGTTGTGAGTGACGTCATCAGGCGCGCGACTAATTATGTCTACAACACGCAGCCCTACCGAAAAAGCGAAAAGTCGATCAACCCGGCAGAGACAGGCAGAAGGCCAAACTGAAGCCTCGGACTTGAGTAGGACCTATCCCAAGAAGATGTATCAAAAAGAACAGGGAAAAAAACGGAAGGTGAGGAATTGAAAACTTTTATTTCACACCAGATTGCTGGTTTAAGGGAAGAAATAAACCAGATGAACAGCCAGATGAACCAGATGAACAATCAATTGAAAGAATTTCAACAGGAAACAAATTTAAATATTAATAACAAGATCAAGAAATTATCGGAAGATTTGAAGAAAGAATTCACAGAAATGATTAATGAAATGACAAAGGAGATGGACAAAAAAATTGAAAAGGTCAAAAAAGACTTTGAAAATAGGATGAATCCTATGGAGGAAGCACTGGAACAACAGACGGCTGGTATAAAGAACCTTGAAGAATTAGCTGATACAAGTGCTTTGACTACAGCAAAGTTGCTTACAGAAAATGAACGTCTAACGAACTTGCTGACTAAAATAACTGAGAAATGTACTGAGCTAGAAGGACGCCAGAGAAGACAAAATCTAAGGATTGCAGGTATTCCCGAAGGACGAGAGAAAGATGAAGATCCTCGAGAATTTACCGCGAACTTACTGCAATGTGTTCTATCTCTGGAACAAAAGCCTTTATTAGCCCGTGCTCACAGAGTCAGGAGACGTCAGACAAGACCAAATGCCCCTCCAAGACAAATGATCATAAAGATACAATATGACTTTGTCCTGGACGAGATTATGCGAAAAGCCTCGAGAAATAGAAACCTGGAATTTGAAGGACAAAGGATTAGCATCTACCGAGATTATCCAGCAGAGGTTGCCAGGAAACGGAAAGCGTTTAACGAAGCTAAAAGTCTCATGAGGGGTGTGGAAAATCTGAGATATACGGCTTGAATTATCCAGCTACTTTAAGAGTTACCTTTAACAACACGGAACATTTCTTTGCCAGCCCAACAGCAGCACTGGACTTCGCCCAGCAGATCAAGACCTGAGAAATATCTACCATTGAAACATACTGACTTTCACATACTTTTAGAGACTTTACAAGGATCCTCAACACTCTGCAAGACTTCACAAGATAACGTTGGACTGGATGGATTGGACAATGTCGGATGGAAGCGAGAGAAAGAAGTGGATCGGAAGACCTCACCTGGATACTAATAATTAGTATAATCACACTACTAATATAAATAAATAACTAACAAATATTAAAACCACAACGCGGTATCATTATCAGTATTATTCTTACTAATTAAGATTGCTCACTATTACTAATCACTACTATTAATAATTAACAACTAATGTTTATTTATGTAGGAATGAATAGAGTCAAATATAGGGATGGATTTCACATGGCGATCTTTCTTTATAACAGCAATTTTCACTTTGAACTTTTGTTTTTCTTTTTGTTTTATGGGGTTTTTTATTTTCTTTTTTATAGCTTCTCCATTTTTCATTTTTAACATTACTTAGATTTTTAAATTAATTTTAGATATAGACACTCCTATATCTTTAATCAGTATAATTTGATAAATGTTTCTTTTTTTTTGCCCCTTTTTAATTAATTTTTTTCTTTTTCTTTTTTTCCCTTTTTTCCTTTTACCCTTTTTTTTTCCCCCTTAATGTTATACCCCCGGTAAAAAATTATTATGGAATAATAATTCCATAAACCTGGGAGCTGGTTAAGTTAACAACATCAACGACGGAAGTCGGTAGATGGTTAGCCATGCTAATATGGCTAGCACTAACTGCAACAACTCTAGATGTAGTTTTTTTCTATCTTTAAGCACAATACTAACCTCTTAATCTATCCTTTACTTTTCTTTTATATAATCTATTATGTTTTTTCAGTTTGAATGGAGTTATACATTGGACCAATGGAGATATATTCGTGAGGGACATAAACGAGACTTAAAATTCATCTATGTTTCGGGTGTAAGGTCGGGTCTGTCGGGCTGATCCATAGACTCTATTGTAGATCTCCATAAACATAAGATGCAAGACTCAAAAATGAATACGGGGAATGAGGGATTAACGTTTTGTAGTTGGAATGTCAAAGGTATTAATGAACCGATAAAGAGAGGAAAAGTATTGGCACATTTAAAGGCAACTAAAGCTGACGTAATTTATATTCAAGAAACTCACTTAAAAAAAGACGCCGAGCATCGGTTGAAAGCTAAATGGATAGATAAAATGTATCACTCTTCTTTCATGCATAAATCAAGAGGCGTGGCAATATTATTTCGTAAAGGTACTTTATTTAAGCATACATCAACTATAACTGATAAAGATGGCAGATACATTATTGTGATAGGAGAATTAAACACAGAAAAAATGATTCTTGTTAATATATATGGACCAAATTTTGATAGCCCATTGTTTTTTAAGAAAGTACTTAACAATATTCCGGAACTAACACAATACAATTTAATAATTGGAGGAGATTTTAATTGTACACTAGACCCCTATTTAGACAGATCTACAAGGCAAAGGAAAACTAAATCACACACCAGTGATTTATTAAACGCATATATGCAAACGACTAACATTAAAGATGTTTGGAGAATAGAAAACCCTACTGGACGAGAATACTCCTTTTACTCGCCAGTACATAAAACCTACTTAAGAATAGATTATTTTTTGGTGGACGCAAAACTTATTTCACTTACTTATGAATCCAAATATCACAATATTATAATTTCAGATCATGCGCCATTAACATTTAAGATCAAAATAAATGGTAAAACAGAAAAATCAGGTCAGTGGAGATTTAACCCACAAATTTAAAAAAATAAAATTACTCAGGAATATATCACAACACAAATTAAGATATTTTTTGAAACAAATGATCAACCGGAAATATCTTGCTCCTTATTATGGGAAACATTTAAAGCATATCTCCGGGGAATTATGATCTCTTCACAAGCATTTTATAATAAAAAGAATCGGAAGGAACAACAAGAATTGGAAAGGGAGATTAAACAATTAGACATACAGAATGCAACAAACCCAGATATAATATTACACAATAAAATTGCAGCATTGAAATATAAATTAAATAAAATATATACGGATCAAGTTGTAAAACTTTATCAACATACCAAACAATTACAGTTCGAATTTGGAGATAAACCCCAAAAATTATTTGCTCGCCAATTAAGGAAAATGGAAGCTGAAAAAAATAATCCATAGGATCAAATCACATAACGGCGAATTGCTAATACAACCCAAAGATATTAATGAAAGATTTATGCAATATTATAAAAACTTATACACTGCTAAAACAACAGAAAATAAAACAGAAATAGAGCATTTCTAAAAAAATGTAACCTGAAAGGGTTGGATTTACAAAATAGAGAATTTTTAAATGCTGATATCTCAACAAAAGAAATCCAAGAATCTATTAGATCACTAAAAAATGGTAAAACACTGGGACCAGATGGTATTGGTTCGGAATTTTATAAAATATTTTCATGATCATATGGTTCCACGTTTGAAATCATTATATGAACAGATATATACACAGCAGAAATTACCAGAAACGCTGAATGAATCTATTATAACACTTATACCTAAAATAAATAAAGACTTGGATGAACCAGGTTCATTTAGAGCAATAGCTCTTTTAAATACTGATCAAAAGATATTAACAAAAATATTAGCACAAAGGCTAAGTTCAGTTGTCAACGAATTAATTAATCCCGATCAAACAGGATTTATACCAAAACGATATTCCTCATATAATCTAAGACGGTTATTCAATATTATATATTCAAAAAGAAGTATTAAAAAAGACATAGTAGTCATTTCGCTTGATGCAGAAAAAGCCTTCGATCAAGTGGAATGGCCTTACCTATTTTCGGTTATGGAAGCTTTCAAATTGGGAGAGAAGTTTACCACTTGGATTAAATTGTTATATACAAATCCGACAGCTAGAATAACAACAAACGAATGTTATCAACTAAATTCAATTTATCTCGAGGTTGTAGACAAGGTTGTCCTTTATCCCCTTTATTGTTTGCACTCGCAATAGAACCTCTTGCCCAGAAGGCTGAGATTACATCCGGAAATACATGGATATGATACTAGAGACACTAAAAATAAAATCTCCTTATATGCGGATGATGTATTACTTTATATCACAAAACCAGAAACAAGTATCCGAAATTTGTTAAAATTAATAACGGAATTTGGATCTTTCTCAGGATACAGTATCAATTGGAATAAAAGTGAACTTATGCCAATAACGGTGAATAACTTACATATATTACAACAATTCCCTTTTAAGATAACAAATGAAAAAATTAAATATCTTGGAATTTTCGTAACAAAAAGATTCAACTCTTTATTTAAATCTAACTTCCCCCCATTATTGAATAAATTAAATAAGAATATTTTATATTGGAAAAGCTTACCTATCTCAATGTTAGGTAAAATTAATACAATAAAAATGATCTTTCTTCCACAATTATTATATCTCTTTCAATTAATTCCGATATATCTCCCTAAAAATTTCTTCAAAAAGGTAGATTCTAATTACTAACTTCATCTGGGATTATAAGAGCCATAGAATAAATAAAAAACATTTATGTAAATCTAAAATAAATGGAGGATTAGCATTACCAAATTTTATGTTTTATTACTGGGCAGTCAATATTAAAAATATGAATTTTTGGCTAGAAGAAATAGATAATCAACCAACTTGGTTAAATATGGAAAAAGAAGGTTGCTCTCCCTTTGAAATTAGTTCTATAATATTTGCTAATACTAATTTAGCTAAGAAAAATTTATAGTGAAAATCCGATAATAGAAAACGGAATCCGCATTTGGAAACAAATAAAGACAACATTAAAACTAAAATCTATACCATTTTCTCTTACCATCGTAAATAATGTTACGTTGATGGATAAAGCCTTTTTACAATGGAAAAATAAGGGAATTACTAAGATGGGAGATCTTTATAATGAAAAACTCTTTCCTTTCATTTCAAGAGTTACAACAAATTTATGGACTACATACTAAAGAATATTTTAGATATTTACAAATCAGAAATTATGTTTCTGCAAATACACAAGAAACTTAGAAATAGAAAGATAAAAATTCTAGATGAATGCTTAAATAAACATCCAAATACAGAAAAAAATGATCTCATATATATAGAAATTAGGTGCAATATTCAGCCCTTCGATTCTATATGGAAAGTGATGTTCCATCAACAGAAATATATTTCTAGACAGTCTTGGGAAAATGAACTAGGCCAAATTATAAGGCCAGAACTATGGGATGAAAGTTTACAACATACACATCATTGTTCGTTAAATGCTAAACATTCTCTTATACAGTTTAAAATACTACATAGATTACATTATTCCAAATCCAAATTACATAACATCTTTCCAAAAGTATCCCCCATATGTGATAAATGTCAACATTTAGAAGCAAATTTATCACAGTCATTTGCTAACTGTAAACAATTACAAAATTTTGGATAGAAATATTTAAGATAATTTCGAATGTTGTCAATATAATTCTGACTCCTGACCCAAAGTTAAAAATACTTGGAATACTAGAAACAGACCAATTAGTAACAATGAATCAAATAATTTTTATTGACTACGGTTTAATAATTGGGAAAAAATTAATATTAAAATTTTGGAAAGGCCCTACATCCCCAACAATCAAAATGTGGAACACAGATATGTCGGAGACACTTCATCTGGAGAGATTGAGGCTTGTCCTAATGGACAGGTTAGATCTCTTCAGAGAGATTTGGTCTCCATTTATTAAATATTTACAGGGTCATAATGGTTCGGCACAAGGGCTTGACTGAGGCCTGAATATTAGAATGGATGAAGAAACATATATAATAAATCATGACTATATCTCCAAGGACGGATTAATGATTAATACTCCATTCACCATCATATTTCTTACAATCTTTTTCTCTATCTTTTCCTACTTTTAAAAAAAAAATTAGAAAAATGTATAGAAACATATAATCTTAAATTTTTAATATTAATAAGAATATAAATATTACTAATATCATGAAGGTATTATTAGTATCATGTATTTTCAATTATATAAAATATATAGTCTTAAACTTTAAAATCAATGATAATACAAATATTATTAACAGTATGAATATATCATGTATTTTCATTATATAAAATATATAGTCAAATTTAAAAATCAATGATAATACAAATTTTATTAACAGTATGAATATATCATTAATATCATGTATTTTCATCTATGCAAAATAATGGTACTTTTTTTATTATTATGTTTCTATAATAAAAAAATACTTAACAAAAAAAAACAAAAAAAAAAAAACAGGCAAACCCCTTAGGGCAGGTCGACTGATACCCGCCACCGGGAGCCGTGAGACCCCCTTAGGCAACGACCCGGACGGAAAAAAATACGTGGCCAGAGCGTGCCATCCGGGGGGGCTCTCTACGTACAATGTACCTCCGCAGTGTCCTGAGGTGGAGAGCCGCCACCTGGGCACGCACGCATACCAAGGACTGGCCGCCCTCCTCTTAACGGGAGACTCAGGACCGCCGCGGAAACTCAGTGCTTCCTATTTCCCCAAAAGAAATCTACCAGCTTCTTCTGTAAAGCAGTTGCAAAGATAGAGGGCGGGACAAGAGTAGCCAGCCGGTACCATAACATGGATGGCCACCAGCTGGTTATGACCCAGCACCCTCCCACGAAAGGAAAGAACTCCAAGCAGGCCTGACCAGCGCCCCAGCCGAGCTACCACTTTCGTCTCCAACTCCTGCCAGTTTTGCCGGCCAAGCATCCTCAGTGGGACTCAGGTACACCCCCAGATAGAGGAGGTGCATGGTACTCCATGCAAACATTACCATCTCCTCTGGCAGGGAGTCTACCTGCCACTCACCCACTAAAAGTCCAGAACACTTACTCCAGTTAATCCTAGCAGAAGATGCAGCCGAGAAAATCTCCTGGCAGTCACGCATCCTCCGCAAGTCACCAAGATCAGTGAGCATAAGAAGTACATCATCGGCATACGCCGAAAGAACCACCTCCACCCCCGGGCCAGGTAGTGCCAGGCCTGTCAACCTCCGAAGAAGACACAGGAACGGCTCCACACAGACCGAGTACAACTGACCCGACATGGGGCACCCCTGACGGACCCCCCTCCCAAAATGAAAAGGAGACAACAACGCACCATTAACCTTCACAAGGCACTCCACTGCAGCGTACAAAAGCCGGACCCGGGCCACGAAATGCGGTCCAAACCCAAACGCTTGCAACGTCCCGAAAAGGTATTCATGCTCTACCCTATCAAAAGCCTTCTCCAGATCAAGAGACAGAAAAGCAGCTGACTGACCAGTGCCCTGGGCTAGATGAATCAGGTCCCTTACCAGGTGGATGTTATCCTGAATGGACCGGCCAGGGACTGTATAGGACTGGTCAGGATGAATCAGTTGAGACAGCACGGAGCCCAGGCGATTTGCCATTGCCCATGCAAAAACGTTTATACTCTGTGCATAGGAGAGAGACCGGGCGCCAGTTCTTCAACAAGCGGAGTTCACCTTTCTTGGGAAGCAGGACAACAACTGCCCTACGCCACGAGAGGGGCATCTCCCCGGTCGCCAGGCTCTCCCCCAGAACCAACATGTAATCTCCACCAAGGACATCCCAGAAAGCTCTAACAAACTCTACCGTCAGCCCATCCATCCCCAGGGCACTTACCGCTCCTGAGCTGATGCAGGGCACGAGTCAACTCCTCCAAAGATAAGGGGGCATCAAGAAGATCTGCCACCCCCTATCTACAGTCGGTAGACCCTCCCACAGATCTTGCTGAGCCTCCCTGTTGAATCCATCCGCAGAGAACAGGGACCCATAAAAGGACCTGACTAAAGCGCTGATCCTCTCCGGATCAGTGACAGAGGAGCCGTCGTCTGCGAGCAGCTCCACGAGCTGTTTGCGAGCTCCCCGCCCCTTCTCCAGAGAGAAAAAGAAAGGCGAAGCTCGGTCCAGATCGTGCAGCATCTGGACCCGCGACCTCACGTAAGCGCCTCGGGACCGCTCAAGCAGCAGGCTCCTCAAAGCTTCCTTCTTCATCTGAAACTCTCCCCATTCGCAGGAGTCTTCACCAAACCGACCCAGACGAGACTCTGCATCCAGTATCTCCCTCTCAAGCCTCTCGACCGCTGAGTCCCGCCTTCCGGTCGACCCCCACGTATAATCCTTACAAAAGAGATGGGTGTGAGCTTTCCCCACATCCCACCACTGCCTAAGGGAAGAGAAGCACTTCTGCCTCTCTCTCCACTTCCCCCAAAACCAACTGAATGACTCCTGGAAACACCGATCCTCCAGCAGCCTGTCGTTAAAGTGCCAGTACGCGGACCCAGCACGAGCGCGCGCTGGATTGAAATCCACACGCACCAGACAGCGGTCCGAGCACGGCACCAGCCGCATTGAGGCCGCTGAGACACGGGAAACAAACGCTCGGGAAATATATATTCGACCAATGCGGAAACCACCACCCTCAGACCTCCGCAAAAAAGCAGTGGAATCCGGGTGGAGGTTCCGCCAGGCATCAACCAACTCAAAGGATTCAATCAACCCTCTCAGCTTCTTCGCTACAGCAGGGGCACACTGAGTACCAGAACGGTCTCGCGCCTCAAGTGTGCAATTAAAATCCCCACCAAGGAAGACACACTCTCCCCTATCAATTGTGCTCAACAGAGCAGTCACCTCCTGAAGTAGGCCGGCCTGCATCGTGCCGGAGCTAGGGGCATACACGTTAATGAAATGCAACGGCATGCCATTCCAGGCTCACGGCCAGATGGAGCAAATGTCCTGACACAACATCTTGCACTTTTAAAACATTTGGCAGAAAATTCGGGGCCAACAGAAAGGCCACCCCACTCGAATTCGAGCTGAGATGGCTCATGTAGAACCCCCCTTCCCACTCCAGTCGCCAGGTGGGTTCATCACTAACAACAGTATGCGTCTCTTGCAGAAAACACACCGCAAATTTCCCCTCTCTAAGGACTGATAAAAGCTGAAATCTGCGAAAACTCTCTCTACTCCCGTTTAAATTTAATGTAGCTACTGTGAATGTGCAGGCACACTAGATTGAGATCCTCACACTCCGCCTAGACTCTCTCTCTGAGGAACTCCAAAAAGTCCCCAAACTGGCTCTTCTCAGAGTCAGAAAGAACACTATCCTTGTTACCAAGGATAACCTCGAGAGTCTTAATCAAAGCTGGCCAATCCTCCCACCGTTTTTTTGCAGCATCCTTTTTTGTTCTGATGGTACGACTTGTTTTTAGGAACTCTCGCACCTCACAGATAACTGTTGCATGATACACGGCCTTGGAGTCTGGGCACTCGGCCAACCCACTCGCACCTGAAACAACAAGCTTACCAGCGCAGCGCCCAGGGTCGTTATCAAAAATCGAAAGACCCGAACTCTCGGAAAGTTCACTAATCCCGCTACACCAAACTGGCCCCATCACTCTCCCCCTCCTCCGGCATGCCACCACCACCCCCCCCAGGATCAATGCCGGGGAACGGTCCCGACACCCCTGACCGCAACAAGCAGCCCACTGACTGGCTGGGCTCCTGCACTCTCCCATCACCCTCCACGTCTGGGCCTGGGGAAGAAAAAACAAGAGGCACCCCCAGGGCCTGTGGGTACACTGGCACCCTCGGAAACTGAAGGAGGATCACGACCCGAAACAGCCCCGACCACCACAGCACCTAGAGTACCCTCTCCACAGGCAACACCCAGAGAATCTTCTCTTGCCTTTAAACTCTCCCCTGCCGACTCAGCGGAGAGGCAGCACACCCCCCAGCACCTCCATTGGCTCTGATAAGTAGCACAGACTGGTACACCAATGCCCATGAACCTCCCCTTCGGGCTGACTCTGCTCATCTCCCGTCTCAGGGGGCACACTACCAGGGGAGCTACCCCATCATCTGGCGTGCCAACACCCTCAGTAGGTCTCTGAAATGAGGGGACCTCCTCCGACCCAGAGGACACACCCACAGGGAGCTAACCTCAACACCCGATGAGATAACTCCCTCAGAGGGCCCCTGAAACGAGGGGGCATCCTCCCGCTCTGAGGACACAACACCAGAGGAGTCAACCGCAGCACATTGATCTTATAATACTCGCGGAAGATCCCTGAAATAGAGGCCCAACTCCGACCCGGAGGACAGCAGTCCAAGACCACCAACCACATCAGTGGTGGAAGGTCCTGGAGAAAGACATCCCCCTAACTTTGGACCCACGCCCTTGCTCATTTCTCGCCAGGCACTAACCTCCTTTTTGTCCCGCTAGCATGTGGCAGTACGGTGACCTCCATAACAGAAGTGTCTTCGGCCTCCACACTATCCCCAGCCACTTTACCACCCACACGTTTTATCTTCCTGCCCCCGTCTGAACCACCTCAGCTCCTTGCTGGGCCACGACAGGTGCAAACTGCACTCACTGGAGCTGACAGGCGCACCCTTGGGTGGTATCAGAACTCGGGCAGGTTGGCGCACCCGATCCCGTTTGACTCACTCGGGCGGACTTTTCTTCTTCTTACTTCTTCCTCTGCTTTCCAATTGCCCCTTCCGTCACCCCCCCCCCCTGTGCCCCGCCTCAGCCGCCACCGACAGGTTCAAGACATGGGGTTGGGGCTATCGCTACCTCGGGTCCACAGGCAGAACCTGCAGGCCCAGATGGGCTTAGTCACTGCCACCCTGGATCAACGAGGCAGAGCTGGCAGCCCTAGCCGGGTCATGCAAGTACCACCCCGCGCCACTGAGTTGACGAGCCACGCCGATGGGCCAGCAAATTGCATCCCAGGGCCGCTGCGCTAGAACTTCTCGCAGTGACCCGTCGAATAGGAACTCCCTCTGGGTGATGTTCCCCCAAAATTCGCCACACACGCATGACACGCGTGCCTTTCCCCAACTCCAAAGCACGGTTTCTAAGGGAGACCCCTAAACTCCACCTCGAAACTCCCCTCAGCGCCATCCCCCTCACCCACCTTCCATGAACACCTCCTTCTTGAAAACTGAAGACCCCATTTACCTCTGTCCCCCCACGGGTGCATGACCAAAGCACTTAGACAGCACCTCCCAAACATAGACAGGTGTGGAATAAGTGATGCGTCCGGAATACATGTGGGGCAACACCGCAGAGAAACCGGTCTCCCCTGGATAACCACGGATCCACCTGTATGTGGACCCCCCTACACTGAGACCCCCAGCTCCAACGCACGGGCCACACCCACCAGGTCTTAGTATGACCTCAACCTTTCCTCTTTCAAGCTCGGAAGAGACAATAGCTCCCTCCCAAGAAGTGCAATCAAGGCCTTTGTAATGTCCTCCCCCTGGACATCATAGGCCCAGTTTAACCGAGATACCAAAACCGTCCCCAATCCAAGTCAACATGAAGCTCATGCTCAGATGGCCTCGTACCCGCCACTGTTGCCCCGCTTGTGTAGGTCTGACCTTCGGCCGCGCCCCAGCCATCACCATCCCTGACAGAGGCAACAAACCAGCTCCCAAGGCACCCCAGCAGGGGGGTCAGCTCCAAGTTAAGTTCCAGAGACAGTCACAGTCAAAGACAGGCAGCAGGAAACAGAAACCACCCCAGGCATGAAGGCAGGAAAGTCCCCCAAAGTTCGTCCCACAGCCGAGAGCCGCTTTGGGAAGCTCTATCCAGTCTAGCCGGAAGCAAAGTCCCTTCTTCAATTAAGCCAGGCATCCGCACCGTGCAAAAAGACTTTAGGCAGAGAAACGTGCAAAAAAAAGACAAAGACACCAAATCTTCGTACCCTCGAACTCCAGGCACTCTTGGCAGTCGCCATCGACAACACGCACCCTCCGACCATGTAAGAACAACTCAGTAATTTTTCGCACTAGTAGAGGAATCCTAGACCAGAAAAAAAGGAAAAGTTTCAACAGTCCAACGATAAGTTGAACTATGAAGCCCCTCTGCCTCTGTTCCTTCTCCAACAGCAAAAAATCTTGAAAGGCCAGCTTTCAATCCATCTCAACCGCAGACTGAGACAAAAACACGACCACTCTCTCTCTCTCTCTCTCCCTCTCTCCCCTCCCCTCATCTCTCCTCTCATCTCTCTCTCTCTCTCTCTCTCACACACACACACCACACACACACACACACACACACACACATCACACACACACACACACACACACACACAATCCACAACAAGATTGATTCATGCAGAAGGCAGCAAGAAAGGAATAAAGTGTAGGAAAGAACTGCTTGCAGATGCTGGTTTAAACTGAAGAAAAGACACAAAAAAGCTGGAGTTTACTCAAACTGGACGGGGCAGCATCTCTGGAGGAGAACCATGAGTGTCAGACACAAAACGCTGGAGTAACTCAGCGGACACAGTAATCTCTGGAGAGGAATGCATAGGTTACGTTTCAGGTCGAGACCCTTCTTCA
Source organism: Okamejei kenojei (assembly GCA_035221665.1). Taxonomy (NCBI): domain Eukaryota; kingdom Metazoa; phylum Chordata; class Chondrichthyes; order Rajiformes; family Rajidae; genus Okamejei; species Okamejei kenojei. The sequence continues at coordinate 34,281,067 of CM069151.1, read as the reverse complement.
GACCCTTTCCCGCTGAGTTAGTCCAGCATTTTTTTTTGGGTAAACCTGCATCTGCAGTTTTCCTTCCGACACAGTGCACATAGCGCGTTGTTGAACCCTGATCAACGCCCTCTTCTTCAATTATTCAGTGAAATTTCCAGGGCATGCTGCCTGGCCCGCTGAGTTATTCATTGAAAGTCCAACTGAAGACACTAAAGCCGAGACACAGATGCTGGAGTAACTCGGGCAGAGTCTGGGCAGCCATCTCTGGAAAGAATGGAATAGGTGACGCTTCGGTCCGAGACCCTTCTTCAGACTCCTGTTGGCCATGATCCGTGCACCATGTACACCGGAACGTGGCCATCATGAGGGTGAGGACGGAAAAACATCATGTCCAGCAAGTAAAAGCCCGACAGTTTTATAAACAACTTGTGTTTACAGTAGCTTCCGTCCTGTCATAAAACACAACAAAACGCAACCCCTGTTGTGCCTCAACTAACGCGAAGACGGTGGAGGAATATTAGAGCGTTTGGCCAAACGTGTGCCGTGAATGTGGGAC